>JBCNJP010000009.1:50562708-50683287 GCA_039602395.1 Deinandra increscens subsp. villosa | reverse complement strand
CGGGTTCGTTAACTTGTCGGGTCAGGACACCATATATCCAACAATATGTACTAGCTTTTAGCTACATAACTAAGTAAAAAGCGTGGCCATTGCTCACATTTAGCCACGCATAAATAGTTTTGTTTTCTTTTAATTTACTAAGTAATAAAATCTACTCTTCCGTCACACAACATTATTTAAGCATGGCCATACATTCCTTTTTGGTCACACGAATAAAAAATCATAAAAATTCCGTGGCCGTTTGGTGCATTTCGCCACTCTTTTTTAAGTGTGACAAATAAGTGCCACATGTTTTTATAAAACAGTGGCTAAAGCCACTGCACCTGATTGTTGTTGTCACATAAACAAAAAAATACGTGGCTAAAAGGGTCCAAAGGCTATATATTTGGCCACGGGTACAAAATATGTGTGGCTAAAACGAGAATTTCTTACCTTTGGCCACGCTTTTTTCAAAACAGTGGCTATGCGTTATCAAAAAAACCGTGGCCAAAGCCACTTTTTGACGTAGTGTTAGCCACCTATATTAGAAAAAAAATGTGGCCAAATGGGTTGCTGAAATCATACATTTTGTCCGAATACGCGTGGCCAAAGGGTGGCTAAGACACGTTAAAATATCAAAATTGTGGCCTTTGGTATTATATGGTCACGTAGATTTTTGTTTTAGCCACCTATTTTAGAAAAAAAAATGGTTAAATGGGTTGCTAAAATCATAGATTTTGTCCCAATACGTGTACCAAACAGTGGCAATAGACATGTTAAAATATCAAAAGTGTGGCCTTTGTTATTATATGGTCACATATATTTGTGTTTTAGGCAACTATATTAGAGAAAAAAGCCAAATGGGTTGCGGAAATCATTTATTTTGTCCCTATACACGTGGCCAAAAGGTGGCAATGGACACGTTAAAATATCAAAAGTGTGGCCTTTGGTATTATATGGTCACGTATATTTGTGTTTTAGTCACGTATATTAGAAAAAAGTGGCCAAATGGGTTGCTGAATCATACATTTTGTCCCAATGCGCGTGGCCAAATGGTAGCAATGGACACGTTAAAGTATCAAAAGTGTGGCTTTTGGTATTATATGGTCACATATATTTGTGTTTTAACCACCTATATTTAAAAAAGGTGGCCAAAGGGTTGTTGAAAACAGATATTTTATCCCAATACGTGCGGCCAAAATCTGGCAACGACCACGTTAAAATATCAAAAGTGTGACCATTGTTATTATATGATCACATTTATTTGTGTTTTAGCCACCTATATTAGAAAAAAAGTGTCCAAATGGTTGCAAAAATCATACATTTTGTTCGAATAAACGTGGCCAAAGGGTGGCAATAGACACGTTAAAATATCAAAATTGTGGCCTTTGGTATTATATGGTCACCTAGATTTTTATTTTAGCCATGTATATTATAAAAAAAGTGGCCAAATGGGTTGCTAAAATCATACATTTTGTCCCAATACGTGTACCAAACGGTGGCAATGGACACGTTAAGGTATCAAAAGTGTGGCCTTTGGAATTATATGGTCACATATATTTGTGTTTTAGCCACCTATATTAGAAAAAAAGGTGGCCAAAGTGTTGTTGAGAGCATATATTTTGTCCAAATACGCGTAGCCAAATGATGGCAACGACCAGGTTAAAATATCAAAAATGTGACCTTTTGTATTATATGGTCACATATATTTGTGTTATAGCCACTTATATTAGAAAAAAAACTAGCTAAATGGGTTGCTGAAATCATAAATGTTGTCCCAATACGCGTGGCTAAAGGGTGGCAATAGACACGTTAAAATTTCAAAATTATGGCCTTTAGTATTATATGGTCACGTAGATTTTTGTTTTAGCCACCTATATTAGAAAAAAAAAGTGGCCAAAGAGGTTACTAAAATCATACATTTTATCCCAATACGTGTACCAAACATTGAATATGGACACGTTAATATATCAAAAGTGTGGCCCTTGGTAGTATATGGTTACGTATATTTGTGTTTTAGTCACGTATATTAGAAAAAAAGTGGCCAAATGGGTTACTGAAATCATACATTGTGTCCCAATGTGCATGGCCAAAGGGTGGCAATGGAAACGTTAAAATATCAAAAGTGTAGCCTTTGTTATTATATGGTCACATATATTTGTGTTTTAACCACCTATATTAGAAAAAAAAGGTGGCCAAAGGTTTATCGAAAGCAGATATTTTATCCCAATACGCATGGCCAAAGTGTGGCAACGACCACGTTAAAATATCAAAAGTGTGACCCTTGGTATTATATGGTCACATATATTTGTGTTTTAGCCACCTATATTAGAAAAAAAAAGTGGCCAAATGGGTTGCTGAAATCATACATTTTGTCCCAATGCGCGTGGCTAAAGGGTAGCAATAGACACGTTAAAATACCAAAATTGTGGCCTTTGGTATTATATGGTCACATATATTTGTGTTTTAGCCACCTATATTAGAAAAAAAGTGGCCAAATGGGTTGCTAAAATCATACTTTTTGTCCCAATACGTGTACCAAACGGTGGCAATGGACACGTTAAAATATCAAAAGTGTGGCCTTTGGTATTATATGGTCACATATATTTGTGTTTTAGGCACCTATATTAGAAAAAAAAAGCCAAATGGGTTGCTGAAATCATTTATTTTCTCTATGTACACGTGGTCAAAAGGTGGCAATGGACACGTTAAAATATCAAAAGTATGGCCTTTGGTATTATATGGTCACGTATATTTGTGTTTTAGTCACGTATATTAGAAAAAAAAAGTGGCCAAATTGTCACACCCCAATTTCCACTAACGGAGTATAACCGTGTGGGGTGTGATCCAGACAAGCATCCAAGTCTTTAGTTACAACCCGCCATCATTAAAGGGTAAACCAGTCATGTATTAAATTTAATAAATCAGAGTTTACATTTCACGAAATCAGCGGAAGCATTAAAAAATTTACAAGGTGGTTGTTTAGTAAAGGTGATTACTAAAATATCTAAACTACAATTTCCAAAAGGGTTTTACAAAATGTAAGTATTGCCAACGTCCGTGCCATCCATGATCCTCCAAACAACCTGGAAAGCATTCAACAATCAAGTGTCAACCAAGGCTGGTGAGTTCACTAAAGCGGTCTACACGTCACATGTAGACCTAATGTATATGAATAAAGAAATGTAAAACACAATCAATAATCATAAGACCAGTAAAATTCCATATCGTAGGTAGCTAGCCTATAGTTATGTACACCTGAATTGTTCGTAACCGAAGCTGGCAATGTTTTGATAGGGGGTACCTATGAATTTGCCTTCCCTTGTCTTAACGGATCACGGTGGATAGGCTAACATTGATCTCAGTCCGACCGCCAGTCGGGAGGGTGCATCCCGTGCACCACTGAGCGGGGGTGTCAATCCCCAGTAGTACTACTCAATATTACCTCGCTACTGTATACTAACGGCCCGAAAGTAAGGACTTTTGTATTAAAAGCAATTCAGTGCTACATGTGATATTTTGTCGGAAAATTACTCAAGTAAAGAAATACCTTGACCGTTGGGTTGCCATCATTTACCGGATGCAACTATCTATTTGTTATCATCCTTAACTGGATATAACAATAATAGTAAGTGAACTCACCTTAGGGTGCACTAGTACTCAGCACTTGGTTCAACAGGTTGGCCAAAGTCAACCTATTCAGATAAATATGGCCTAATAAAATTAGAAGGTGTTGATAGGACGAAATTAGTACATAAGCACCTAAACATGTTTCATGCGATCATACAATTCACACAAAGCACACACAAGTCCCAAATTGGGAGAAAATCAAGAAATTGCAATTTGAGTCAAAGTTGACACAGAAAGTCAAACTTCAAGCACCTAACTAGTGGCATAGCTAAAATTCACAATACTTGGAATTAACTTCTTAAATTTTACAGGCATATACTACATAACAATTAGGATTTTTTTCAAAAAGAATCAAGTAAATACCTTGAGAAACGAAGAAGTTATGCAGATCGGAAGTTGGCACTTTTTGACATTTAGCAAACTAGTTAAAGAAAATGAAAACTTGCATAACTCATTCAAAATTTGGAATTTAAACATCAAATTCTCCAGATCCTACATTTAACATATAAACATAAATTCCAAGTAGCAAACATACCATTAAAACAAGGTTTAGATGCCCAACCATTTTGAAAAGTCCAGTTTTTACTAAATTGGACAGCTTTGAGTACCCAACTTGCAGCAGTGTTTTGAGTAACCAAACGGAGGTCTTAGAAAGTGTGCGAGTAGTCGTTGTAAAGCTAAGACATCCTGCTTTACTAAGGAAAAAGAATCAATCAGTTTCGAGCAAAATTGAGTAAGTTATGGCTGCTGCAAGTTGACCAAAAATTCTGGTCAAAGCTGTCAAGAATTTCAACTTTGCAAAAGTCTGGGATTTCAATTCTATGCTAACATTTGATCAATTAAACACATCCTAACAAGTTTCTAACCATGATAACATATAATTTCTGCAGTGAACATGTTCATACCAAAAGCATAGCAAAATCTCAATCATCAAGTTAACATACAAGCATATTGCACCTTATATCCATACCCAAACACCCATCTAACATTTAGAACACATGGAGCAAATTTATGAGGTAAATTTCCAGATCTAAAACCCACCACAAATCTGACCAAAAACATGAACTAGCATATCATAACCTAAATCAAGTTTCATGAGCATACAAACACTTCATTTAACACATAAACGCCCAAAATTACACATGCAACTAAGAAATTTGGATTTCAAGTTCTAGGGCTTACAAGATTTGGGGAAAAAATCGCAGGTAGAGGGAGAAGAGAAGAAGATGGAGCTTCCTTGTAGGTTCCTGAGTCTTGTAGTAGCTTGAATCCACTTCCTTGGGCTTGATTTCCACCAAATTCGAAGTGTGTGTGTTGTGTGTGTGAGAATCGTATGAAATGGGGGAAGGAGGAGAGAATGAGTGAGTGGGAGGGGAGGAGGGGGTCTTGGCAGGTTTTTGGGTTATAAAATGTTACACATTTGGCCCCTCTAGTTTCGTTTTAAACACCTTTAGCACATAACTCATTTTAAATGGGTTTTTAACTAAAACTTGAAAAGTAGAAACATTAAAAATGTTTTCTAAGTGTTTTTAACTTATTTATCGTGCAATACTTAATCGGGATAGTATATTTATCATTTACGCCTAAAAATTCCAATTCACGCACGCAGTCCGGTTTTACCCGAAAACCCAAATTTTGCAATTTACACATAAAGTCATGAATTTAATTCACGAAACAAGTTACTAACATTAATTATCAAATAACATTAACACATATGCAATGATTCAAATAACGGGTCACGGGTTCGCTAACGGGACTAACGGAGTTAACGGAAAAAAGTTTACGGAGTTAACGGAAAAAGTTAGCGGAGTTAACTTGGGAAGTTGCAATTGTCACAGCCTCCCCATGTTAAAGAATTTTCGTCCCGAAAATTGTCGTAATGCTCAAGGTGCGTAAAATTTTTGGTTGTCACATTGTCCCCCTGTTGAAAGGAAATTTCGTCCCAAAATTCCCCTTAGTGCTAATCGTTTCGCGGCTCGTTATGAGAGAATCCAAATTCTCTGTTCCAAGAGGAGTGATGGACGGTATATGATTAAAAAGCATCAATTGAACATTGCGCATGAGCGTATAAAGAGTGATTTTTCTATGACAAACGTATCCACGAGTTAGTTGAATCGCATCGCATGGTCAGGTTTGACAAGTGTCACGATGACACCGTATCCGAAGTCAAAATATTTAACGCGACGAAGTAACCATACGTCCGAGTAACCTTTAGCTATAACATTCATTATGATTACAGAAAATGTCGTGTCAAATGACATAGTAGAGACAAGAAGGAGGGTATAGACAAATGATGCTACAAGGAATCATAGTACCAATAGCATGGCAAGTAAACGTGGAAATCTCATAAAGAGTCGCTCAGCTTCACCAAGCCGGTGACTGGTTTTGAATGTAGGCGTTCTCGCAATAGATAAGTAATGATATGCCGGAAAATGCAATAACTAGAGGACAAATTGAAACATTTCACCAATTCCTATGGTGAACTGAGATGGGCATGGGTCTTGGACAAATAAACGTCAATAAGAGTCCTGAAAAACATGTGATTTGTCTTTTATAATACAAAACTTGAGTTGTTAAAAAGTTGTTATTCATCTGGGTCATAATCTATATTTGACCCTTAATAGGAAATTTATATCTGGGTGTTTCCTCTCAATCTAGAGGGTTGGAAAACAATAGTCTTATTTGATTAAACTGTGTATGTCCCTGCTAGTGAAAAATATGCATGAGGGACATGGGAAATCACAACGGAAATAACATAGATTTTGATTTATTGTGGGCAGTATCCCATTAAATGAAGTTTCTCAACATAAGGTTTTTATCTATGATTTCAAGGTAAATCTGTGGTTCAGCGCTGATCCCACCTTCCACATGCCGATAGTGCTTATGTATAGGGTGTACCGCAGCTAACCCACCACACTACCAGCGCGTTGAGGGTGTACCAGTTTCCTTGCCATTCCTGGATATTTGACAAATCTTGTTAGATAATATATTTAAAAATAGGGTATCTTAGGTTTTTCCCCAATGCCTTTGAGTTGATTGAGAGAGAAATATTTGAAACCATGCAACATGTGAAAATTTTGAATTTTGCGACAAAAAGGTTTTTCCACGTTTTCGGCCGGTGGGGTCTTCACCCACGGTGAGGATTATTAAGAGTTTAGCGTACGCAACGCGAATACAATTTGAGTCTCTGAAGGGGATTCAAAAGATAAGGTATTCCTTCACGTATAGGTTTAAAATGAGGTTCGCCAACATGGGATATATCGTTACGCATATTACCCTCTGGTAAAGATCCAAAATAAGGGTAATGTTCTAATGATCGAAAGGTTCTTTGTAGAAGCATAAATGATATCAAGTATGGGAATACAGACTCAGGATGAATGGCTAGGGAGCTAGTGTTCGGTAGTTGCAACTACACGTTTCGAAGTGAGTCATCCGATACAATTGACGCGAATCTAGAGAAAACCATTTGGGTGGACCGAGATAAAAGCGAATGTGTCAATGGTTGTACCGTACAGTTGGATAAATTTCATATAAGAACATCAGTTTATGTTGGTCCTCAAGAGTAAGTAAAGGTGCAAACGCGTAATAAGAGTGGGTTTCCTGAAACGCCAAACGTTGATGGGTTCAAAATAATACTTAGCTTTCAATGAGTGTAAATACGAATCGTAACTAAGGTTTCACGAGGTCTACTGCGTATCAAAAAGTCACGTTGCATATAAGATGTAGAAATATCGGGTACTTGGGTCACTTTCGGTGGTCCTCGGGTAGCTCGCTGCATATACGATAGATTCAAACGTGTCTTCGTCTAATATGAAGTCAATCTACTTCCTTACGCGTGTCTCAAAAGTTCGAGTCAATCACTCGATCAGTCACTACTAGTTATGAAGCAGGGATTACCAAAGAATGTTTTATAGGGAAGAAGGTATGAGAACAAGGGGTATCCATGTGTTTGCAATTTGTCGGTCGTCTCGATGTGGATGTTGTGGAAACTTTCTCAGCATACTGCTACCTATTGTATGTTGTCGATGTTGGTCGTGCAGGAGCGCTCGATGGTAAGGTATAAGTAGTGTCATCAAAGAGGTTAACTAGCCGCAATGGCTCAAGGCTGGATGACCATCCAAGTCACGAGAGATAGTAAGAGAAAATCTTCACTGGCAATCAAGTTCACAGATGAATCGAGTGTTAAAGACGAAACAGGTCGTACAGGTTCAGGAAGTTATTTCACCAACATCACTCCGTTGGGTGAGCTTGTGTTTGTAGTGAGGTATAAAGTGTTTAAAATCATGACGAGACTGTTAACAACAAATTTTTGACTCGTACAGACGTACCAGGGGTTCCTAGTCAATAGAAGAAAACTTCACAAGATTTTCCCGCCGAGAGGTTGGTTTTAATGGTTGAGGTGTACTTGTCCATTCAAGATGTCTGGGTTTCCATCAGATTAGAGTTTATGGAGTTTTTGCACAATTGAGAGAGCTTGAAGAAGGGTTGTAGTAGTTAACGTCATAGGGGTAGAGTTAGCATCGCGGATAATTTAGAATCAGTGAAGAGTTTAACCACGGCTCGCTCACAGCGAGGGGAGATCTTATCGTCGGATGGTGTGAATGATAGGATGTTTTACCGGGGTTATCATTTGTGCAAGCATTTGTAAAGGATTTGATAGCTTGGAAATCATATATAGAAGAAATGAGAAATAGGTGTGATAGCGTAATGAATATGATTGAGGACTATAAGCCTGAGAATTGATGTCATAAGAGTTTTGAAATGAAAGGTCGTATTCCTTACAACTGATGGTTTGCCCAGCAGAATTCCCAGGGCTTCCATACACTGTAAATTACATTTATGTGTGCACCCGTAATGGTAATTTACCTTATATGGTCACACTGGTTCCTCTTACTTTAGCTACCAGGTTCGATGGGGTAGTATGGGGTTTCCAAGGGGTAAGTATCAAGAATGTGGTCATTAAATCAAAGGTAACTGACTGAGATTAGTCAAGGAGACAAGTTTTGAGAATAACAGCTCATCTAATTTAAAGTTTACCGTAGGTACGATTTGGTAAGCAAGTGGTTCAGCAGGAGTATGGGCAGGGCATGCTACAATGCCCCAACTTAACTTAAAGATATAGAGCAGTTATTGTCCGACTCGATCACGAGTCCGTTATACACACATATGTTTATATATATACAGAGAAAATATCATATTATTCTTAAGCATCACATGCCTGATTTCTTTTATGTTACTAAAGTCACATTCACGCTGAATTACCACACAACAACTATGCGATTAGAGTGTAAGGTCTAAACTAACCAAGGAAAAAGAGTGTCAACATTCTAGGGTAGCAGACGCAGTTACAAGCATCCAATGAGAAATCATCTGATTCTATTTAGTGCTGCCCTATATGAGGCTAAACGTCGTTCTTTACTAACGCATTTTGATAAAGGTACTCTCGGTGTGTTAATGGATGTCTTACCCGAATAGGATCTACAACGACTCCTATTTATGCTATAAGAGAGTAGGATTATTTGATTCGAGGATATGTTGGATCATTGTCTTAGAGTCTAGACTGTCATGATCTAAGCCTAAAAGTAAACCTACCAAGATCGCTAAGCAAACAATGCTGTCAAGGGTTTAAACAAGTCTGTAAGGATGTCAGGATCCTAAACAATGGATCTTACCCAATCTATGGAGCTAGTGCGGAATCATTTATGTTTTTGTTGAATTATCCAAGTAAGAAGATGGTGAATACACGCTTAAAAGGAAATCCTCTCTGATTTCATCTTAGGTGGGTCTTACCCCAATAGGGTTCTCGATGGTCCTGTATACACTACACAGAGGGCAATGTGCATTCTAACATGTGGTACGAACAATTGCTACAACAATTTTTGTAAATTCTTCCAAGTGTCCCCTTGAAGTTCGCTAGGAACTGTTTAAGTCCGCTAAGTCATGTTCAAGTTCGCTAAGAGCAACTCAAGTTCGCTAAGAAGTGTTTCAAGTCCGCTAAGAACAAGTTCGCTAAGCACATACCAAGTTCGCTAAACACTTCCAAGTTCGCTAAGAAAAGATGAAGTTCGCCTAGGCCTCATCAAGTTCGCTGGGACCAATTGTAGTTCGCTAAGGAGCCAAACAAGTTCGCTAGGGCATACCAAGTTCGCTAAGAGGAATAGTCAAGTTCGCTAGCTGGAAGTTCGCTAAGTGCAGCGCAAGTCCGCTAAGATCAAAGGTTCAAGTTCGCTAACATGAACTTCGCTAAGAAGGATTCAAGTTCGCTAAGGTCTACTGAAGTTCGCTAGGATCAGTTCAAGTTCGCTAGGAACAAAACTAAGTTCGCTAAGAACAAAATCCAATCATGTTCGCTAAGGAGGAAAATCAAGTTCGCTAAGAATAAATAAACAAGTTCGCTAACCTTATACTTAGAAAAAATTTCTGACCCAAAAATCTCCAAAATTTTTAAGTCTCGGGAAAGAAAAATTTCTACCCAAAAATTCAATTCCTACACAGACATAAACAAGGAATTCTAAGTGAGGATCATCTTCAGCACGCGGGGCAATACTTTTGGGAGTTAGGTTGTAACCAAATTTTTCAAAAACAGTTACAGTTCAGAAATTTTACTTTTTAAATGTTCTAGTTCGCTGTAACCAAGGGCTCTGATACCAATCTGTCACACCCCCAATTTCCACTAATGGAGTATAACCGTGTGGGATGTGATCCAGACCAGGATCCAAGTCTTAAGTTACAACCAAGTCATAGTTAAAGGGTAAACCAGTCATGTATTACATTTAATAAATCAGAGTTTACATTTCACGAAATCAGCGGAAGCATTAAAAATTTACAAGGTTGTTGTTTAGTAAAGGTGATTACTAAAATATCTAAACTACAATTTCCAAAAGGGTTTTACAAAAGGTAAGTATTGCCAACGTCCGTGCCATCCATGTTCCTCCAAACAACCTGGAAAGCATTCAACAATCAAGTGTCAACCAAGGCTGGTGAGTTCACTAAAGCGGTCTACACGTCACATGTAGACCTAATGTATATGAATAAAGAAAGCTAAAACATAATCAATAATCATAAGACCAGTAAAATTCCATATCGTAGGTAGCTAGCCTATAGTTATGTACACCTGAATTGTTCATAACCGAAGCTGGCAATGTTTTGATAGGGCGTACCTATGAATTTGCCTTCCCTTGTCTTGACGGATCACGGTGGATAGGCTAACATTGATCTCAGTCCGACCGCCAGTCGGGAGGGTGCATCCCATCCACCGCTGAGCGGGGGTGTCAATCCCCAGTAGTACTACTCAATATTACCTCGCTACTGTTTACTAACGGCCCGAAAGTAAGGACTTTTGTATTAAAAGCAATTCAGTGCTACATGTGATATTTTGTCGGAAAATTACTCAAGTAAAGAAATACCTTTACCGTTGGGTTGCCATCATTTACCGGATTCAACTATCTATGTGTTATCATCCTAAACTGGATATAACAATAATAGTAAGTGAACTCACCTTAGGGTGCACTAGTACTCAGCACTTGGTTCAACAGGTTGGCCAAAGTCAACCTATTCAGATAAATATGGCTTAATAAAATTAGAAGGTGTTGCTAGGACGAAATTAGCACATAAGCACCTAAACATGTTTCATGCGATCATACAAGTCACACAAAGCACACACAAGTCCCAAATTGGGAGAAAATCAAGAAATTGCAATTTGAGTCAAAGTTGACACAGAAAGTCAAACTTCAAGCACCTAACTAGTGGCATAGCAAAAATTCACAATACTTGGAATTAAATTCTTAAATTTTACAGGCATATATACTACATAACAATTAGGATTCGTTGCAAAAAGAATCAAGTAATTTGGACAGCTTTGAGTACCCAACTTGCAGCAGTGTTTTGAGTAACCAAACGGAGGTCTTAGAAAGTGTGCGAGTAGTCGTTGTAAAGCTAAGACATCCTACTTTACTAGGGAAAAAGAATCAATCAGTTTCCAGCAAAATTGAGTAAGTTATGGCTGCTGCAAGTTGACCAAAAATTCTGGTCAAAGCTGTCAAGAATTTCAACTTTGCAAAAGTCTGGGATTTCAATTCTATGCTAACATTTGATCAATTAAACACCTCCTAACAAGTTTCTAACCATGATAACATATAATTTCCGTAGTGAACATGTTCATACCAAAAGCATAGCAAAATCTCAATCATCAATTTAACATACAAGCATATTGCACCTTATATCCATACCCAAACACCCACCTAACATTTAGAACACATGGAGCAAATTTATGAGGTAAATTTCCAGATCTAAAACCCACCACAAATCTGACCCAAAACATGAACTAGCATATCATAACCTAAATCAAGTTTCATGAGCATACAAACACTTCATTTAACACATAAACGCCCAAAATTACACATGCAACTAAGAAATTTGGATTTCAAGTTCTAGGGCTTACAAGATTTGGGGAAAAAATCGCAGGTAGAGGGAGAAGAGAAGAAGATGGAGCTTCCTTGTAGGTTCCTGAGTCTTGTAGTAGCTTGAATCCACTTCCTTGGGCTAGATTTCCACCAAATTCGAAGTGTATGTGTTGTGTGTGTGAGAATCGTATGAAATGGGGGAAGGAGGAGAGAATGAGTGAGTGGGAGGGGAGGAGGGGGTCTTGGCCGATTTTTGGGTTATAAAATGTTACACATTTGGCCCCTCTAGTTTCGTTTTAAACACCTTTAGCACATAACTCATTTTAAATGGGTTTTTAACTAAAACTTGAAAAGTAGAAACATTAAAAATGTTTTCTAAGTGTTTTTAACTTATTTATCGTGCAATACTTAATCGGGATAGTATATTTATCATGTACGCCTAAAAATTCCAATTCACGCACGAAGTCCGGTTTCACCCGAAAACCCAATTTTTTTCAATTTACACATAAAGTCGTGAATTTAATTCATGAAACAAGTTACTAACATTAATTATCAAATAACATTAAGACATATGCAATGATTCAAATAACGGGTCATGGGTTCACTAACGGGACTAACGGAGTTAACAAAAAAAGTTAACGGAGTTAACGGAAAGAGTTAGCGGAGTTAACTTGGGAAGTTGCAATTGTCACACAAATGGGTTGTTGAAATCATACATTTTGTCCCAATGCGCGTGGCCAAATGGTGGCAATGGACACGTTAAAATATCAAAAGTGTGGCTTTTGGTATTATATGGTCACATATATTTGTGTTTTTTTTTTTTGGAAAACCCGGCAAAATAAATAGAACAGAAAACCCAGAACAAAAGGAGCACTCACAAACCATTAGGTTGGACAAACCCCAACCTTAACAGTAAGATGAGCAAAGGAAACCAAACAACTAACCTATCAACCAAAATACAACCAAAATACAACCTAACCAAAAGAAAACAAAAATAGTTCAAACACATAGGATGAATGGCAATTCCTCTGATCAAAATAACCAAATTACCACAAAACCTCCAAGACCTCCAAACAAGCAAAATATTCCCCTTGTTGATTTGCATGATCAGTAGCCTCCACCGCATATAACCCATACCAATGTTAGTGTTCATCCAAGTGCGACAGCCCATAACCCAGTTCCCACAAATAATGTCATCCTTACACCAGCAACATCTATACTTCCAACTGCAATAATTAATTACCAAAAGAGGCACCAACCTATACCTGCTGTTCCAATCCTTATCAATAACAACCATCATCCATATACCTATTTTATCGCCCCACATCAGGTACCACAACACAAAAAGCTTCCCAACATTATTACTAATCAACAGATTACTCACATTGTTCCTGCCTCCAATTCTAAACCAGCAGAGATTATCAACAACCTTAGACACCGTTAAACTAAAAGTAGCATCAAGATTAGCTCCATCAAAGTTCCAATGATAAGCACCCATAATATTCCAAAAATACCCTTTTTGCTTGCCAAGAGGATAACAGCAATTTCTTCCATTATTCCCACCAGTCAGCATATGTAAACCCTTGCATCCCCATTAAGAACATGATAATAACTGACTTTCCTCCCAATCAATCCCATGTTCACATGAGAGACATGCAAAGTATTACCATACCCATCCCAAATGCTACCAAATAGAGAGTCCAAATCAACCCAAGCACTACCAATCTTACTCCAGTCCCAGATCATAACACCATGAACCTCCCTCATCCCAACACATCCCCCCCCCCCAAGTCCAAATGGACAGCCTCAAGACATCAAAACCAATAAAAGTTAAGGCCAAAAAACAAAGAAGCCTGTTTGAGTACCAAGGGTAAGTTCTAAATAACAGAAAAATACCAAGAAGCTGAAACCTGACCCAGATGGTACTCTTAATATAACTGCTCCAGTGGTTAATGCTACTCATCAGCCATTTTAAACACCAATCCCTAATCATAACCGCGGAAATGGAAAGAAGAGATTCAAATCTCCTCCCATCCATCAGAATAATGACCCAAAAGACATAAAAGTAAAGCAGAAATAAAAATTTGGAGGATGGAGATGTATTACTACACCAGATAACTACCCACGCTATTTTGTGCAACTCAACATCAGAAATGACCCATTTATATCCCCCCACCCAGCTAATATCACCATTCCAATACATAATATACCAAACACCACAACCACACACATAAAACCAATGAAAAGTAATGGCCAATTTAAGAGAATGTCGGTTTGAGTACCAAGGGTAAGAGCTAAGTAACAAAAAAATGGCAAGATGTTGAAATTGAATCCTGACCCATATGGCACTCTTAAAGTAACTGCTCCAGAGGTTAATGCTATACTTCAGCCATTTTAACCACCAATCCCTAACCTTTAACGCAGAGATGGAATGCATAGAATCAAGAGTCCACCAAACCATCAGAGTAATAACCCAAAAAATATAAAAATAAAGAAGAATTAAAAGATTGGATAATGGAGGTATATTACTACACCAGATTACTACCCACGCTGTTTTGTGCAACTCAACATCAAGGATGACCCAATTATAACCCCCCACCCAGTAAAGAGAACCATTCCATTTCATAAGGTACCAGAGACCAGGACCAAAGACATTAAACCAAAGAAAAGCTATGGCCAAAGAGATAGAATGCCGGATTGAATGCCACAGGTGAGAGCTAAAAAATAAAAACTAAGAACCCAAATGAATCCTGACCCAAGTGGCATTCATAGTATAACTGCACCATAGGTAAATGCTGCACTGCAGCCATCTTAAACTCCAACCCCTAATCTCATAAGCAGAGATGATAAACAGAAGCTTAGAAAGCCACCTGATCATCGGAATAAAGAACCAAAAAAAGAAAAAATAAATCAGACATAAAAATTTGGAAACTGGAAGAGCATTACAGCTCCAGATGACTACCCTCACAATATATAGAACCTCAACATCAGGAATACCCTTTAGAATCCCCCCTCCCCAAAATATAAGTAACATCCTTGACAGCCACATAAACCAATAAAGCAAAGAACAGTCCCAAGGGAAGGACATACCACCATAGAACTGCCACCCCCTTTCACATTTAAACTTCATTTGACAGATGATAAGGAAGGAAATGCCATACACTATCAGCCAAAAGAACCTGGTTAGAAAACTTTATCAAAGTTCCTTTCAGTTTAAGTCTAATTGCTTCTGTAATTAAGAACACCACCCTATCAACAGATCTGCTTTTACTCTGAAACATTCTCATATTCCTTTCTTGCCACAAGAAATACACAACAGCAGCAACAATCATTTTCTTGATGACAACCCAAATAGATTTGCTTTTAGGTAAGGAACTCATGAATCTGCCCATAGATTTCCAGCAATTAGGAGCACCATTCATATTAGCCTTTTGTTTCATTCTATCCCACACCTGAGCAGAGAAACTACATTAAAAAAAATAGATGACTATGACTGTCAGGCATTTCATTACAAAATATGCACTTAAGATCACTTCCCCCAGACCATTTATCAAGTCTGTCTTGAGTCAACAATTTAAATTGCAAGGCCATCCATAAAACAAAAGCATGTCTGGGGATCCTGTGAGAAAACCATACACTACCAGTCCAACCTACAACAGGATAAGCACCCCTCAAATCATTGTAACAGCCAGCAGTGCTAAAATCCACCAGCTCCCCATCACTCCTAATCCATCTAACTCTATCCACCTTATCATTGTATAATATAGGACATTGAATCCAATTCAGAACAGGAAACAAAATCAGCCATTCCTCAGGAAAGTTCCATCCCATTATTAACAATATCAAACACAGTAGAAGCATCATTGAACCCAGCTCTCTTTATTTCCCTATTAGAGATATACAAGTCAAGAGGACCTAATTCATGCCATCTATCATGCCAAGCATTCAGCCCCTTCCCAGATCCAACTTCAAAAAGAATATATTTGTGTTTTAACCACCTATATTAGAAAGAAAAAAAAAAGGTGGCCAAAGGGTAATTGAAAGCAGATATTTTATCACAATACGGGTGGCCAAAGTGTGGCAACGACCACCTTAAAATATAAAACTTTGACCATTTTTATTATATGGTCACATTTATTTGTGTTTTAGCCACCTATATTAGAAAAAAAAAGTGGCCAAATGGGTTGCTGAAATCATACATTTTGTCCCAATACGCGTGGCCAAACAGTGGCAACAGACACGTTAAAATACCAAAATTGTGGCCTTTGGTATTATATGGTCACATATATTTGTGTTTTAGCCACCTATATTAGAGAAAAGTGGCTAAATGAGTTGCTGAAATCATAAATTATATGGTCACATATATTTGTGTTTTAGCCACCTATATGGTCACATATATATGGTCACGTAGTTTTTGTTTTAGCCACCTATATTAGAAAAATAAGTGGCCAAATGGGTTGCCAAAATCATACATTTTAACCCAATACTTGTACCAAACGTTGAATATTGTCACGTTAAAATATCAAAAGTGTGGCCTTTTGTATTATATGGTCTCATATATTTGTGTTTTAGCCACCTATATTAGAAAAAAAAGTGGCTAAATGGGTTTCTTAAATCATAAATTTTGTCCCAATACGCGTGGCCAAAGGGTGGCAATAGACACGTTAAAATTTTAAAATTGTGGCCTTTAGTATTATATGGTCACGTAGATTTTTGTTTTAGCCACGTATATTAGAAAAAAAAAGTCTCCAAATGGGTTGCTAAAATCATACATTTTATCCCATTATGTGTACCAAACGTTGAATATGGACACGTTAAAATATCAAAAGTGTGGCCTTTTGTATTATATGGTCACATATATTGTGTTTTAGCCACCTATATTAGAAAAAAAAGGCCAAATGGTTTGTTGTAATCATACATTTTGTCAAAATACCCGTGGCCAAAGGGTGGCAATGGATACGTTAAAATATCAAAAGTGTGACATTTTGTATTATATGGTCACATAAATTTGTGTTTTAGCCACCTATATTAATTTAAAAAAATGTGGCCAAATAGGTTGCTGAAATCATACATTTTGTCGCAATACATGTGGCCAAAGGGTGGCAATGGATAAGTTAAATAATCAAAAGTGTGACCTTTGGTATTCTATGGTCACATATATTTGTGTTTTAGCAAATATGTTAGAAAAAAACATGGCCAAAAGAGTTGCTGAAATCATACATTTTTTCCCAATCCGGGTGGCCATAAGGTGGCAATGAACACGTTAATATATCAAAAGTGTGGCCTTTGGTATTATATGGTCACATATATTTGTGCTTTAGTCACGTGTATTAGAAAAAAATAAGTGGCCAAATGCGTTGCTGAAATAATACATTTTGTCGCAATGCGAGTGGCCAAAGGGTGGAAATGGACACGTTAAAATATCAAAAGTGTGGCTTTTGGTATTATATGGTCACATATATTTGTGTTTTAACCACCTATATTAGAAAAAAAGGTGGCCAAAAGGGCTATTGAAAGCAGATATTTTATCCCAATACTCGTGGCCAAAGTGTGGCAACGACCACGTTAAAATATAAAAAGTGTGACCATTGTTATTATATGGTCACATTTATTTGTGTTTTAGCCACCTATATTAGAAAAAAAAAGTGGCTAAATGGGTTGCTGAAATAATACATTTTGTCCCAATACGCGTGGCCAAAGGGTGGCAATAGACACGTTAAATTATCAAAATTGTGGCCTTTGGTATTATATGGTCACGTAGATTTTTGTTTTAGACACCTATTTTAGAAAGAAAAAAAAAGTGGCCAAATGGGTTGCTAAAATCATACATTTTGTCCCAATACGTGTACCAAAAGGTGGCAATGGACACGTTAAAATATCAAAAGTGTGGCCTTTGGTATTATATGGTCACGTATATTTATGTTTTAGTCACGTATATTAGAAAAAAAAGTGGCCAAATGGGTTGCTGAATCATACATTTTGTCCCAATGCGCGTGGCCAAAGGGTGGTAATGGACACGTTAAAATATCAAAAGTGTGGCTTTTAGTATTATATGGTCACATATATTTGTGTTTTAACCACCTATATTAAAAAAAAAAGGTGGCCAAAGGGTTGTTGAAAACATATATTTTATCCCAATACGTGTGGCCAAAATCTGGCAACGACCACGTTAAAATATCAAAAGTGTGACCATTGTTATTATATGATCACATTTAGGTGTGTTTTAGCCACTTATATTAGGAAAAAAAGTGGCTAAATGGTTGCTAAAATCATACATTTTGTCCCAATACGCGTGGCCAAAGGGTGGCAATAGACACGTTAAAATATCAAAATTGTGGCCTTTGGTATTATATGGTCACGTAGATTTTTGTTTTAGCCACGTATATTAGAAAAAAAAGTGGCCAAATGGGTTGCTAAAATCATACATTTTGTCCCAATACGTGTACCAAACGGTGTTAATGGACACGTTAAGGTATCAAAAGTGTAGCCTTTGGAATTATATGGTCACATATATTTGGGTTTTAGCCACCTATATTGGAAAAAAAGGTGGCCAAAGTGTTCTTTAGAGAAGATATTTTATCCAAATACGCGTAGCCAAAGGATGGCAATGACCAGGTTAAAATATCAAAAGTGTTTCCTTTGGAATTATATGGTCACAAATATTTGTGTTTTAGCCACCTATATTAGAAAAAAAAAGTGGCTAAATGAGTTGCTGAAATCATAAGTTTTGTCCCAATACAAAGGGTGGCAATAGACACGTTAAAATTTCAAAATTGTGGCCTTTAGTATTATATGGTCACGTAGATTTTTGTTTTAGCCACCTATATTAGAAAAGAAAAAAAAATGGCCAAATGGGTTGCTAAAATAATACATTTTACGCGTGGCCAAAGGGTGGCAATGGACACGTTAATATATCAAAAGTGTTGCCTTTGTTGTTATATGGTCACATATATTTGTGTTTTAGCCACCTATATTAGAAAAAAAAAGTGGCCAAATGAGTTGCTATAATCATACATTTTGTCCTAATACGGGTGACCAATAGGTGGTAATGGACATGTTAAATATCAAAATTGTTGCCTTTTGTATTATATGGTCACATATATTTGTGTTTTAGCCATCTTTATTAGAAAAAAAATGGCCAAATGGGTTGCTGAAATCATTTATTTTGTCCCAATGCGTGTGGCCAAAGGGTGGCAATGGACACGTTAAAATATCTAAAGTGTGGCCTTTTGTATTATATGTTCACATATATTTGTGTTTTAACCACCTATATTAGAAAATAAAGGTGGCCAAAGAGTTGTTGAAAGCAGATATTTTATCCCAATACGCGTGGCCAAAGTGTGGCAACGACCACGTTAAAATATCAAAAGTGTGACCCTTGGTATTATATGGTAACATATAATTGTGTTTTAGCCACCTATATTAGAAAAAAAAGGGCCAAATGGGTTGCTAAAATCATTCATTTTGTCCCAATACGCGTGGCCAAAAGGTGGCAATAGATACGTTAAAATATTAAAATTGTGGCCTTTGGTATTATATAGACACGTAGATTTTTGTATTAGCCACGTATATTAGAAAACAAAGTGGCCAAATGGATTGCTAAAATCATACATTTTTTCCTAATACGTGTACCAAACGATGGCAATGGACACGTTAAAATATCAAAAGTGTGCCTTTGGTATTATATGGTCACATATATTTGTGTTTTAGCCACCTAAATTAGAAAAAAAAAGTGGCCAAATGGGTTGCTGTAATCATACATTTTGTCCCAATACGGGTGACCAAAAGGTGGCAATGGACATGTTAAATATCAGAATTGTTGCCTTTTGTATTATATGGTCACATATATTTGTGTTTTAGCCATCTTTATTAGAAAATAAAGGTGGCCAAAGAGTTGTTTAAAGCAGATATTTTATCCCAATACGCGTGGCCAAAGTGTGGCAAAGACCACGTTAAAATATCAAAAGTGTGACCCTTGGTATTATATGGTCACATATATTTGTGTTTTAGCCACATATATTAGAAAAAAACAGGGCCAAATGGGTTGCTGAAATCATACATTTTGTCCAATAGGCTTGGCCAAAAGGTGACAATGGACATGTTAAAATAGTAAAAGTGTGGCCTTTAGTATTATATGGTCACATATATTTGTGGTTTAGCCACATATGATAGAAATATACGTGGCCAAAAGGTGGCAATGGACACGTTAAAATATCAAAAGTGTGGCCTTTTGTATTATATGGTCACATATATTTGTGTTTTAGCCTCCTATATTAGAAAAAAAAGTGGCCAAATGGGTTGCTGAATTATACATTTTGTCCCAATATGCGCGGCAAAGGGTGGCAATGGACACGTTAAAATATCAAAAGTGTATTCTTTGATATTATATGGTCACATATATTTGTGTTTTAGCCACCTATATTAGAAAAAAAAAAGTGGCCAAATGGGTTGCTGTAATCATACATTTTGTCCCAATACGGGTGACCAAAAGGTTGCAATGGACATGTTAAATATCAAAATTGTTGCCTTTTGTATTATATGGTCACATATATTTGTGTTTTAGCCATCTTTATTAGAAAAAAAATGGCCAAATGGGTTGCTGAAATCATTTATTTTGTCCCAATGCGCGTGGCCAAAGGGTGGCAATGGACACGTTAAAATATCTAAAGTGTCGCCTTTTGTATTATATGTTCACATATATTTGTGTTTTAACCACCTATATTAGAAAATAAAGGTGGCCAAAGAGTTGTTGAAAGCAGATATTTTATCCCAATACGCGTGGCCAAAGTGTGGCAACGACCACGTTAAAATATCAAAAGTGTGACCCTTGGTATTATATGGTCACATATAATTGTGTTTTAGCCACCTATATTAGAAAAAAAAGGGCCAAATGGGTTGCTAAAATCATTCATTTTGTCCCAATACGCGTGGCCAAAGGGTGGCAATAGATACGTTAAAATATTAAAATTGTGGCCTTTGGTATTATATAGACACGTAGATTTTTGTATTAGCCACGTATATTAGAAAACAAAGTGGCCAAATGGATTGCTAAAATCATACATTTTTTCCCAATACGTGTACCAAACGATGGCAATGGACACGTTAAAATATCAAAAGTGTGCCTTTGGTATTATATGGTCACATATATTTGTGTTTTAGCCACCTAAATTAGAAAAAAAAAGTGGCCAAATGGGTTGCTGTAATCATACATTTTGTCCCAATACGGGTGACCAAAAGGTGGCAATGGACATGTTAAATATCAGAATTGTTGCCTTTTGTATTATATGGTCACATATATTTGTGTTTTAGCCATCTTTATTAGAAAAAAAAAAGTGGCCAAATGGGTTGCTGAAATCATTCATTTTGTCCCAATGTGCGTGGCCAAAGGGATGCAATGGACACGTTAAAATATCTAAAATGTGGCTTTTGATATTATATGGATATATATATTTGTGTTTTAACAACCTATATTAGAAAATAAAGGTGGCCAAAGAGTTGTTTAAAGCAGATATTTTATCCCAATACGCGTGGCCAAAGTGTGGCAAAGACCACGTTAAAATATCAAAAGTGTGACCCTTGGTATTATATGGTCACATATATTTGTGTTTTAGCCACATATATTAGAAAAAAACAGGGCCAAATGGGTTGCTGAAATCATACATTTTGTCCAATAGGCTTGGCCAAAAGGTGACAATGGACATGTTAAAATAGTAAAAGTGTGGCCTTTAGTATTATATGGTCACATATATTTGTGGTTTAGCCACATATGATAGAAATATACGTGGCCAAAAGGTGGCAATGGACACGTTAAAATATCAAAAGTGTGGCCTTTTGTATTATATGGTCACATATATTTGTGTTTTAGCCTCCTATATTAGGAAAAAAAAAGTGGCCAAATGGGTTGCTGAATTATACATTTTGTCCCAATATGCGCGGCAAAGGGTGGCAATGGACACGTTAAAATATCAAAAGTGTATTCTTTGATATTATATGGTCACATATATTTGTGTTTTAGCCACCTATATTAGAAAAAAAAAAGTGGCCAAATGAGTTGCTATAATCATACATTTTGTCCTAATACGGGTGACCAATAGGTGGTAATGGACATGTTAAATATCAAAATTGTTGCCTTTTGTATTATATGGTCACATATATTTGTGTTTTAGCCATCTTTATTAGAAAAAAAATGGCCAAATGGGTTGCTGAAATCATTTATTTTGTCCCAATGCGCGTGGCCAAAGGGTGGCAATGGACACGTTAAAATATCTAAAGTGTGGCCTTTTGTATTATATGTTCACATATATTTGTGTTTTAACCACCTATATTAGAAAATAAAGGTGGCCAAAGAGTTGTTGAAAGCAGATATTTTATCCCAATACGCGTGGCCAAAGTGTGGCAACGACCACGTTAAAATATCAAAAGTGTGACCCTTGGTATTATATGGTCACATATAATTGTGTTTTAGCCACCTATATTAGAAAAAAAAGGGCCAAATGGGTTGCTAAAATCATTCATTTTGTCCCAATACGCGTGGCCAAAGGGTGGCAATAGATACGTTAAAATATTAAAATTGTGGCCTTTGGTATTATATAGACACGTAGATTTTTGTATTAGCCACGTATATTAGAAAACAAAGTGGCCAAATGGATTGCTAAAATCATACATTTTTTCCCAATACGTGTACCAAACGATGGCAATGGACACGTTAAAATATCAAAAGTGTGCCTTTGGTATTATATGGTCACATATATTTGTGTTTTAGCCACCTAAATTAGAAAAAAAAAGTGGCCAAATGGGTTGCTGTAATCATACATTTTGTCCCAATACGGGTGACCAAAAGGTGGCAATGGACATGTTAAATATCAGAATTGTTGCCTTTTGTATTATATGGTCACATATATTTGTGTTTTAGCCATCTTTATTAGAAAAAAAAAAGTGGCCAAATGGGTTGCTGAAATCATTCATTTTGTCCCAATGTGCGTGGCCAAAGGGATGCAATGGACACGTTAAAATATCTAAAATGTGGCTTTTGATATTATATGGATCATATATATTTGTGTTTTAACAACCTATATTAGAAAATAAAGGTGGCCAAAGAGTTGTTTAAAGCAGATATTTTATCCCAATACGCGTGGCCAAAGTGTGGCAAAGACCACGTTAAAATATCAAAAGTGTGACCCTTGGTATTATATGGTCACATATATTTGTGTTTTAGCCACATATATTAGAAAAAAACAGGGCCAAATGGGTTGCTGAAATCATACATTTTGTCCAATAGGCTTGGCCAAAAGGTGACAATGGACATGTTAAAATAGTAAAAGTGTGGCCTTTAGTATTATATGGTCACATATATTTGTGGTTTAGCCACATATGATAGAAAAATACGTGGCCAAAAGGTGGCCATGGACACGTTAAAATATCAAAAGTGTGGCCTTTTGTATTATATGGTCACATATATTTGTGTTTTAGCCTCCTATATTAGGAAAAAAAAAAGTGGCCAAATGGGTTGTTGAATTATACATTTTGTCCCAATATGCGCGGCAAAGGGTGGTAATGGACACGTTAAAATATCAAAAGTGTTTTCTTTGATATTATATGGTCACATATATTTGTGTTTTAGCCACCTATATTAGAAAAAAAAAAGTGGCCAAATGAGTTGCTATAATCATACATTTTGTCCTAATACGGGTGACCAATAGGTGGTAATGGACATGTTAAATATCAAAATTGTTGCCTTTTGTATTATATGGTCACATATATTTGTGTTTTAGCCATCTTTATTAGAAAAAAAATGGCCAAATGGGTTGCTGAAATCATTTATTTTGTCCCAATGCGTGTGGCCAAAGGGTGGCAATGGACACGTTCAAATATCTAAAGTGTGGCCTTTTGTATTATATGTTCACATATATTTGTGTTTTAACCACCTATATTAGAAAATAAAGGTGGCCAAAGAGTTGTTGAAAGCAGATATTTTATCCCAATACGCGTGGCCAAAGTGTGGCAACGACCACGTTAAAATATCAAAAGTGTGACCCTTGGTATTATATGGTAACATATAATTGTGTTTTAGCCACCTATATTAGAAAAAAAAAGGGCCAAATGGGTTGCTAAAATCATTCATTTTGTCCCAATACGCGTGGCCAAAAGGTGGCAATAGATACGTTAAAATATTAAAATTGTGGCCTTTGGTATTATATAGACACGTAGATTTTTGTATTAGCCACGTATATTAGAAAACAAAGTGGCCAAATGGATTGCTAAAATCATACATTTTTTCCCAATACGTGTACCAAACGATGGCAATGGACACGTTAAAATATCAAAAGTGTGCCTTTGGTATTATATGGTCACATATATTTGTGTTTTAGCCACCTAAATTAGAAAAAAAAAGTGGCCAAATGGGTTGCTGTAATCATACATTTTGTCCCAATACGGGTGACCAAAAGGTGGCAATGGACATGTTAAATATCAGAATTGTTGCCTTTTGTATTATATGGTCACATATATTTGTGTTTTAGCCATCTTTATTAGAAAAAAAAAAGTGGCCAAATGGGTTGCTGAAATCATTCATTTTGTCCCAATGTGCGTGGCCAAAGGGATGCAATGGACACGTTAAAATATCTAAAATGTGGCTTTTGGTATTATATGGATCATATATATTTGTGTTTTAACAACCTATATTAGAAAATAAAGGTGGCCAAAGAGTTGTTTAAAGCAGATATTTTATCCCAATACGCGTGGCCAAAGTGTGGCAAAGACCACGTTAAAATATCAAAAGTGTGACCCTTGGTATTATATGGTCACATATATTTGTGTTTTAGCCACATATATTAGAAAAAAACAGGGCCAAATGGGTTGCTGAAATCATACATTTTGTCCAATAGGCTTGGCCAAAAGGTGACAATGGACATGTTCACATATATTTGTGTTTTAACCACCTATATTAGAAAATAAAGGTGCCCAAAGAGTTGTTGAAAGCAGATATTTTATCCCAATACGCGTGGCCAAAGTGTGGCAACGACCACGTTAAAATATCAAAAGTGTGACCCTTGGTATTATATGGTAACATATAATTGTGTTTTAGCCACCTATATTAGAAAAAAAGGGCCAAATGGGTTGCTAAAATCATTCATTTTGTCCCAATACGCGTGGCCAAAAGGTGGCAATAGATACGTTAAAATATTAAAATTGTGGCCTTTGGTATTATATAGACACGTAGATTTTTGTATTAGCCACGTATATTAGAAAACAAAGTGGCCAAATGGATTGCTAAAATCATACATTTTTTCCTAATACGTGTACCAAACGATGGCAATGGACACGTTAAAATATCAAAAGTGTGCCTTTGGTATTATATGGTCACATATATTTGTGTTTTAGCCACCTAAATTAGAAAAAAAAAAGTGGCCAAATGGGTTGCTGTAATCATACATTTTGTCCCAATACGGGTGACCAAAAGGTGGCAATGGACATGTTAAATATCAGAATTGTTGCCTTTTGTATTATATGGTCACATATATTTGTGTTTTAGCCATCTTTATTAGAAAAAAAAAGTGGCCAAATGGGTTGCTGAAATCATTCATTTTGTCCCATTGTGCGTGGCCAAAGGGATGCAATGGACACGTTAAAATATCTAAAATGTGGCTTTTGGTATTATATGGTCACATATATTTGTGTTTTAACAACCTATATTAGAAAATAAAGGTGGCCAAAGAGTTGTTTAAAGCAGATATTTTATCCCAATACGCGTGGCCAAAGTGTGGCAACGACCACGTTAAAATATCAAAAGTGTGACCCTTGGTATTATATGGTCATATATATTTGTGTTTTAGCCACATATATTAGAAAAAAACAGGGCCAAATGGGTTGCTGAAATCATACATTTTGTCCCAATACGCGTGGCCAAAGGGTGGCAATAGACACATTTAATTATTATAATTGTGGCCTTTGGTATTATATGGACACGTAGATTTTTGTTTTAGCCACATATATTAGAAAAAAAGTGGCCAAATGGGTTGCTGAAATCATACATTTTGTCCCAATGCGTGTGGCTAATGGGTGGCAATGGACACGTTAAATATCAAACGTGTTGCATTTTGTATTATATGGTCACATATATTTGTGTTTTAGCCACCTATATTAGAAAAAAAAGTGGCTAAATGGGTTGCTGAAATCATACATTTTGTCCTAATACGCGTGGCCAAAAGGTGCCAATGGACATGTTAAAGTATCATATGTGTGGCCTTTGGTATTATATGGTCACATATATTTGTGTTTTAGCCACCTATATTAGAAAAAAAAAGGTGGCCAAAGTGTTCCTAAGAGCGTATATTTTGTCCAAATACGCGTAGCCAAAGGATGGTAACGACCAGCTTAAAATATCAAAGATGTAACTTTTGGTATTATATGGTCACATATATTTGTATTTTTAGCCACATATGTTTGAAAAAACATGGCCAAATGGGTTACTGAAATCATACATTTTGTCCCGATATGTGTGCCTAAAGGGTGCCAATGGACACGTTAAATATCAAAAGTGTGGCATTTTGTATTATATGGTCACATATATTTGTGTTTTAGCCACCTATATTAGAAAAAACAAAGTGGCCAAATGGGTTGCTAAAATCATATATTTTGTCCAAATACGCGTGGCTAAAGGGTGGCAATGGACATGTTAAAATATCAAAAGTGTGGCCTTTGGTATTATATGGTCACATATATTTGTGTTTTATCCACATATGTTAGAAAAAACCGTGGCCAAATGAGTTGTTGAAATCATACATTTTTTCCCAATACGGGTGGCCAAAAGGTGGCATTGGACACGTTAAAATACCAAAAGTGTGATCCTTGGTACTATATGGTCACATATATTTGTGTTCTAGCCACCTATATTACAAAAAAAGGGCCAAATGGGTTGCTGAAATCATACATTTTGTCCCAATACGCGTGGCCAAAGGGTGGCAATAGACACGTTAAAATATTAAAATTGTGGCCTTTGGTATTATATTGACACGTAGATTTTTGTTTTAGCCACGTATATTAGAAAACAAAGTGGCCAAATGTGTTGCTAAAATCATACATTTTGTCCCAATACGTGTACCAAACGATGGCAATGGACACGTTAAAATATCAAAAGTGTTCCTTTGGTATTATATGGTCACATATATTTGTGTTTTACACACCTATATTAGAAAAAAAATAGGTGGCCAAAGTGTTATTGAGAGCATATATTTTGTCCAAATACGCGTAGCCAAAGGATGGCAACGACCAGGTTAAAATATAAAAAATGTGACCTTTGGTATTATATGGTCACATATATTTGTGTTTTAGCCACATATGTTTAAAAAAAAGTGACTAAATGGGTTGCTGAAATCATACATTTTGTCCCAATACGTGTTGCCAAAGGGTGGCAATGGACACGTTAAATAAAAAAAGTGTGGCATTTTGTATTATATGGTCACATATATTTGTGTTTAACCACCTATATAAGAAAAGAAAAGTGGCCAAATGGGTTGCAGAAATCATACATTTTGTCCCAATACGCGAGGCCAAAAGGTGGCAATGGGCACGTTAAAATATCAAAAGTGTGGCCTTTTGTATTATATGGTCACATATATTTGTGTTTTAGCCACCTAAATTAGAAAAAAAAAGTGGCCAAATGGATTGCGGTAATCATACATTTTGTGACAATACGCGTGGCCAAAGGGTGGAAATGCACACGTTAAAATATCAAAAGTGTGGCTTATGGTCACATATGTTTGTATTTTAGCCACCTATATTAATTAAAAAAAAAATTGCCAAATGGGTTGCTGAAATCATACATTTTGTCCCAATACGCGAGGCCAAACGGTGGCTATGGACATGTTAAAATATCAAAAGTGTGGCCTTTGGTATTATATGTTCACATATATTTGTATTTTAGCACATATGTTAGAAAAAACATGGCCAAAGAGTTACTAAAATCATACATTTTTTCCCAATATGGGTGGCCAAAAGGTTGCAATGGACACGTTAAAATATCAAAAGTGTGGCCTTTTGTATTATATGGTCACATATATTTGTGTTTTAGCCACCTATATTAGAAAAAAAAGTGACCAAATGGGTTGCTGAAATCATACATTTTGTCCCAATACGCGTGGCCAAAGGGTGCCAATGGACATGTTAAAATAGTAAAAGTGTGGCCTTTGGTATTATATGGTCACATATAATTGTGTTTTAGCCACATATGTTAGAAAAAAACATGGCTAAATGGGTTGCTAAAATCATACATTTTCACCCAATACGGGTGGTCAAAGGGTGGCAATGGACATGTTAAATTATCAAAAGTGTGGCATTTTGTATTATATGGTCACATATATTTGGGTTTTAGCCACCTGTATTAGAAAAAAAAGTAGCCAAATGGGTTGCTGTAATCATACATTTTGTCACAATACGCGTGGCCAAAGGGTGGCAATGGACACGTTAAAATATCAAAAGTGTGCCCTTTTGTATTATATGGTCACATATATTTGTGTTTTAGCCACCTATATTAATTTGTTGGAACTAAAAATAAGTGTGACTGACGCTATCATATCTATTCTCGAATAACACGGCTGAAGAATCCATTCTGAAATGATTCAGAGATGCGGGTTGTGATGATCGAGGCTTGCAAGTTTGGACCGAAGATGTTTTCTTGAAAAGTGAACTGTTCGAGTAAACGGTCAACGTAAAAGTCAACGAAAGATCGGTTCCAGCGAGTCAAGCTTCATATTAATTAAATCAACTTTGATTTAATTAATAATTTACTTTAGTTGTTTATTTGTAATTTGTGTCTTGCTAGTTAGTGGGTTAGTGAGCACATTGGCTCTCTATAAATAGGAAGGGATAACTTCATTTGTAAAAGAAAAGAATAAGGATGATCTTGAGTGATGTGCTATCATTTCTAGAGAGAGTGTCTCACATTAGGTTTGAGCTCAACCCAATGTGACCGTGGATTTCCTGTGACGAGTTTGTAATAATTCGGTTAGTTGTAATCATTCATTAATAATCAATGAATCGTTTGATTTATCATTTTTTGTTATAGATGTTCTTAGATTCTCATCGCCCCTTCTTCTCATCTAATCTTTCTTCGAGCTCACGATTGATATTCTTGACGTGAAATCGATCCTGACATAATTAAAAAAAAGTGGCCAAATGGGTTGCTGAAATCATACATTTTGTTCCAATACGCGTGGCCAAAGGATGGATTCTGGATGAATCTGATGATGTATTCATGTTATTGGGTTCATTTAGATGTGATTTCATGCTCCATATATCAAAATCTGTAAACAAATACGAGATCTGAGCTGGAAAAACGAAGCTGTTAGAGTTTTCCCGTTCTTGGGGTTTTATGAAGATTTTTTTAGCTTTGATTCTGAGTTTTTGGTGTTATAAGCAGTGTTTTTGGATGAAATAAAGTATGAATCTCGATGGAAAATGTGTTCCGGATCCATTGGAAGCATCCGTTTCGCCTGATTCGCAACATATTTGACAGATCTGGAAAACCACACACTTAACGGTGTTTACTAGGTGTTCTTCATGTTCTTGATAGATTTCCAGATTTTGAGGCTGATTCGGGACGTTTGAAACTGTGATTCGAGTTGTTTTTGGCTAGAATGATTTCGTCTAATGCTAGGCTTCATTTATCGTTCATGGATCTGTATTTTCCTTATGTTTGGGTAGTTCAAAATCGATCATGAAGTTCTAGGTTTTCTGCTGTTATTTAAGTGTTCATAAAATTTTCTGGGTTTGTTGAAGATGATCTTGGTGACTTCACTAGGTTGAAGATTGCCTTGGTGATTTCGCAGCTTATGAAGATGTTCTTGGCGATCTGGAAAGAGCTTGAAGATGTTTTTGGCGATCTCAAGTGGCCTTGAAGATTTTCTTGGCGATCTCTGGTGTGCATGAAGCTTGTCTTGACGATCTGGATTGCTTCTTAGCGATCTGGATTAGTTCTTAGCGATTACATGCTTTTTCTTGGCGATCTCGAACAAGCCTTGGCGATCTCATGGCGACCTCAATAAGCTTTGACGATCTCGACTGAAATCAACATCTGGGTCGTTGTTCAAATAAACTTCAGAGGTTTTTGATAGTCTAGATATGTGGAGGATCAAGCTATGAGTTCGTGGACATAAAAAACGTCAATTTTCGTTGAGTATTCATGAAGTTATGAGCATAATATGATTTTCCGGTGGCCTTCGACTTTCTGGTGACATTTTCCGACTGTTTTAGGGTTTCTGGGGTGGTGTACACGTTTTTGGAGAAGACGGGTGCGTGGCGGCGTCCTATTCGCTGCATAGGAATATTTTTCTCTTTCATCGGTCAACCATAAGAGCTGTCTAATACCCATTGGTTGAGAATGATGGCGCGTGGCCCCCACCTCAAATGAAGCCATTGATGGCCTCTGGTTGTCGAAACTTTATTGGCTGGAAGGGAATTTTTTGTGGGTCCCAGCTGTAAATGAATATGTGAATGCTCTCTGTGGTTGTTGATTCGTGATTGGACAAGAGAATAAAGGCGCTGGTCCCACCTTTGGAGAGAGGTGTTGAGAGGCTGTGAGGTGAAGCCTTGTGATTGGCTTCTCGACACTACACACGGATCACCATCTGGGCTGTTGATTCCTCTAATCTCAGCCGTAGATGAGGTTGCTATTGGCACAATCTGATTGGGCCCTAGTCCTTCACGTGGATCATGCACCTACAGCTATTGGATCTCCTAATTTTCCTCCGTTGGATCATGTTTAAGCTCCTTCCTGATTGGTCCTCAACATAGCACACGGATTGTGCTTTCCTTAAAGGAGAATTTACATTGGTTAAGGGATATTAACAAGGATCAATGACTTTTCAATGGAGATTTTTCTCTAATAATTATATTTTCCGCATTTTCGTTAAATTGCGGGGTTTTTCTTATCAGTTTTTTTTTCAAGACTTATGAGATAACGCCCGAACGAAATTGTGAAATTTTTTTTATTGGTCATGGATTTATTCCGCTATGTTTGATTGGGTTTCTAGCTTTTGTTGACGTCAAGACCACGTTAGCTAACGACCACTGACGGACTGGTTTTGCTTCTCGGTTATGTCACACCCCCCTCCTCTGCACCCTGCCAGGTGCGGGGGAGGGCGTTGGACCAGCTGTCCGTATCATTACCCGAGATGCCAATGCTTCTAACATCACACACATACACATACAACGGACATCCAGTCCACACATATGAAACTCTTAGACCGACTCATGAGCGAGGATGCATTGCACCTCTTATTCGGTCTAACAGAATCGATAGCCACCGGACATGGCCTGGAACTGAATAACAAGATACAGAATACCAAAGGAAACATAGTCATCATCATGTCTTCAATTACATTCATAATTCATAATTCATATTTCATAGTTCATAGTTCATACAAAGTCCAAGTTCATAGTAACAACAACCAAGTAGCATTCCAAGTTCATAATAGGTTCATTCCTACACTTGCTTACCTGCAACATAAGTCATTCATAACATAGTCAACAACAATGTTGTTGGTGAGTCTTAACTACTATCATAATGTTAACAGTTTTCAAACGCATGCTGGTTATGAAATTATCAAGTCACACCAAAGGTCAAACTTCATGTACTCTACGGGCACGTCGCAATCAGCCGTAATCCCTCTACGAGTAGTAAATTCATAAGGACATATTCCCCCTAGTTACCTATTACTAGAGGATCCGGATGAACATGGATAAATCAACTATAATGGCCGTTATAATCCCTTATATGCCTATTGGTTCAATCATAATGACCAGAAAGTATATAATAACCCACACAGGGCATTTCCAAACTAACAGTGCTTGACAGGATAAGTTCATAACAGATATAACAAATACATCAAACATAATCGTGATCTTAAACAGGTTAATTCTATGAGAGAAGTCAGAGGACTCACCCAAAGAAGTCAGAAACGGTGGCTAGACAGAATATCCGAGAACATATCTTCTCTTTGATTTCTAGCAACCTATCATCGTTATCATGTTCATATTCGTCATATACGAGGCTAACATGTCTCATATCATTGTCAGGTTGAAATTAGAATAAAATACAGTTACTGGATCAGTCTCGATAATTTTTGGGTCATCCAAAATTGGCTAAACATTCTGTCATTTTTCTTCATAGGCGTACCGCCTGGAAGTTTACATTTCTGGGCGGTACGCTTCATATGGTCGACTGATTTCCAGATTTCAAATCCGGGCGTACCGCGCCGATTCATAAGTTTCTGGGCGGTACGCTGGAATCTGAGATTCCGGTTTCTGTTTCACTTTCCTGGGCGTACCGCTCTGCATGCAGAGATTATGGGCGGTACGCCCCCATCTGTGAACAGGGGCCCGACTATTTTGTCTTTTAGTGCCATTTTCATGTTTTGGCGTTTTGAGTCCAGGATTCATACTAGATCAGTTTCATATTATTCCAAGGGGTCAATTTAAGGTTCATTTGTGGTCTAATACCTTAACCAAAGCATAACCCCAATTCCCGAGCTTTCCATTTATGGTAAATTTCATTGTTTCGACCCCTGATTCGTACATATTTCATCAGGGACAGAATCCCTATGACCCAATGACTCATTTCTCATTTATATACACTGATCAATTCTGGATTTAAGTGATCTCAACTTGAAAAGTTTCCATTTATGGAAAGAAATCAACATGCATGCATATACGGGTTGTACCTTGTGAAGGGATCCTTGTACAACCGAGCTTTTCTGATTTACTGCCTTCTCCAGTCCCCAATCTGATTCCCAAGAGCCAATCTCTGATTGCATGCATGATCCATAACCAATTTATGAATACATGATCTTAAAGAAATCCAAAAATGGCATATTTGTCCATAATTCAAGAGACTCTTACCTTGATTGCTCTTGAAATCAGTTCTTGAACTCTTTGATCCTCTTAGATTGCTCTTGCACAGCTGTATTCATGAGGGTTAGGTTTTAGAATGAGGTTTTCCTCATGTGTTCATGTGGTTAATGATGGAAATGATTAAGAAAAGCTTACCCTTGATGATCAATCTCTTCACAAAGCTCCCAATGCTTGAAAATGGTGAGAGCAGAGGTCTGTGGTAGCAACTCAGAGTTCTTGGCCGGATGTGTGAAGGAAATCACAAGTGTGCAAGGTTATAAAGGCCAAATTCCTTGTTTCTATCGACCTGGACTGGAGGCGTACCGCCCCAAAATGTCCTATTTGGGGCGTACCGCCCGGATTTTCAGATTCGGGTATCCGAGGATCCGGTGGGTGCCGCAACCCGACCCGCTTATCAAATGGGGCGCGTACCGCCTAGGATATCCCCATTCTAGGCGTACCGCCTCAAATCGTAATTCAGAAACTTTTGAGAGTTTCTCATTTGAAAATTCCAACTCGGATAATCGTTTTATACTCAAAGGTTACATTCTTCCCCCCTTAAAGGAATTCCGTCCCGGAATTCGTTAGTCATTAACCGAATAGTTGAGGGTATCTTCTTTTCATGTCTATTTCAGATTCCCACGTATATTCGGGACCACGTCTAGCGTCCCATTTGACTTTCACCATTGGAATCCTTTTCTTGCGAAGCTTCTTCGTGATTCGTTCCATTATCTCGATGGGCTGTTCGGTGAAGTTCAACTTTTTATCAATCTTGATTTCTTTCAACGGAACTGCGAGAGCTTCATCGACCATGCATTTCCGTAGATTCGATACATGAAACACGTCGTGAACTCCGCTAAGTTCCTCAGGCAGTTCTAGCTGATAAGCTACCTCTCCGACTCTGGATATTATTTTGAAAGGTCCTATATATCGTGGGCTTAGTTTTCCTCTTTTGCCAAATCGGATTATACCTTTCCAGGGTGATATTTTTAACATCACCATGTCTCCTTCCGCAAACTCGAGTGGTCTCCTACGCCGATCTGCGTAGCTCTTCTGTCGATCTTGAGCGGTTTTAAGCCTTTTACGAATCTCCCAAACTTTTTCAGTAGTTTCCATTATTAATTCAGGTCCGGTAAGTTGACCTTCTCCCACTTCAGACCAACACACTGGTGTTCGGCACTTTCTGCCATACAATGCTTCAAACGGTGCCATTTGAATGTGTTGGTCCTCACTGATCTTTATCAGTGCAAATGAAGGTGTTTTTGAGAAGAAAACCAAATAAACAACACAATATAAGATTTCCAATGACTAAAATGGTTTTCTAGCCTTGAACAATCTCAATATGAACCAATAGATTGATAAATGATGATAAACAAGCTACAATATACTGAAATAAGCTCCTAGCCGTCACCAAAACTCACCAAATGAAGATTTCTTGTATTAGGGTTCAATATGCTTGAGAAAGTTGCAAATGGCTGCACAAGGCTGCGCATATATACTGTCCAGTGAACAGTTTCGCTGGCAGTTTCGCTGGCCAAGCGAAACTGTCACTGAGACAGTCTAATCTAGGTACCGAGCGAAACTACAGTTTCGCTCGGTAGCTTACAGTTTCGCTAGCCTACCAAAATCTAACATTTACAAGAAACTAAACTATTACAATGAAACTAAACAAAAGATGAATTCCTCCCTACATTGATCTTCAGAATGCTGGTGTGGTAACTATTATTATATGAAAATTCAGCTAGTGGAAGATGATCATCCCAGCTACCACCAAATTCTATAACACAAGCTCTCAGCATGTCTTCTAACGTTTGAATTGTTCTCTCGCTTTGCCCATCAGTTTGGGGATGATAAGCTGTGCTAAACTTTAGTTTGGTTCCCATTGCTTCTTGAAAGCTTTGCCAAAAATGAGAAGTGAATCTAGTATCTCTATCGGAAATTATGGACTTTGGCACTCCGTGCTTCGATATGATTTCATTTACAAAAAGCTTTGCAAGTTGCTTCCCATTGTACGTTTCTGCCATTGGTAGAAAGTGAGCAGATTTTGTCAAACGATCCACTACCACCCAGATGGCATCATTTCCACTTCTAGTCTTTGGAAGCTTTGTTACAAAATCCATGGTAATTTCTTCCCATTTCCACTCAGGAAGTTCTATTCTCTGAAGACATCCGGCGGGTCTCTGATGTTCAGCCTTTACTTGAAGACAAATTGGACATTTTTCAACATAGGCAGCAATTGCCTTTTTCATTCCTGGCCACCAATAATTTGCTCTCAAATTTTGGTACATTTTGTCGCCTCCTGGATGGAGCATGTACTTGGATTTGTGAGCCTCCCGGAGAATTACCTCACGTAATCCTCCTTCTTTAGGCACCCATATACGTTTGCCTAGTCTTAGGATACCATCCGTCTCTCTTGTTAGTTTCCTTACAACAGTCATCATCTCATCCTTGTCAACATTTGGGTCAACCATCTGCTTCTTCTGTGCTTCGATGATTTCTCCAATTAAATTTACACTTACATTCAGTCTCAAGGCTCGAACTCGGAGTGGCTTGATTCTTTCCTTTCTACTTAAAGCGTCTGCCACTACATTGGCTTTGCCTGGGTGATACTTGATCTCACAATCATAATCACTCAGTACTTCCATCCAGCGTCTTTGTCGCATATTCAACTCTTTTTGAGTGAACAAGTGCTGTAAACTTTTGTGGTCGGAGTATACTACAAATTTGGCTCCGTATAGGTAGTGTCTCCAAATTTTAAGAGCAAAAACGATTGCTCCTAACTCTAAATCTTGTGTGGTGTAGTTTTTCTCATGCTTTTTGAGTTGTCTGGATGCGTAAGCAATTACCTTATCTTTCTGCATCAGAACACATCCGAGTCCATTGATAGAAGCATCGCAATATACCACAAAGTTTTCAGTTCCTTCTGGTAATGAAAGTATAGGAGCAGAGCTTAGTTTCTGTTTGAGCAATTCGAAGGCATTCGTATGCTTAGGTTTCCAACCAAACTTCACGTTCTTTTGAGTAAGGGAAGTTAATGGTGTGGCTATCTTTGAGAAATCCTGAATAAATCTCCGATAGTAACCAGCTAGTCCTAAGAATCGCCGAATTTCTGTAGGATTCTTTGGTTGCTCCCATTTAGCAATCGCTTCTACTTTCGCTGGGTCTACTTGAATTCCGGACTTGCTGACAATGTGACCCAGAAATTGCACTTCTCTTAGCCAAAAATCACATTTAGAGAACTTTGCATACAGCTTCTCAGATCGTAATAATTCCAATATCTTTCTCAAATGTTCACCATGTTCTTCCCGAGTGCGAGAATAAATCAAGATGTCGTCAATAAATACGATTACAAACTTGTCAAGATATGGCTTGCACACCCGATTCATTAGATCCATGAATATTGCTGGCGCATTAGTTAATCCGAAGGGCATAACTGTAAATTCATAATGGCCATATCTTGTTCTGAAAGCTGTTCTTGGGACGTCCTCTTCACGGACTCTGACTTGATGATACCCTGATCTCAAATCGATTTTTGAGAAATAACTAGCTCCTTGTAATTGATCGAACAAATCATCAATCCTAGGCAAAGGGTACTTGTTTTTGATGGTTACTCGATTGAGATCACGGTAATCGATGCACATCCGCATTGAGCCATCCTTCTTTTTCACGAAGAGTACCGGCGCTCCCCAGGGTGACGAACTGGGTCTGATGAACCCTTTCTCGAGAAGTTCCTGAAGTTGATTCCTTAGTTCTTGCATTTCAGAAGATGCGAGTCGGTATGGTGCTTTTGCTATTGGAGACGTTCCAGGTGCAAGTTCGATTTGAAACTCCACTTGTCGTTTTGGGGGCAATCCAGGTAGTTCATCAGGAAACACATCCGGATATTCTGAGACAATAGGTACTTCTTCCAATTTCTTTTCTCGAGGTGTCTCAATTAAATTTGCTAGATAAGCTTGATCACCCTTTCTAATGCATTTTCCTGCTTTCAATCTGGAGATTATTCTCATTGGTTTTGTTTTCCTATCTCCAATGATCGTGTGAATCTTGTCGTCTGCAGACTTCAATTCTAACATCTTATCGGCACAACGAATCTTCGCCTGATGTCGTGTGAGCCAATCCATTCCAAGGACTATATCGAATTCACTTAGTTCCATAGGGAGAAGTTCGAGTTCAAAAGTAGTGTTCTCATGCTCTAAACGACAATCTCTAATTACTTTAGAGATACTAATCTTATGGCCATTAGCAGTTTCTACAACATAAGGTATATCTAACTTATGTGTAGTACATTTTAGTCTAGGGATACAGGCAGAGGATACAAAACTCCTATTGGCACCAGAATCAAATAAAATGCTAACAATCATATTATTGACAGAAAACATACCAGAGATCACGTCATCATTCACACGTGCCTCTTCGGCGGTCATGATATAGAGTCGGGGTGTACCTTTTGAAGTTCCCACGCCTTTGTTCTGTTCATCCCTTTTCTTCTTCCCTTGCGGACACTCCCAACTTCTATGCCCTTTTTCCTTGCAGTAGAAGCAGACTACTGGTGACCTACATTGTTGGTGCGCGTGCCCTGCTCTCCCACAATTTTTACAAGTCTCTGCCCGCGGTCCCTTGAAATCCTTCCCATCATTTCTTCTTTCTTGGTCATTCCTTCCAAATTTACCCCTCTTGGAGTCATGACCTCTTTCACCACTTTTTCTTTTATTCCCGGAGGTGTCTACTTTGATTCCCGCTGTCCGGATCCATTCATCTGCCAAAGTACCGGTCAGACTTATAGCGGATGCCAGAGTGTTAGGACGAGCGGATCTCACATTCGCTCTTATCTCGGGGCTTAATCCCCAAATGAACCTCCTGACTTTGGAAGTCTCAGTATCCGCCATGTGAGGTACTAAATTCAACAGTTCATTATACCTATTGATATAGGTCATGTAGTCGGATCCAATCATTCTTAAATCGATAAACTCATTTTCCAACCTCTCAGCCTCATTTTCTGGAATGAACTTTTCCATAACTAATGCCCGAAACTCTCTCCAACTCATACGATAGGCTCTTTCCTTCCCAAGTCGATTCAATTCCACCTTCCACCAGTTTAATGCTGCCCCCTTGAAAGATTGGGACGCAAACCTTACCTTGTCCCTGCTAGCACAGTTGCTAATATCCAGGGCTGCCTCAGTTTCTTCTAACCAATTCAGGGCATCAGTAGCCCCTTTGTCTCCTTTAAAAATACCAGGCCTGCAGGCCATGTAAGTCTTATAGGAACACCCTCTCCTTTCCTCCTTTTTGGTCTTATATTCCTTGCTCCTTGACCTTCTTCTGGTCCGTTTTGGACGATCTTCATAATCGGGACTGGGGCTCCGACGGTTTCGAATTCTGCTATGAGCTGATGAGCCAGTTTGAGACTCAGCTATTGGTGATCGGAATCTTTTAGACTCCTTGGATCTAGAAACAGCAGTTTTGCTTCTTGGCGGTTCGTTGGATCTTTCTGAACCAACGTGTGTCTTTCCTTGTCTCTTCTCTTTAGCGACCAATGAAGGAAACGCTTTAGAGATTCCTTGAGCTATAAGCTCCTGAAGTCTTTCTTCAAGTTCTATTTGCTTCAATTGTTCGGTCGTAAGAGGTTCTTCCCTTTTACTATGAACAGAGCGATCATCACGATCATCATCTCCGTCATGGTCATCCTGACGACTTCTGCTCGTTCCTGCTTTCGACATTTCGCTGAAAGCAATACCAGATTGACAGATTATCATACATTTTGACTTAGTTGACAGGTATTCATAATTCATAGTTTATATTCCTTTGCATATTATAATGCCGTAGGAATATGTTCATATCATTGTTGTTGTACTATTTGGACTTTCCGGATCACCACTTTGTGGTTACCGACATAATTACCATGAAATGACTATGTTCCAGAATGAGATCGCATACACATGAGTACTTAGGGGTGGTCTAATGATCCAGTCCTCCTAGGAGCACTACTTATCAAGACTTATCATATTAATTATAGTACTCCAATCATTATCGAAAACGACAAACGGTTCTTTATTCCATAACGATAAAAGGGTCCACATGGCGGTTCAACCGCTTACAATCACATAACACACACACCAAACAGACTCAAACAAAGTTCATAGAAAAGAAAATACATAACATGATAAAACAACACATAAGATCCCAGTCTTCTCAATTTATGCCGAACATCATGCCGCTAGTCCCTGCGCCTACCGAAAGATGTCAAGTGTTTGAGATGGGACGACACCTTCTTGGCTTCCTCTGCCAACCTCTTTTCCTTCTTTAATTGCTTTTCCAACCTCTTTGCCAGCGCCTTGTTTTCTTCTCGCAGAGCGTCAATGACCGGGGAGGTAGGTCCGGAGTGATCTGCATATGGGGTTGGGGCGAAAATTGGGCCCGGTCCTGAGTAAGATGACCTAGGTAGGTCCTGATATGGCCCGTACGATGCATATGGATAAGCCAAAATGGTGGATAAGGCATGTAAGACTGCTGCATAGGTGGGGAAGTGGAATACTGATATGGTGGTGGCGGGTAAAATGACGACGGTGGGGGATAAAAAGGCATTCCTGTGGCATAGGGATCCTGAACAGGTGTCTGGTACATTACAGGCTGCTGGTAGGATGATGGCTGCTGATATCCAGGTGGTGGCTGATATAAGGAATTCTGCTGGTATGCCGATGGCTGCTGGTAGGAAGATGGGGGTTGACTGTTGGACCTCAGCAATTGGGGAAAGCTATAACGGTCGGACACCGGTTGGGTACTTTGGCCTTGCATCATAGCAGCTACATATGGGTCCCTAATGTCATGAGCTAGGGCTGCGATAGGGTCCTGGATTGGAACATCCACTAGATTTCCCATTTGAGGGAAAGCTGCCATAGGATCCTGCTGCATAGGAACCGATTCCTCGGGTCCTTCCTCCACGTCTGCTGCGTAGGCCGGGGAAGCATACACGTGTTGAGAATGATGCTCGGAATGATAACTCACGGTGTGCCCTGCAGACACCGCAATCACCACCTGTTGCACTGGGATAGTCTCGTCTTCTTCTTCCTCGGGTTCCTCTTCGGGGTCTTCTTGATCCGTTCCGGCATCACGAGCGTTCCAGTCTGATGGAGCAATGTGGATGGTGTGGCTCGGACGCACCGACATCCTAGGTTTTGTGCTCCTCTTCTTGGGTGGTTTTGGCACATCCGTAGTCGACGTCGCGGGTGACGGAGTCTTCTTTTGGGTTGGCGCGGTAAAGTATCCCGAAAGATCAGGGCTCAAGGTTTCGGGCTCGGTTTAATTGTTTTAGGCTTATTGGGCCTATTGGGCCATGTCGGGCCCAATTAGGTGTTCGGTTGTGGGTTAGGCTTAAGTCTTGACAACGGTTCCAGTTCTCGATGATTTTATTTCATAAAAACATTTGTTTCAGTTGATTATAAATGTTTTTCAGAAATCAGTTATGTTTTTCAGTTTTCGAACGGGTTACGGATAACGTTTTCAGTTTGTCAGTTTGTAACAGTTTTAAGCTCGACCGTTCATATTGATTAAAACCGAATAGTTTTAGATGATCGATCGCTTATCAGTTTGACATGTCGATTATATAAACGTTCGACACCAGTTCCAGATAAAATATAAAATTACATTTTATATTTATTTTTCTTGTTATTGAAGTTCCATGATTTATGCATGAAATTTCTAAGTATTTAACGGGTATACGCTTCTAGTACAAACGCGGGATTAGGTTTACGTCATCAGTTAACAGTCAGACACAGTAATTTAACAGTTTAACAGAAATCAGATCAGATAAAGCACAATTAATACTTAATTAAAAGTCAAAGTAAACGGTTTGACCTGGATTTTCGGACGAGGTGTCAAACCTGGGTTATTCTTGTCCGAGTGTGGTATGTCATGAGAAGTGGTATACTGAGTTTGTTTTTGGTACGTAGATCGACAGTTTGGTACGCCTGATCAGTTTTTGAGAAAATTATCTTGGTCTGTTCCAAGCCTTTGCTGCAATGTCTACAACCGTTCAAGCCTTACTGAACTACGATAACGAGATAGGAACAACGACTAAAGTTCCTAAGTTGATGAAATTCGAAGATTTTCATAACTGGAAGACTCGTTATGAATCGTATATCGGTGTAACTGATATTACCGTATGCACTCCTATGCTTGACGGGTATGAAGTTCCAAAGTTCACAAGTGGTGAATTTGTTGGTCAAGTGAAGCCTTACAATAAATGAATGATGCTGAGAAAGAAGCGTTCAAACTGGAGAAAAAGGCTTATTCTAACTTATCAATGGCTTTACCAAAGGATATCTTGCATCAATTTAAAATGCATACAACATCTAAATCATTGTGGGATGCGTTGTGTAATCGTTGTGAAGGCAACGATCAATATAAGATAAGCAAAAAGAAGGTGTTGTTGAGAGAATATGATAACTTCTGTCACATCCAGAATGAAACAATTAATGACCTCCTATCAAAGTTATCAAACTTGGTAAGTGAGCTTGAAATAGTTGGAGTGAAGAAGGAGGCGGGTGAATTGAAAGAAAAGCTTCTAGATGCTTTACCAGCAAAGTGGGAAGGCTATATCTTGCTTTTAACTCATGATAAAAGTTTTGATGAGATTTCGTATGATGATCTAACAAGGAACTTGTTGGCTCAAGAACTGGATATGATGCGAGTGAAGACTCTTCCTGCACAAGTTTAGAATCCTGATGTGTATTTTGGAGAAAATGCATCAACAATGCATGCTAAAGCTAAAACTAGCACAAACCCACCAACTACTGCCTTTTATGATGAAAATTCATCAAGTGGCCATGCTAGTGTATCTCGGGGTTCTTCTGGTGAAAGTTATACTCAAAAGGCCGCAGTGACATATCCAGTTTACTCAAATCAGTCTGCTTCTGCACCAAATCAGAGTGCTTTTTCTGCCAAAACTACAAATGATTTCATGGCACTGTTTTCAGCAATGGTTTCTTCAGACGATGGAGTAATGGCAGGAAAGTTGACTAATGCTGAGTTAACAGATGAAGACTATGAACAAATTGATGCTGATGATCTAGAACTTATGGATATCAATTGGCCCATGGCAATGCTTGTTCGGAGAGGTAAGAAGTATATGCAAAGAACGGGACGCAAAGATTTTACTCCTAAGGGAAAGCTTGGGTTCGACAAATCCAAAGTTCGTTGCTATAACTGTCAGAATTATGGTCACTTCGCCAAGGAATGCAATAATGCAAAGAAGCAAGAAACTTCAAAATTGTTTCAGAAGTATGCAACTCAAAGTTCAAAAGCATCAGGAAGCAACTCCACTCCATCCAGTTCAAATGCAAATGATTCAAATCAAGATTCTAAAGCATTGGTCTCTCAAACTGGGGAAGGCTATGATTGGGGTGCAGATTATCCTGATGAATTTGCGTTTCTGTGTACTGAAGAGCGAAGTGTGAAAATTGAAGATGATCCTGAACTTCCAGGTGAAGACTTCTTTGAAGAAGGCCAACAAGCTTTTTTTACTAACATTCAGGTTGACTCTAAACCTTGCGAACATTGCATGAGCTCTGCTAACAAATTGAAGGAACTTTCTAATGAGAAAGTTATGTATTATGACAAATACATGTTGGCAGAGGAGAACACAAAAATATACAAACAAAGGTGGGAGGCTGTTAAGGCTGAGCTGAAAAGTGAAGATGCATCGACTTTGAACACCAAAATTGAATTAAATAACAAAACTAAAGATTACATCTTTTGTGAAAAGAAGCTTGCAGAAGCTAATGCTAAGATTTTTGAATTATACATTGAAATTCTAGATCTTAAAAGAGAACTTGAAAATTTCAAAAACTCAGCTTCCTTTGCAAGTTTTCTTTGCAAAGATGAAACTCTAAAAGAGGTGTTCAAAGAATCGAAATGCAATTCAGTTCCACCCCCATTTGTGCGTGGTTTGGAACCGACTGACACTGAAGCCAAGCCATCAATTGTGTTTGATTATTCAAAGTTCATTGAGAACTTGATTGGTACTTCCGAAAAACATAAAGGCACTTATAAAAAGAAGCCTGGAAAAAATGTGTCCAAGGAAAACCTTGATGCTCCAAAATCAAATGAGTCAAGTGATTCTGTAGGTGACAAACCAACTGGTTCTGTCAAACTGAAACCTTTGGAGCAGGCCATTAAGATAAAAGAAACTGAGAAGAAAATGAAAACTTTTGAAAATGAAATTTTTTCCAAAGGTCAAGATCTCTTTTATGAAAAAGACTTAGTGACAGCGAGCAACACAACCACACCGGATGTTAATGCAATTCCGGTTGCTCCTCCAAAGTCTGTCAAATTTAGTGGTGTTGGATTTGGATCAGTTTCTGAAAAGTCTGAGGTCAATCAAAATAAATCTCAGATAATTCAGAAAAATGACAAGAAATTGAGAGGTACAATGGAAACTCGTGAATCATTAGAAATTGAGAATGTATTGTCTCAAAGGTAGTAATACCATATTTTCTGATGAGATGTTCCCGTTATGCTGTGTTGATTCAGAACGGGTTGCTAAGGTGTTTTATGCTGATTCTGAGGAGAATTGTGTGTCTGATCATGGTAATAGGGAAAGTGGCTCGTTGCTAAAACTTAGATCGAGTCCAAATGATCAGGATTGTCAAAAGTCATACACTCCAAATGATCAGAAGTTTGTTTCAAAGCCAAAAACTTCCAAATACTCACAAAAGAGTTTTTACAACCCTGATGGTCAGTTTTCCATAAAAACAAATGATTTTGATTATAAATCCTATGGTTTTTGTGATGATTATAACTTTTATGATGATTTTGGTAAATTTGAACAAAACAAAGCCAAAAGGATCAAACCAAAAGGTTATGCGGATCAATGTGGAATTGATGAATATGGTTTTTATAATCAATTTGGGTATATTACCCCTTTGCTTAAACCTCTTCCAAAGCATAAATCTCGAAGGTTTAATGCTAAGACACCAAGGAGAGTTGTTAAGCATATGACTGATGATAACACCTCAACTGATTCAGGAAATAGTCTTCATATGGTCTTTGTTGATCATATGCGGTGTTATCATTGTTATCAACAAGGTCATCTCAGAAATAGATGTCCGGTTTTGGAAAAGAAACGAGCTTCCGCTGTTAGTAAAGATAAATCTGATTCTGTTTTTAAGCTAAAAGAGATAGATGGAAAGGTGGTAACAAAATAGTTTTTCAAACGAGAAAATTTTTTCAAAAGTAAAAAGTCTTTTGGAAGTTCATCTTCGGGTGAATCCACCACTAATTCATCTATCCCAGTGTTAAGGCAAAAGTGGCTGCCTAAATTGTCATCAAAAGCCACTGAAGACTTTTCCGAAGTTACCGGTTGACCCAAAGCTGAAAGCTTGGGTCCAGATTCTCACTAATTATTTGCTAATATGTGCAGGGTGCTCGAAAGCCAGTTGTCAACAACTTCTGGGTAGTTGATAGTGGAGCATCCAGGCACATAACGGGTAATATTTCTCTGCTTTCAAACGTCAAACCAATTAACGGAGGAAATGTTACCTTTGCTGGAAATAAAGGTGGAAGAATAACCAGAGAAGGAAAGATGGGTAACGAGAAGGTCACGTTTGATAAAGTTCAATTTGTGGAAGAACTGCAACACAACCTGCTGAGTGTATCAAAGATTTGTGATAAGCAGTACATTGCTGCTTTCACAAGTTCTGAATGCCTGATTCTGAAACCTGGAATTCAAATCCCTGAAGATTGGATTGTGATGCGTGTGCCAAGATTTCATGATTTGTATGTGCTACACCTGTATCAAACTTCATCTGTTGTAGCTGCTACTTGTTTTATCTCAAAGGTTACTGAAAAAGAATCAATTTCGTGGCATCACCGTATGGGACACATCAACCACCGCAAGATGAACTATTTAAATAATCATAATCTGGTAGAGGGCGTTTCGAAGAATCGGTTTTCAATAAATGATGTGTGTTTCCTTTGAGAAAGGAAAACAACGGAAGAAGTCTCATCCATCCAAACGTCTTAATTCAATTGTAACTCCTTTAGAGCTGCTTCATATGGATCTCTTCGGTCCTATGAATGTTCGTAGTGTTGATGGAAGTTTCTAATGTTTGGTGATCACGGATGATTTTTCCCATTTCTCATCGGTGGCGTCAATGCATTCAAAGGATGAAACTCCAGATGTTATTCAGAAGTTATTATCCAAGTTTGGATCGATGTATAAATACAAAATTTGTCGCATTCGTACTGACAATGGTACTGAATTCAAGAATGCTAAAATGACAGCTTTTTGTGATTCTCTTGGAATTGTACAAGAATTCAGTGCGCCATACACTCCATAACAAAATGGAGTTACTGAAAGAAAAAATTGAACATTGATTGAGATGGCACGAACTATGCTGTCTGATGCACATTTACCAATCAAGTTCTGGTCTGAAGCATTTCACACTGCATGCCATGTACTAAATCGTGTTCTGATTGTCAAGAGGTTAAAAAAGACAAGTTATCAATTACTTATGGGTCGTAAGCCGAATCTACATTTTTAGAGCCATTTGGGTGTTTCTGCACGGTTCTCAAGGAAGGTGGGAAATTTGAAGCTAAAGCTATTGAAGGCATCTTTGTTGGGTATCAGTATCCGATCAAACACGTTTACTTTTATTCTTCAAAAATAACTGAGAGTCATTTGAATGTGGATTGTCAACGACACACTTTTCTAACACCCAAATCAGTTGATATTCCTGCTTTTGACTACAAGAATTTATTTGATTCTTTTATCGGCCGCACATAATGATTCTGCTGATGAGCATACTGAAGAACTTCTAGCTGCTGCTATGTTACATTCAATTTTTACTCCTGGTTCATGGATCCTAAAGCTTCCAAGTGTTTCTAATACTGCATCATCTAGTCAGAATGTTTCTAACCTAGAAACAATGAGTGCATCTGATGTTGATGAAAGTACTTTTCATGAAGCTGAATCAACACCAGTTGATGATCCAATTAGCTTACCAAGTACAAGTTCTTCGGTTCCGGTTTCTTTACCTTTTGGTGATCTTCCCAGCTCAGAGGATGCAGATGCAAATTTGAATAATCTTACAGACAGTATTGTGGTTCCTGATACAACCACTCTTCGAATTCATAACATACATCCTCAGGAAAATATAATTGGAGATCCGAATTCTAGGGTTCGCACACGACATCAATTGGTTGATTCTGTTGATGCGTTAATTGCTGAAATTAGGGTTTCCGGTGTTCAGAATGAAGTATTTCACTCATGTTTTCCGTCCCAAGTTGACCCTACCAATGTTGATCAAGTGTTGGATGATGCTTCTTGGGTAGAAGCAATGCAGGAAGAGTTGCAGCAATTTCAGAAATTAGGAGTTTGGCATCTCGTTGATTTACCTGCTAATTCTAAAGAACCTTGTGGAACAAAATGGGTTTCAAATGTAAGAAGGACGATCATGGTATCATCGTCAGAAACAAGGCTCGATTAGTGGTTCAAGGTTTCTCTCATATTGAAGGCATTGATTTTAATGAAGTATATGCTCCTGTAGCAAGAATTGAGGCTATTAGGATCTTTCTAGCTTTCGAAGCACATCATGGATTCAAAGTATATCAGATGGATGTCAAAAGTGCGTTTCTCATTGGGAAAATTCATGAAGAAGTTTATGTGAAGCAACGCTTGGTTTTTATGATCCTGATTTTCCTGAACGGGTGTATAAGCTAGACAAAGCTTTATATGGTTTTCATTAGGCTCCACGGGCGTGGTATGAGACTCTATCTACACACCTGATTGAAAATGGATTTCAATGTGGCAAAGTGGATTGTACACTATTTTCAAAGAAGTTTGGGAAGGATCTCCTACTTGGCCAAGTTTATGTGGATGATATTATATTTGGAAGCACAAATGACAGCTTATGCAAGGAGTTTGAGCGTGTCATGCAAACGAAGTTCGAGATGAGTTCTATGGGGGAGATGGGTTTCTTTCTGGGTCTTCAAGTTCATCAATCTTCCAAGGGCATATTTTTGCATCAAACAAAATATGTGTATGATATTTTGGCTCGTTTTAGATTGGAGACGTCCGGATTCTAAGTACACCTATCCAGGTTTCACATGGTCTTGAACTAGATGAGTCTGGTGACAATGTTGATCCGACATTGTTTCGTGCTATGATAGGTTCCCTTATGTACTTAACTGCTTCTCGTCATGATATTATGTTTGTTGTGTGCTTGTGTGCTAGGTACCAAGCAGCTCCCAAGGCTTCACATATGGTAGCAGTAAAACGGATTTTTGCTTATTTGAAGAGTAATCCGGATCTCGGTATCTGGTATCCTAATGATGATAAGTTCGAGTTATCAGCTTATTCTGACTCGGATTACGGCGGCTGTAAAATCAATTTCAAGTCTACTACCGCTGGATGTCAGTTTTTGGGGGACAGACTAGTGTCCTGGCAATGTAAGAAACAGACTTCGGTTGCAACGTCTACTGCAAAGGCGGAGTATGTGGCTGCTTCCAGTTGTTGTTCACAAGTTCTGTGGATACAACAGCAGTTACGCGACTATGGTTTGAATTTTCTCACTACTCCCATTTACATTGATAAATCGGCTGCTATTTCTATCACGAAAAATCCTGTTCAACATTAAAAAACTAAGTACATTGACATAAGATCACTTTATCCGTGATTGCTATGAGAAGAAACTAATTGATTTGCAGAAAATTCACACGGATTTTTAAAGGGCTGATATATTCACTAAAGCGTTTGATAAAACTCGCTTTCAATTTTTATTGCAAGTCAATGGGATTACTCGGTTGAATGCCAAGTAAACTGGTTCAGTTGATCATTTTTACTTTCTTTTAATGTTTTCTTTATTTTCTACTTTTTAGGGGAGAATTATGGAAAAATACAAAAATAGTGTGTTTTCTTGTATTCAAATTTGAAAAAGCATAAAAAATGGAATAATTAAAAATTGTGAAATGTGATCCAACCTCGTGAGAAATGATAGTGCATCAGTGAATGTTAATGACCATGGATAAACTAGATTGAAAGGCTGTAGGTTCTTGTTTGTTTCATTGAATGTGTCAATCAATATCTGATACTTGCTAGTATGATATAAACATAACGCTTGCCTGAAATCTGTGGTGTAACATGATTCTTGTGGTTGTGTAATCTTGATATCAGCTGAAAAATACAAAAACAGAATAAATAAGTGTTCTATTGTATGCATGCGTTCTTTTAAAAGACATAAACTTGTTTGATTTTCTTTATTTTGTCAAACGATCGGACTTTCTCTGCGTATCGAAAGATCGACCTGATCGTTGTTCGTTTGACGTTCTGCATTATTTTTCTTAGTGTTTCGTATAACTCATCGGACTTTCTTTGCGTGTACGTGAGTACTGACCTGATTGTTGTTGGGTTATACAATTTCAACTTGTTTTGCTTTCTTATTTTCCTAAAGAATCATACTTTCTCTGCGTGCTCACAAGGCCGACCTGATTGTTGTTTTTTTAGGGTTCTGATTTCTTTTTGCATGAAACACTGTGAACTACTTATATCTGTAAATATTCTGTGATGAATAAGAGAAAAATCAAAAATATCATAAGTCAGATTCTCAATTACTTGAATTTGTGGGTACCATGATTTCTGTGCTTGAAAAATATAACTAATTCATATCGGAAAGCGGTATAAAATTGATTTGATTTGACTGAAATAAACATGAAAATGTTGTATTCGTGGACTGCTTGGCTTGCATGCTGATTAGGTTGAAATTGAAATGTGTTAAGTGCATCTCACTAGTATGATCTCATGTTGTGTTCTTTCTCACAAAAACATAAGTTATTGCATTTATATTTCTGTTTTGCATTTTATTTCTTATTTCAGAAAAAATCAAAAAGATTTTAGGTGTGTTTTAGCATAAATTCGAAAAATCAAAAAAGATTTTAGTGTTTTTTTATATAAAGTTGCTAAAAATTCAAAAAGATTTTATTTCTGCTTTATTTTTGATCAACTGAATACAGGAACGGCATAATTTTTTGTTGATAAAACCACAATGGAAGCTTGAATCAGCTCATCATGTTTCATTTGGAAAAATTTGGATTTTTGGGTGTAAAATGTCAAACTTAAAACATTAAGGGCAAAATGGGAATTTCATAGGAAATGTGGTCCGGACGTACCATGTGGTACGCCCAGCGGACCACTTTGCATATAAAAGGGTCAAATGTGGTACGTGTTCGGAATAATCTGCGTACCACATACAAAATCTCTTTGCGAACCCTAAATCACCCGACACTGTTTTCGTTCGATTTCTCACTGTATAACGAACCTCTGCTCGAGATTCTTGTTGCTACAGTTAGGTACGATGAAGGCGCATCTGCTCATGGTCTTAGTTTGCGTTCTGACGATCTAAATCTCTTGATTTTTGAGTTTAAAGAGTCGGTTTTTCGCGAAACTGAACCCGGGTTGGTTAAGGGGGTTAGAGACAATCTCAACTTGTTTAAAACACATTGTCTTGGTCGGTTTTTAGTATAAAATGAAACCTCAGTGGTTACTTTCATCACAAACACAATTTTGGTTGTTAAAATTGTGATTGACTCTTCGGATGAACTGTTCTTCAGCCATCCCACATGCTACGCAGCGTACCAGATCTGATACGCGGTCAAATGTGGTCCGTATCTGGTACGTTTGACTTGTCTGGTACGTGGTTAATATTTCTGGTCCGTGCTGTACCAGATGTGGTCCATCTGACCAATGTGGTTCGTGACGTGGTCCGTTGACAATTTTTCAAAAAGTTCATCATTTGAACGTTTAAAGTCAAATTAGAGTCGGATGTAAGCGGTTTTCATCATATCTCGTGATTTTAATGATAATTGGTGTTTGTGAATGTTTCAGATATGGCAGCGTTAAAGTCTAACGACGAACACAACATTTGTGCTTATCTCGGGGCGTCTGCAAAATGGCGATCTCATTTTGGAGAAATATTTGACTTTTTGCGACGATCGAGAGTATTTTATGCTGCTACTCACGAATGTACACCGTACAAAGATCTTCTCACTATGTTTTAGACTTCTACCCAAGTAGACTGTTCGGTGGTACCGCCTGTGATTCGTGCAAGGATTCTTCAAACCGATGTTATTGTATCTGAAGCCGATATTAGGAGAGTTTTGAGATTCAACGATCAACCGACATTTCCAAAAGAGTTTGATCAGATTGACATGGTTGCACTGCTGAGGAGAGTGAAGTATGATGGCAATATCTATGCTTCCTGGTTTCTTAAAGCAAATCTGAGTGCTCCGTATAAGTATATGATGCACGTGATAATCAGATGTTTTGGTAATCGGCTGAGGGGTCATGAAGAATTCGACATGAAGGTTTTATCTTTCTTTACTGCATTGGTGATGAATCGAGAGTTCAACTTCTCAGGTTGGATATTCGACTACATGAAAGAGAACATTATGTCTAAACAAAACAAGAGTGTGATGTATCCCAGATTTCTTCAAATGATCTTAGATGATCTGCATCCTAATCTTCCAAAGAATCCAGATGTTGTCTTAATATTGAAGCACATGAATGAAGTTGTTGTGGGGAAGTTGCCAGTTTACCAGAAAAGAAAAGGAGCGAATATGGCTCCTCCGGTTAAAGGGTTGATTTTCCATTTGGCAAAACCTGACTATGTAGCTCCAGCTGATGGTGCTCCAAGACATCCTGATAGTAGTGATGATGAACTGGAACATGATGAAAATGGTAACCCAGCCGAGGAAGATGAAAATGAAGAAGATGATCAAGATGTGCCTATTCAACAACTAGTAGAACAGTAAGCTGCTGCTTCTATATATGTGCAACAAAAACAACCTGAGCAAGTTCAACAAGATCCAGATGTTTCTGAAAGAAATGATGATGTGGCTGGTTCCAAAGATGTTTCTGAAGATGATGATGAAAGTTCTTCTGATACAAGTTCTGATTCTGGTGATTATGTAAAATTTTTGCATAATACCAGAAGTATTAGGGTGAAGAAAGGTGTCACACCTTGGACTTTCGGGAACGGAGGCCTGTGACGTCCTGAAACATAGTCATGGATACTTAGAACAATTAATAGTAAAATAATTGATAAATAAAACGTCATTTGGATTACAGTGGAAATAGTGGTGAAATGACATTGTCTTACAATTAATAATAAAGATGGAAATAGTTCTTAAAAGTTAAGATAGTTCCCAAAATGCTTGAAAATGTTAGGTGGATAAATCGAGACTATGACTCCATCAGCAGCAGGTCCGTTTATGAGTGATGGCCCCGTTTGCACGTGCGGATACATCTAGTTACCTGAGAAAATCATGAGTTTTAAAGGGTCAACATAACGTTGGTGAGTTCACAGGTTTAAGACTCTACAAATAGTTTGTAAATGGTTTAAGATATACAAGATAATAATATGGTCACCGTGATGTAATGATTAGCAATGAACTTTGAATTTGAAACTAACAGATTTACCCACTCATAGCATCTTCCCTAAAGATACTGCAATGGAACAATAATAACTGGTGTGTACTACTCGACAAATGCAGACGTCGGGATTGGAGCTACCTATCAAGTAGGGTTGTTAACCCAAATAGATCTATTCACTAGTTACCGTTTCGAACAGAACTAATCAAATTCAATTAATAGTGGGATTTGTGACAATTCGTTATGTAACAAAATGTACTCATTTGTAGGGTAAGTAAAGAACATTTAATCATACGGCAGAGTACAGTTCGACCAAGATATCAAGTATAAAACAGTTTAGTTCATGATTTTCTCCCCCCAATGTATTAAAACAGTTTAAAGGAAAGGGGCCGTGAGACTCACCTCAAGCAAGGTGAAATGATAATGCACGTGATATGGAAATTCCGGACGAAAGCACATAACGTCCTAATAAGTATAAATAAACAAGTTGCATGTATAAGGTCTTTGATCATTAAGTAACGTTTCCGTCACCCAACGACACCGGTCAAGTCTTGATAATAATGTCCCGTTTGTATATTTAGGAAAAGTCCATCCGGTTAATATTTATTGTTCAAATAAATATATAAAGTCAAGTTTATATTTACGTCCAAATAAATATAAGGAAATTTAAATAAAACAATTTGATGGCGTTTAATAATTGTAAACAATAACTTAATAACTTCTCAAGTTAAAATGATTACTTGGAAAGTTTCATAAATATTTTAAGATAAAATATTTATTTATAATTTTCAGAGATCGTAGTCACCGGTTTAAGTTTGTAAAATAGTTTTTAATGCATTTGGACTTTTTTACAAGTTCAAGATTTTGTTAATATATTTCCCTAAAGTCGTTTATAAGTTTAGAAATATTTTCTTGGTTGGTTTTAAATAACGTTACCAAAACTACGTTTTCTCGTCGCGTAGTTAACCGTTTTGATCCCGGTTTTCTCCCTAAGCGACGTTTCAACGTTAAGATCACTTTGGTTCATTTAGAAACTTGAAAATATTTTTAAAAAATGTCGACGGGGTCAGATCTGATCCGTGGACTTATGTCCATGATTTATATGTCTTAAAACATGTTATAACTTATAAAAATCATCTAGTTGATAACTAGTCTTTTTAGGGAAAGTTTGAACATTTATGACTAGTTATTTTGAGTATAAAAATCTAAGCATTTAAGTCCAAAAATTTTTTATTAATGAGAAGATTATTAAATGTATTTTTTTACTAGATTTAGTAAAAATAAAACAAACTATTTTTGTGTTTTGGTGAAATTAAATTCACCAACACATTAAGTATTGGTCTTTGGTGACTTTCTTTTTATAAAACGTGGCATATTTATAAATGATAAGTTTAAGAGATAAACTTTTGGTTAAAACTTTCCAAGAATTTTTTTGTTTTACAAAATGACTTTTATATACAAAAGTTCCATGTCTTTTTACAAGGTTTTTCACTGGTTAAGTTTTATAAAACTTAGGTCCATGATCATCCATTATATCTAGTGTAAGCCTTGTGATTTTTAAGTTTTTTTAAGATCATGATATTATGTTTTAACTAGGTACATAAGTCCTTTGTCCAAGTTTAAAGGTTACTAGTTAGTTTGTTAACATATGTTAAGCAAAATAAACATAAGTAAATATAGATCATCAACTAGCAAAGCTAGGACATTTATGTTCAAGGATCTTGAACAAATCCACTAACAACTTAGTTGTTAGGATAAAATAACATAAATAACATAAATGTAAATGCAGGGAAAGTAAATAACAAGTATTTAAATTGCATGAAAGTAAAGAACAAATAAGTAAACATAAATAGATCTTTGATGGTTAAAATGATCTAGGTTTCACATGATACTTCCATAAGGTTTCTCTAAATGTAAAACCCCAAGTGTTGGCTAGTTTAAGTTCTTCAAGAACACCAAGACTTGTTAGATCAAGTCACTTGTATTATTCAACCCAAGTGTTGGTGATTAGAGGATTAGAGAAAGAATGGTTGGTCTAGACTCTTGAAGGACCAAGTGTCTTGCATATAATAGAAAATGAAAAGATAAGTTTTTCATATCAAGACTTGTTGGTGATATTGGGTGAAAATCAAATGGAAAAAGTGGGTTAAAAGACTCACAAAGGGGTGTTTGTGGGTGATCCGTGAATGAAGAGGAGAAGGGGGGAGGATCCGGCGACTTCGGGATGGTCTCGTGGTGGTCTGGTGGCGGTTGGTGGTGGCCGGCCGGCGGCTCAAGGAGGAGCAAGGTGGTGGCCGGTTGAAGTGAAGGGAGGAGGAAGAGAGGATTCTCTTAATTTGGGTGAAATGGTGCAAGGAAAAATGAAACCCAAGTATTTCTTTTATACTAGAAATTTTGAGTATTAACCCTTGGTTAATTAGCTTATGGAAACTAACTCACTCAACCCATTTTTCATTAAAAATAATCCATGAAAAATAAGTTGTAGGTGAATTTTCATGAAAGACTATTTTTATAAAAAGGGTTTTATAAAAACCAAGTGTTTTTATAAAATAACAATACAAAGGTGGTGGGTTTTCTATAAAAATTAATGGGCTAATATTTATGAAAGATTTGGGCTCAAAACAATTAAATAGGTGGGCTTGGTTTGGGCCGAAAAATTCAACAAGGAAGGTGGGTCGGCGGTGTTTTTGGCCCGAGAGCAGCTAGGCCGAACCGGGTCAGGGGCTGGGCCGGGCTGGGCGGGTCTTCGGGTTGGGCCGGTCGGGCGGGCTGCGGGTTGGGTGCGGGCCGAGGGTGGTTCACGGGATGGGTCATCGGGTTGGGCTACATGGACCGAATAGGTGTACAAGTTTGGTATTGGGCCGGTTATTGGGCCGACAAATGGGGCGGGTTACGGGTTGACGTGTGGTACCGAATCGTTCGTAGTGACATTACGAGCGTTCCTGTAAAATTTGTTGACCATCTGGGTTCGTATGTGAAAATTGGGCTTACGAGGCCCAATAAAGGTTTTTGGTTAGTTAACGAGACTAACGATGGACAGTTTGGAAAAAGTGTCCGGACAAAAGGGTTTGGATAGACAAGTCTTGATAAACATTAAGGAGAAAATTCAAATTTTCTAAAAGTTTTGTCGTGACGAGAACGTCGTGACGATGCTAGCTAAAATATATAAAAAGTTAAATTTTTATATAAATTTCTTGTTATTAAAATTCCATCTATCACTAAATGGATTTTCTTGATTGCAAAAAATTTGGACGATAAAACTACAAACTCGGGAATTATTCTACGGATGAAATTAATATATATATATATATATATATATATATATATATATATATATACTAGCCTTGTGCCCGCGCGTTGCGGCGGCAACAGTGTATAGCATGTTATTCGTCTTTTGTTCGCTTGTTATGGCGGCACGACAATTTACATCGAGGTATTCGTTTTTTTAAAACTCAAACAAATAACAACAAACACTCGAATTGAAATATATATTGGTCGCAAACATAGTAATTTAAAACCAAATGAGTTGTAAGATAGAAGTCATCAACATAGTGGGGTACCTGCGCGTTGCGGCGGACGACAGTTTATAGTGCTTTATTTGTCTCCTGTTCACGCGTTCGGTGGCGACGACAATTTACAACGTGATATTCGTTTCTATTAGTGCGAGGTGGCGCTAATATAATGAACTTTGGTAACAGGTTCTTGTTTTGCGATGTGGTGCATGCACATTCGAAGGTGCAGGCAATTTGCAAGACTCGTGACTTAGAGTGCAACCTGCATGACGATGCCTTGTATATAACGAACTTTGGTAACAGGTTCTTGTTTTGTTTCTGTTAGTTTATTAATCCTCTCGTAATAATAGGATTGTTTGTCTGTTAGTTTTCTCATTCATTCGTAGCATCATTTTCTCCGGTCTAGTTTTGTGTGCGGCTTCATTTTTGTCAAGCATTTGATTATTTATTTATATAAGTTATTTTTTCTTCTGGATGTGCAAACGAATCAAGTTCTATCAATTTGAAAACCAAATTTTAACCATTCGGCCAATCAATTCTAAAACTTGTTAAAACTTCAATTCTAGATTTTATATGCGAGTCATCTCAAAAACCTTAAACATGGTTGACAGAACTCACAACACTGGCTTCATTCGGATTCATCCGGATTAACTATTTTAGATATTCGTAACCTTCTAATAAAAAAACACTTTGACGATCCTCACTTCTAAGTAGGACTGCTCACCACTTAAGAGGCATGAAGATTTATACCTTAAAGTTATTTTTTATTTTTTTTGTTGACGATCCTCACTTTTGTGTTAACATAATTGCTTCAAAGTTATTATTTCGATAATTCAGTACGGATGCAAACTTACAGGATAGTAATTTAACCATGTTAGCTACAAAATAAAAGAAAATAGACATTTGCAGCAGCCAATGACATACATTAGGGTAAATTTGTGAACTCCATCTCTACCGCTTTAGGCAACTAAAGCAAAGAATTCACTTCAAAAGTGGAAGCAAGAAATTGAAGCAAAGAATTCAGTTTAATAGTAAGCCATTCATAATTTACAAAACATAATAATTAGATGAAAGAAAAGCTTCAATGGATTCAGCCCGACCCATTTTGACACGTTACATAAATTGCCCCTTTGGGCCACATCCAAGAGAAACTTTGCATCTCCATACTTTCACAATCCCTGCCTCTTCAAAAGAGAACCCCAACAGACCGAGTGGACTGAACCAAATTCTGAAGTATCATAACAGAAACAAAGAAATTTAGAAGATAAATGCATTTAGTCACATAAAATGGCTACGAAAGTCAAACTGAGTGAAGCAATATTTCCATATGAATGTATTTGGTCACATGATTAGACCAGTTAGAACTGTTGAATAACTAAGTATATTCTTAATCTACAATGATGGTTTAAAATAAGAATAGAATAAGAACTTACATTTAGGCATTTAGCACATAAGCGGTCCATCATTAAAATATTGCAAATCCCATTAGTCTTATGGATTCTAAAAGATTCAAACATAAATCACTCAAACTAATTCGAAAAACAGCTACCGTTTTGAAGAAAAAATATTATTTACGCTTTAAATATACAGTTTAGGTGTCTTTGACATGTTTCCTTTTTCTCTAGTTTTCTATTATACGCCTTTGACCCGTTAGAAATAAAACATAGCCATACTTCTTCAATAGTGATCGTCTAGACAACACTATCAAACTTTCATAACTTTTTTTTCATGGTCATTAACCATATGGCCAAGAGCTTTATACATATATGAATCTAATTTAGATGGGAGAGAATGAAATCACCTAAATATAGGCTTCGTATCCATCGTGTACCTCAAACACATTGCCCTTGCCCTATCCATCTTGTACCTCAAACACGATGCCGCCACATTTCTTGCACAATAAATAACATGTCAAAAACAACAAAATTATAGCAAAAACTGCACACAAAAACAATCCAAAACAGCACCATAAAAACAGCCAAAAATCTGCACAAAAAACAACTAATAAAAAAACGGCAAACATAAAAATTAATGATCAACAAAGGAAAAAATAAATATCAGTCTTCAAAATTACCTTCGGATCTGAAGCAAATTCAGCTTTTAAGTATACATCACCAAAAGATCTTGAAATCTGCAGAGAAGACATAGGGTTTGAGACTTGAATATTATAACAACAAAGCTTATGATAATCAAAATTGCTTCTTTTCCTGTGGTTATTCAATTCACTTACTGATGAGCAGATGAATTAGAACGTGATTCCTTAGATGCTTGTTTACATTCGATTTCCTCGTGTTCATGGTCACTATTATCATCAAACAGGAGTTCAAGATCAAACAACTTTTTGTTTGCGGTACTCATACCGTTTAACTTCTTCCATTATATATATATTCTAAAAAGATTGAAGTTCATAAACCTGGTTTTCCAATAATTTTGACAACCTAACATACTTTTATTTAATCCATTTACTAAGATAAAACACAACCAAATAAACCTCTTCACTTGATTAATACCACCATGGGTCTCACTTGATCATAAAAATTCTGAACTGAAATCTAAAGATTGCTCTATTTCAACACTTTGGATAAAACAATTTAATATTCAGTTGATAAAACAGAACTCAAAACAAAACTCTTTTATTTTATTCTTTTACTTAGCATGGAAATCAATGATCATAAGTCATAACACAAATCTGTTTTTTTAAAATCTAATCATAATACATCTAAACTCATAAGCAAAGGTGTTGTATAAACTCAAATCTGTTCATGATGCATACAAACAAACAAACATCATCAACTATATCATTCTCATGATGCATACAGACAAGCAAACAAAATTTTGAACTGAAATCTAAAGATTACTCTCTTTCAACACTTTAGATATTCAGTTGATAAAACAGAACTCTTTTAATATTCAACTTTAATATTCAGTTGATAGTAACAGAACTCTTTTAACAATTTGGATAGACCTTAACCTCAGCTTTAACACTTTGGATACACCTTAATACTTTGGATAGACCTTAACGTGTAAACAATTATTTGAATAAGATATCTAAACTCATAACAGGAGCAACAAAATTCATAACAGATCATAAGTGTTAAGGTCTATCATAAAGCTATTCAAAATATCATATTCCATGCATAAATACACAACAAAATTCATAAAGCTACTCAAAATATGTACTTCCTTTGAACAAAATTCTAACAGTAGCAACAAAATTCAATCAAAACATGAATCTGATACATTCTTTGAATAAAAAAAAGTGCTGACCTTTTACAGAGATGAAAACAATTGATGATCCAAAACCCTAAGCTACAACAAGAATTATACACACAATTAGGTTCTAAAATCAAGCTTATTTTGACAACAATACAAAGAAACGGAATACGTACCTCAACGTCACTTTGAATTGCGATTTCAACGGAGAGGTTTACCGGTGTATTTATAAAGGCCATTTATCACTTGAAATTTGAATTGACCGCCAAGAACGGGATTATCAAGGAATTCAAGAAGTGGGTGTCTATATTTTACTCTCATCGAAATCCCAGACCGCCGATTACCCAAAGAATCAAAGAAAGGGTTGTGTAAGTTCATTGTTGCGTGAAAGAAGAAGTGAAAAAGATACTGAAAATGGATTACCCGATTCTACATCTCTGGGTTGCGTGAAAAGAACTCTGAAATCAGCCTCAAATAAAGAGATTCGTCTGCATCATCTGCATCGTCTGCTCCTGCTTTGCGTATAATGAAAAGGCAAGTCGTCTGCTCCTGCTTTGCGTATTCTGAAAAGGCAAGGGGTGTGTAAATTCATGGTTTCATCAAAGCGGATCTCTGAATCCCTGGCGCGTCTAAAGAGAACTGATATCACCCCTCAAAGGGGAGAATTGCTCTGCAAAAGTAAAAAGGGTCACCGCGCTTTCAGTTCAAAGAGGGGAACAAGGGTTTGGGATTACCGGAACCGGAAAGAAAAGAGGGATGAACACCGGATCGATGGTGAGATCACTGTATAAAGAGGAAAGCGTCTTAATTTTTAAGACGCCTATAATTACGAAAATGCCCTTTTTTTCAATATGTATTATATAGTAGTATAGATATGTACCAATATATATATACCAATAAACACATATTTAACACATAATAACGATTAAGCATGTATTAATTATTACTAATTAAAGTCAAAGTAATGGGGTTGACCTGGTTTTGTCCGAGGTGTTACATTCTCCCTCAGTTAAAAGAATTACGTCCCGAAATTCAGTTCTGCTCATGGGCGGGTGCAACGTTCTCAAACAGTCTGGGATACTTTAGATGCATCTGGTCCTCGCGTTCCCAAGTGTATTCCGGTCCTCGTCGTGAGTTCCAACGCACTTTGACGATGGGAATGCGGCTTCGTTTAAGTCGTCTGACTTCTCGATCTAGTATCTCCCCGGGTTCCTCTACGAAATGAAGTGTTTCATCGACTTGGATCTCGTCGAGAGGAACGACAAGTGTTTCATCAGACAAACACTTCTTCAGGTTACAAATATGGAAAACATCATGCACGCTACTTAGTTCGGGTGGCAGGAGTAACTTATATGCGACTGGCCCGATCCGTTCAAGGATTTCAAAGGGACCAATGTATCGGGGGTTTAACTTTCCTCGCTTACCGAAACGAATGACACATGTCTAAGGCGCTACCCTTAACATCACACGATCACCGATTTGGAATTCTAAAGGTTTACGTCGGTTGTCTACATAACTCTTCTGACGGTCTCGGGCGGCTTTGAGACGTTCCTGGATTTGATGGATCTTCTCGGAAGTCTCGAATAGGATTTCGGGACCAGTGAGTTGACTATCTCCAACGTCAGTCCAACAAAGAGGGGATCTGCACTTACGTCCATAAAGTGCTTCGAATGGGGCAGCTTGAATGCTAGTGTGATAACTGTTGTTGTAAGAGAATTCTGCAAGGGGCAGGTGTTCATCCCAGTTACGTCCGAAATCGATCACACAAGCTCGTAGCATGTCTTCAAGCGTTTGAATCGTCCTCTCGCTTTGGCCATCCGTCTGAGGGTGGTAAGCGGTACTCATGTCAAGACGTGTCCCCAAAGATTTCTGAAGTGATTGCCAAAACTTGGCGGTAAATCGACTATCGCGATCAGAAATGATAGAAGTGGGCACTCCGTGTCGTGAGACGACTTCCTTTAGGTAAATCTTAGTCCTTCTCTCCATACTATCAGTTTCCTTAATCGGCAAGAAATGAGCAGATTTAGTCAGTCGATCAACAATCACCCAAATGGCATCGCAGCCAGATCGGGCTTTTAGCAACTTCGTGATGAAGTCCATAGATATCCCTTCATTTCCATGTGGGATTTCTGGTTGTGTCAAAAAACGGAAGGTTTCTGATGTTCTGCTTTGACCTTTGAGCAAGTTAGGCACTTGCTAAAATAAATAGCTATCTCAACCTTCATGTTAGGCCACCAGAAATGTTCCTTCAAGTCATGATACATCTTGTCGGCGCCCGGGTGAATAGAATATCTAGTCTTGTGGGCTTCGTCGAGTACAAGCTTCCTCAAATCTCCATAGCTAGGTACCCATAACCTGTTTGTGAAATTTAGGGTTCCACCAGGTTTCTCCAACAAATGCTTCTCCATACCTCGCAAGCATTCATCCTTATGATTCTCTTCCTTGAGGGCTTTAATTTGTGCAACGTGGATTTGCGAATTGAGGTTCGAGCGTATTGTCAATGCTCTTACTCGGAGAGGTTTTACGCGTTCCTTCCTGCTTAAGGCATCGGCTACAACATTAGCCTTACCAGGATGATATCGAATCTCGCATTCGTAATCATTAAGCAATTCAACGCAACGACGTTGCCTCATATTCAATTCTTTCTGATCAAAAATGTGCTGGAGGCTTTTATGATCAGTGAATATGGTGCATCTTGTTCCATAAAGATAGTGTCTCCAAATCTTGAGGGCGAAGACGATGGCTCCAAGCTCTAGATCGTGGGTTGTGTAGTTCTTCTCATGAATCTTCAATTGACGGGAGGCATAGGCGATGACTTTCTCTCGTTGCATTACGACGCAACCTAATCCTTGATGCGAAGCATCACAATATACTACAAAATCATCGATTCCATCTGGTAGGGATAAGATCGGTGCATCACAAAGCTTCTGCTTCAACTTCTGAAAGGCTTCTTCTGCTTTGGCATCCCAAATGAATTTCCTATCTTTATGAGTCAATGCAGTCAGGGGTTGGGCTATCTTTGAGAAGTTCTCAATGAATCGACGATAATAGCCAGCGAGACCCAAAAATTGGCGTATCTCCATCGGAGTAGTAGGAGTACTCCAGTCTTTGATAGCCTCAACTTTGGCTGGATCAACATGAATTCCCTGGTCGTTGATGACGTGACCCAAAAGTGTACCTTGCGAATCCAAAAGTCACATTTGGAAAACTTCGCGTACAATTCTTCCTTCTTCAGCAATTCTAAGATAAGCCTCAAATGTTGTTCGTGTTCCTCCTTGCTTCGAGAGTATATGAGAATGTCATCAATAAACACGATAACAAATTTATCTAGGTATGGTTTGCATACGCGGTTCATCAAATCCATGAACACATCGGGTGCGTTAGTCAAACCAAAAGGCATAACGAGGAACTCGTAATGACCATAGCGTGTTCTAAACGCCGTCTTCGAAACATTTTTTCTCTAACTCGTAGCTGATGATAACCGGATCTCAGGTCGATCTTGGAGTAATAACTCGATCCTTGGAATTGGTCGAACAAGTCGTCGATTCTCGGAAGCGGGTAGCGGTTCTTCACCGTTAACTTGTTCAACTCTCTGTAGTCGATACACATCCGAAACGTTCCATCCTTCTTCTTCACAAACAAGACAGGAGCTCCCCACGGCGAGTCGCTTGGGCGGATAAAGCCTTTATCTAACAACTCTTGTAGTTGACTAGATAATTCTTGCATTTCTGACGGTGCCAGGCGGTAGGGTGATCTGGCAACGGGGGCGGCTCCAGGCGTCAAGTTGATACGAAATTCCACTTGTCGAGTTGGTGGTAAACCAGGTAAGTCTTCGAGGAAAACTTCTGGAAATTTGCAGACCGTAGGAACATCTTCGATGCGCTTCTCCTTGGGTTTCTTCTCCTTAACATGAGCTAGAATGGCATGACATCCTTTTCGAAGAAACTTACGAGCCTTCATACTCGATATGATATTTAGTGGGGTTCCACTCTTTTCGCCTTGTACGCTAAGAGTGTTGCCATCTGCGAGTGGTATGCGGACTATCTTCTCATGACAAACTATCTTGGCATGGTTCTTTGATAACCAATCCATTCCAATAACGATATCAAAGCTTCCTAGATCAACAGGCATAAGGTCGATGTGGAAAACATGATCTGAGAGTTCAAGCGAGCAGTCTTGATACATTTCTCCGGTTTCCATTAGGTCACCATTTGCTAATTCTACTATGAACTTAGTGTCTAGGGCAACAGGGGTGATTCCTAGTAATTGGCTAAAATCGGTAGACACAAAGCTTCTATCGGCACTAGTATCGAATAAAACAGAAGCAAATTGGTTGTTAAGTAGAAATGTACCCATCACGGTGTTTGGATCACGACGTGCTTCCCCAGCATTAATCACAAAAACTCTGCCTTTCGCCTGATTCTGATCCTTCGCCTTGGGGCATTCCTTATTCAGGTGACCAGTAACACCACAACCAAAACACGCACGATTCGGGCAATCACGAGTGATGTGACCCTTGGTCTTGCAGTGGCCACAGTAAACGTTTCCACAGTCAAGGGTGTGGTGGAGGTTGTACTTGTTACACAGAGGTGCGTTACCGGTGTAGCCTGTCTTCTTTGGTTCTTGAGCAGGTGCGGTAGCAACAAAAACTTTAGCTGGCTCGGGTCCTTTGGCAGTGGCCTTTTCAGGGTTCATGTCTGGCTTATTCTTCCAGAAACTGCGCTTCCTTTTGTTGTCCGGCTTCATTCCAGATGAGGTGGCTGCACCGAACTCAGGAATCTTGACTTCAGAATTCTTCTTGGCAAATGTCACACCTTGTCGTGTGGCCTGATAGACTAAGCTGTGAGCAAGACGCATAGCTTCCTGAAAAGTGGCAGGGTTCGAAGAAAGAACATTCCCTTGAATGTGCGGTGCGAGACCCCAAATGTATCTCTCTATCTTCTTGTACGGGGGAATGACCATGGTTGAACAAAGATGCGCGAGTTCGCGGAATCGCTTCGTGTAACCAGCGATGTCAGAATCGTTCATTGTCAAACTCCAGAATTCAGCTTCCAATCTCTGCAATTCTTCTCTTGGGCAGTATTCATCACGCAGGAGCTGTTTAAGCTCATCCCAAGTCATAGCGTAAGCCAGGTCTGTTCCCATGGCGTCAGCGTGAGAATTCCACCAAGTTAGCACGCCATCAGTAAATGTGCAAGTAGAGTACTTAACCATGAAGCCAGCGGGGAAGTTGCTAATGCGAAAAACGGATTCCGTCCGTTCAAACCAACGAATCAAACCCACGTCACCTTTCGTGCCCTTGAAGTTAGTGGGTTTGCAGTTCATAAAGTCCTTGTATGAACAGTCGCGGAGACCTGCAATGTTAAAACGTTTAAATATAATTCGGAGAAATTGTAGTCTGGATGTTTTCTAACATTGAGATCGTTAAACCTTACCATGTGCTGGATTGTTATTTTGTCTGTCGTGATCCCGTTGAGTTTTGCTTGCAGCAACAGCTTCAGCAACTCGTTGAGTGATTAGAGCCTCAATGTCGGCATCACTCATTAGTTGGTTGGGCGATGTGTTCCTGGTACCATGTCTAGGAGGCATGTTTCTTCTTTACGTTTCAATGACAACATAAAGAAAACAAACGGTTTAGACCATATGAGGATGGGGTTATTGCAAGCTTAAGAATAACAACCATGACATACATTTAGTACCAGAGCAAGTAACACAAGTATCACAATAATAAATAACTCAATCACTCAACACGATAAGATAAACTATAAGTTACATTCCATACCGCCATATTAGTTATAAATCATACAAAAGGGGTTAACTTAAAGTAAGTACATAACTAGCTAATGGGAGTGCAATCCCAACAAAATATTACTTCATCATGATTTACTAATAAGATGGTGGGTCAACAGGGTAGGTCAAATCTAAAGCATCCTAAAAACGGGGCATGGGGGTAGGGCAAGAGTGCCAGTTTATGAAAGCAGCGCTAGAACAAGTAAGTATATAAACATTTAAGGTAAATAAATCTAATGCAAGTTATGAAATAAACACTTAAGCATAAATCATAATAAATGTTACCACTTGAGTTGCCCTTGCGTGCAAACGGTACCTTCAGAGCGGGTTATAGTCCAGGTTTTGTTTTCGTTTTGATTTATGAAACCTAGTTCTCTATAACCACGGCTCTAATACAAATCTGTCACACCCTGGACTTTCAGCAACGGAGGCGTGTGAAGTCATGAAATCATAGTCGTGGATACTTAGAACAATCAATAGTAAAACAATTGATAAATAATACGTCATTTGGATTGCAGCGAAAATAGTGGTGAAATGACATTGTCTTACAATTAATAATAAAGATGGAAATAGTTCTTAAAAGTTAAGATAGTTCCCTAAATGCTTGAAAATGTTAGGTGGATAAATCGGGACTATGACTCCATCAGCAGCATGTCCGTTTATGAGTGATGGCCCCGTTTGCACGTGCGGATACATCTAGTTACCTGAGAAAATCATGAGTTTTAAAGGGTCAACATAACGTTGTTGAGTTCACAGGTTTAAGTCTCTACAAATAGTTTGTAAATGGTTTAAGATATACAAGATAATAATATGGTCACTGTGATGTAATGATTAGCAATGAACTTTGAATTTGAAACTAACAGATTTACCCACTCATAGCATCTTCCCTAAAGATACTGCAATGGAACAATAATAACTGGCGTGTACTACTCGACAAATGCACACGTCGGGATTGGAGCTACCAATCAAGTAGGGTTGTTAACCCAAATAGATCTATTCACTAGTTACCATTTCGACCAGAACTAATCAAATTCAATTAATAGTGGGATTCGTGACAATTCGTTATGTAACGAAATGTACTCATTTGTAGGGTAAGTAAAGAACATTTAATCATACGGAAGAGTACAGTTCGACCTAGATATCAAGTATAAAACAGTTTAGTCATGATTTTCTCCCCCAATGTATTAAAACAGTTTAAAGGAAAGGGGCCGTGAGACTCAACTCAAGCAAGGTGAAATGATAATGCACGTGATATGGAAAGTCCGGACGAAAGCACGTAACGTCGAAATAAGTATAAATAAACAAGTTGCATGTATAAGGTCTTTAATCATTAAGTAACGTTTCCGTCACCCAACGACACCAGTCAAGTCTTGATAATAATGTCCCGTTTGTATATTTAGGAAAAGTCCATCCGGTTAATATTTATTGTTCAAATAAATATATAAAGTCAAGTTTATATTTACGTCCAAATAAATATAAGGAAATTTAAATAAAACAATTTGATGGCGTTTAATAATTGTAAACAATAACTTAATAACTTCTCAAGTTAAAACGATTACTTGGAAAGTTTCATAAATATTTTAAGACAATATTTATTTATAATTTTCAGAGATCGTAGTCACCGGTTTAAGTTTGTAAAATAGTCTTTAATGCATTTGGACTTTTTTACAAGTTCAAGATTTTGTTAATATATTTCCCTAAAGTCGTTTATAAGTTTAGAAATATTTTCTTGGTTGGTTTTAAATAACGTTACCAAAACTACGTTTTCTCGTCGCGTAGTTAACCATTTTGATCCCGGTTTTCTCCCTAAGCGACGTTTCAACGTTTAGATCACTTTGGTTCATTTAGGAACTTCAAAATATTTTTAAAAAATGTCGACGGGGTCAGATCTGATCCGTGGACTTATGTCCATGATTTTTATGTCTTAAAACATGTTATAACTTATAAAAATCATCTAGTTTATAACTAGTCTTTTTAGGGAAAGTTTGAACATTTATGACTAGTTATTTTGATTATAAAAATCTAAGCATTTAAGTCCAAAAGATTGTTATTAATGAGAAGATTATTAAATGTATTTTTTTTACTAGATTTAGTAAAAATAAAACAAACTATTTTTGTGTTTTGGTGAAATTAAATTCACCAACACATTAAGTCTTGGTCTTTGGTGACTTTCTTTTTATAAAACGTGGCATATTTTATAAATGATAAGTTTAAGAGATAAACTTTTGGTTAAGACTTTCCAAGAATTTTTTTGTTTTACAAAATGACTTTTATTTACAAAAGTTCCATGTCTTTTTACAAGGTTTTTCACTGGTTAAGTTTTATAAGTCTTTGTTTTATAAAACTTAGGTCCATGATCATCCATTATATCTAGTGTAAGCCTTGTGATTTTTAAGTTTTTAAAGATCATGATATTATGTTTTAACTAGCTACATAAGTCCTTTGTCCAAGTTTAAAGGTTACTAGTTAGTTTGTTAACATATGTTAAGCAAAATAAACATAAGTAAATATAGATCATCAACTAGCAAAGCTAGGACATTTATGTTCAAGGATCTTGAACAAATCCACTAACAACTTAGTTGTTAGGACAAAATAACATAAATAACATAAATGTAAATGCAAGGAAAGTAAATAACAAGTATTTAAATTGCATGAAAGTAAAGAACAAGTAAGTAAACATAAATAGATATTTGATGGTTAAAATGATCTAGGTTTCACATGATACTTCCATAAGGTTTCTCTAAATGTAAAACCCCAAGTGTTGGCTAGTTTAAGTTCTTCAAGAACACCAAGACTTGTTAGATCAAGTCACTTGTATTATTCCACCCAAGTGTTGGTGATTAGAGGATTAGAGAAATAATAGTTGGTGTAGACTCTTGAAGGACCAAGTGTCTTGCATAAAATAGAAAATGAAAAGATAGGTTTTTCATATCAAGACTTGTTGGTGAAATTGAGTGAAAATAATATGGAAAAAGTGGGTTAAAAGACTCACAAAGGGGTGTTTGTGGGTGATCCGTGAAAGAAGAGGAGAAGGGGGGAGGATCCGGCGACTTCAGGATGGTCTCGTGGTGGTCCGCCGGCGGTTGGTGGTGGTCTGCCGGCGGCTCAAGGAGGAGCAAGGTGGTGGCCGGTTGAAGTGAAGGGAGGAGGAAGAGAGGATTCTCTTAAGTTGGGTGAAATGGTGTAAGGAAAAATGCAACCCAAGTGTTTCTTTTATACTAGAAATTTTGAGTATTAACCCTTGGTTAATTAGCTTATGGCAACTAACTCACTCAACCCATTTTTGATTAACAATAATCCATAAAAATAAGTTGTAGGTGAATTTCCATGAAAGACTATTTTTATAAAAAGGGTTTTATAAAAACCAAGTGTTTTCATAAAAATAACAATACAAAGGTGGTGGGGTTTCTATAAAAATTAATGGGCTAATATTTATGAAAGATTTGGGCTCAAAATAATTAAATAGGTGGGCTTGGTTTGGGCCGAAAAATTCAACAAGGAAGGTGGGCCGGCGGTGTTTTTGGGCCGAGAGCAGCTGGGCCCAACCGGGTCAAGGGCTGGGTCGGGCTGGGCGGGTCAGCGGGCTGGGCCGGTCGGGCGGGCTGCGGGTTGGGTGCGGGCCGAGGGTGGTTCACGGGTTGGGTCATCGGGTTGGGCTACATGGACCGAATAGGTGTACAGGTTTGGTATTGGGCCGGTTATTGGGCCGACAAACGGGGCGGGTTACGGGTTGACGTGTGGTACCGAATCGTTCGTGGTGACATTACGAGCGTTCCTGTAAAATTTGGTGACCATCCAGGTTCGTATGTGAAAGTTGGGCTTACGAGGCCCAATAAAGGTTTTCGGTTAGTTAACGAGACTAACGGTGGATAGTTTGGAAAAAGTGTCCGGACAAAAGGGTTTGGATAGACAAGTCTTGATAAACATTAAGGAGAAAATTCAAATTTTCTAAAAGTTTTATCGTGACGAGAACGTCGTGACGATGCTAGCTAAAATATATAAAAAGTTAAATTTTAATATAAATTTCTTGTTATTAAAATTCAATCTATCACTAAATGAATTTTCTTGATTGCAAAAAGTTTGGACGATGGAACTACAAACTCGGGAATTATTCTACGGATGAAATTAATATATATATATATATATATATATATATGTACCAATATATATATATATATACCAATAAATACATAATTAACACATAATAACGATTAAGCATGTATTAATTATTACTAATTAAAGTCAAAGTAATGGGGTTGACCTGGATTTGTCCAAGGTGTTACAAAAGGTTCTAAAGCTCATCTGGCTTCAAGAAATGAAGATATTTCTCGATTTGAGCTCTTTCAAAACGATATGCTGATAGAGACGAAGAAGATGGATCAGCGAGACCGACAATGACTGCTGATAAAGGAAAAGCCCCGATGGTTTCTACTAGTAAGCGTATGAAGCATATGTCTAGGCTAAAAATGATGGTGAAACAGGGCTCGTTCCTTGCTGATGCTAGAAATGCTGGTAGCAGTCCGCCTAGCAAGAAGCAAAAAGTTGCTTCAAAGTCTTACATTCCAAGTCAACCAACCACAAAATCTGCAAATGTTCAAAGTTCTAGTATTCCACCTGTTAGAAAGTTGATTGGTAGAAATTCGTCTAGTTCTACTTCTGCATCAACTGTTGCTTCTCCTACAACATCAACAATATCATCTACTGACTTAAAGCTTGCTCTGCATCAAACTCGACTTGATGACCTAGAGTCTACAAATCTCTCTTTCTTTGGGTGAGCAGCTAAATCATTTGTTAAAAGCTTTACCTACTCAGGGGGAGATGAGACCAAATCCTGAAGAGGCTTACAGAGAAGATGACGATGTATCAAGATATTTGAATGATACGGATGACCCGGAGGGAGGTGTCGGTGGAGATGGTTCTGGTATTTCTGGTGCAGCTGGAACATCTGCTGCTGCTGGAATATCTGCTGCTGCATCCCAGGGGGAGTCGTCTGATAAATATGTTTATGATGTGACTCCAATTACAAGGGTTGCTATTAAAGAAGGAGAATTTTTGCATCAATATTCAAAAGAGCAACTTGCTGAGATATATGCTCTAAATATTGAAGATGTTTATAAGGTTCCTTTCGCTGAGCCTCACAGAGAAGAAGATTCAGATGATGAGTTTGCATATGAAGAGGAGCATGTAGAAGTTGAAGATATGACTGCTGAAGAATATCCAGATGATCCTAAAGTCTATGAGAATTTTACCGATAATGATCAGTCTGGAGGATTCAATTTCTTTGCAAAAGATGATGAGGAAGAAGGTGAGAAGGAGTTAAAGAAGAAAGAACCTGAGAAACAATCTGAACAATCTGAAACTGCTGAATCTGATAGTTTTTCCGAAGAACAAGAGAAAAGAAGATTGTTTGATGAATGGATGAAGGAACAAAGATCGAAGAAGATACCTGTGGTGAAACCTACAAAATCTGTTAATCAGAAGAAATTATTTGAAAACAGAGGTGTAGCCACTGGTAATATTATCAGTTGGATGTTCGACTCACATCTCAAGTCTTATGTCGTCAAGAAAGAATTTGGCATTATCTACTTGAAGAACGCAAAAAGATTTGATACTTTACCAGTCTGTGATGTGAGGGAGTTTTCTAGAAAGCCATTCATGAATTATGGTGAACATCCGTTGGATGAATTCTTCAGAAACAAGTTGCTTGAAGAATGTCAAAAGCGATTCAGATCTTTAAATCCTCAAAGGCCGAAGTATACTGATCATCCAACCGATATTCATCCGAAAACAGGAAGAGCAGATGTGGTATTAAAGTACAAAAAGCCTATTCAACTCAAGAAGATACCTTTGAAAAGCCTAGAACAAAATTTTATCAAGACTTTGAGATGGTGGTACTATGAGGAGTATACGGGAGAAGCAGTGATTGTTGTCAAGGAAGAGAACAAAGTGGTTAGGATTTTTAATCCTGTGTGGTTGATTAACCTGTCTGAAGCTGATATTGACAAGCTCTATCACAACAAAATTATATACAAGGCTGAGGATGTTGAGCAAGCCTTGTAGTTTCAAAGAGTGATAAGAGTTTGCTATGCTTTCGGGATTCATACCGGAAATAACCGAAGCAGTATTGGAATGAGATGAAGACAAAAGCTTCTGAATACTAGCATAAGACAAGGGGGAGTTTTTTAGAACATGTTATGATGTCTAATGCTAGGTCTAGGTTTTTTGTCTTTGTATTAGTCGTTTTGTAAGTTCTGGTCCCAGCGTACCAGTGGACAGACCAGGTGGTACGCAGCCACGAACCATCTGCTATGTGGGTTAATTGGTACGCCGGGCAGAACCATATAAATAGTTTAAGATCTTGTGTTTGAGAGAAGTTATGAGAGTTGAGTTCTTAACTGTGTGTAATCTGTGGTGTTTGCTCTCTGTTCTCTCTCTGTAAACTTGGGCTTGTCATCAATCAAACCGAACGTTATTTACCACGTGTATTACCAAATCAATCGAGATCATGCATTAGTAAGATCTGTCTCTGTGTTTTACACTCACGACCGATCTGATCACTCAAACCTTGATTTTGAGCTTAAATGAAGTGCAGATTTGAAGAACACTTAGGAGACGTTTTTTTTTTATTTTTCTGTATTTTTGGAGCGTTTTGGATGGATTCTGATGATATGGATGCTTGAATCATGTTTGGGGAGTTCATCTTGATGTGTTTTTATGTTCTACATGTCCAAATCAGTGAAGAAATGGCAGATCCGAGCCGAGTTTCGTATCAGTAAGTTCTTCACGTTTTTTGGGGTTATACTTCATGCATTTGGATGAAACGAAGCACGAATCTTAGTGGAAAACGTGTTTTGGATCCATTGGAAGCATTGGTTTTCGTCTTAAGCTCAACCGTTTGGGCTGATCTAGAAGAACACACACTAGTGCGTGTTTCATGGTGTTCTTCATGTTCTTGAAGATTTCCAGATTTTGAGGGCTTATTTAATCCGATTTGCTGCTTTTTATGTATGTTGGTCACAACAGTCTTGTGAATGGATTAGCATCACATTTTGTGCATCATATCGGGTTCTCCAATCGTTTCTGGGAAGATTCAAAGATCACCAAGTAATTAAGGGTTTCTCCTTATTCATCTTTTTTCAGATTTGTTAAAGTGTTTTGAAGGTTTGAAGATTGCCTTAGCGGATTTCCATTGTTCTTAGCGAACTTGATGTCTCGTTAGCAGACTTTAAGTTGGTTTTAGCAGACTGGAACTTTGTCTTAGTGGACTTAGTTAAGTCTTAGCGGACTTGAGTTCTTAGTGCACTTCAAGTTTGTCCTAGCGAACTTCTATTATGGTTAGCGAACGAACATGATTTTTGGGTTTTTATTTGAGGTCGTTTTAGAGAATTTTGAACGTCCAGGAATGTAAAGGATGAACTTACGAGTTTGTGGACATAAAATTTGTCATTTTTGATCGAGTATTCATAGAGATATGGCTAAAATACGGCTTTCCAGCGTAGCTCGATTTTCCGATGAGTTTTACTATTCAGATTAGGATTCCGGTTGATAGGGATGAAGATGACATACTTCAGTGACGTGTTGGCTCACTATTACACTGTAGAGAATGATCTTCTCTCACCTTTTGTCGGTTGAACAGGTCATTTCGTTGCTGCTGTCGACATCTGATTGAAAGGCTTGAATGGCATGGTCCCCTCCCTCTAGAAAGAACCATTTCCATAAATTTATTGTTGGCACCTGATTCGCTGACAGATAAAGCTCGTGGACAGAGAGAACGGTTGCTCCTCCTTTGTTGATCCTTTCATATTGGTTTAATGGAGTAGCTTGGGACCCACCAGAGGAAAAGGTTCCGTTGAAATGCTTATGTGCGAGATCTGATTAGATAGCAACCTATCACACGGATTGCCATTCGAGTGCTGATCCAGTCCGTTTATTTCTATTACTTTTTAGCCGTAAATTGCATTTCAAGATAAAATCTGATTGGTCTATTTAGTAGCACACGGATTGTGCTTCTTCTTTGGGGATTTTTACCATTAACAAAATTTTCAACATTTTTCGTTAAATGTGTGCTTTTTCTAATCAGTCTTTTACGATACTAAACGAGACTAAAGCCCTAATGGAATTTTGAAAATTTTTGTTGGTCATGGATTTACTCTATTTTATTTTATTGGGGTACTCGTTTATTGGCGTCACGCGCATGGTTGCTATCTACCACTGACGGGTTAACTTTTTTATCCGGTTAATTATGCAGCTTTTCTCGTTATGTCTCACGGTTTTATTTTTAGCTAATGCAGCGTTGATGTCAACTAACCGGATTAACAGGAATCTCAATTATTGGAATTTTTCCGTTAAATCTCTTAGAGGGCCGTAACTTGAAGAAAATTGATGGTTTTCTCAGATTTTTTCCAGATTGCACCATTTGACTCAGAAATATTCACGGAATATTTTTCCGAGCTCGTTTTTCCGAACCCAAAATTACGAAGACTCCGGTTATTTTTATTTTACGTTCGGGATCTCATATTTTCTTCGATTTGACATATTTTCTCGATTAGGGTGACGTTTTCCGTGACGTTTTTCACCTGTCACTCGAATCAAACTTTATTTTTGCATCCAACCTAGTCACGCGGAACAAGGGCAGTATTTATGGATCATTCACAACTGTCAGCATCTGGCTTTCGGTTTTTTGCAAGATTTTTCGATTTCATGATTTTTGTTCCGGTTTCTCTAGGCAACCGAGCGGAACCGTTCGACTCTCTACATCTTATTTATACGCTTCTACTGGATGGTTTTAGAGAGATTTAGAGAAATAGGAGAATTTATTATGGATTTGGATTATCTGGTCGATTATCTGGAGCTGGAGCATTTTCAGTGATTGACTGGTTTATCTGATTCGGTTTGTTGCGGTTTGAACTCTGAGATTTGGCATTTTTTTAGTATTGTACCCGACCGTGTGAACCGAGTGAGCAGAACACTTGGCTCTCAAATGGAGAAACGAGAAAAGAAGAAACTTCTTCAAAGGGGGAATTTCTAGGACAGATTGTCTCGAGTTTATCAGTTTCTCATTGAAGATGTAGGACAGAGCAGTTCTTTAGCAGTTGAACATATTTGAAAGCATCAGTCAAGGGGGAATATATTGGAACAAAAATCTATGTGACTGACACCATCAAATCTGTTTATCAAAGCATTCGACTGAAGAATCCATCGTGAAATGATTCAGAGATGCGGGTTGTGATGTTTGAAACTTGTAGATTGAACCGAAAACGTTTACTTGAAAAGTCAACCATTCGAGTAAACGGTCAATGTAAAGTCAATGGAAGATCGGTTCGAGCGAGTCAAGCTTCATATTAATTAAATCAACTTTGATTTAATTAATATTTATTTTTCTTGTTTTATTTTTATTTAGCTCATTATATTTGTTTCTTGCTAGTTAGTGGGCTAGAGAGGCACATGGGCTCTCTATATAAAGAAAGGGATAGTTTCATTTAGTTGAATGATGAAAACTTGAGAGATGTGAGCTATCCCTTACCTTTTGAGAGTCTCATCTAGGGTTTGAGCTCAACCCAAGATTACCATGGAAGATTCATGAGGGTTATGATGTATTGTTGTGATTTCTTGTTTATGTAATCATTCCGTTCAATGAAATCATTCAACTTTATCATCATATTTGTGTTTTATCCTAGATTCTCATCATCCCGTCTCCACATCTAATCTTCATTCTTGCTCACGATCGAGATTCTTGAAGTGAAATCGGTTCTTACAGTTTTGAAGTACTTTGCGATCGTTCCTTCATCACGATTTCCGTGCATGCTCTATTTTTTCCAATCGAGTCTTAATCGCGATATATAGAGTCTTGATTGTGAAGTTTTTGCTTATGATTTAAATGTTTTAGGTTCTTTTTCGATCGTTGTTGAATTTTTATGGTTTTATATCGATTTTGAATTTTCATGGCTATTTTAAATATTAAGGTTTTTTTTATAACTCATCAATTATTTATGTTCTTTTGCATATGGTGTTCATATCTAGATATTGTTTCGATTATGTATGTATTGTTTATATCGATATAGATTTGTGATTTATATTCGAGTTAATAAACTTATCTTTATGTTTGCATGGTGTATCATTTTTAGTTTAGATCATCAATGGTGAGATCTTTCTTCAAAGTTGTTCTACATCCCGAACTAAATTATCTGGTTAGTGTTGTGATGTCTTCGGGAATACACTAAAAATACTAACTAATCCTAGACCTATTCCTAGACATATTCCTAGACCTATACACACCTACTTTTACCGAAAATACTTAAACTAAACCGAACCTAAAGGCAAGTGTACCTATCGGTGGTAGAATAGCTGACGTAAGAAATTTATCGAACCCTAGAGACACTACTATAGCTAGACACAACTAGGACCTAATGAATGGAAAATTTAAAATTGGTTTTAAGGATTTAATTAACTTAACTAACTAATTAACTAAATAACCGAAAATAAGGAAACTTAAGATAAAATCACATGAGAGAAACAACACCACCTAGGCCTAGACACCTAATTCATGCTATTGACTTCTATCGGCTATGAAAAATACGATGGAACCAGGATCTTGACAAAAATTCTAAGAAACCCCTAGTGGACCCCAGATCACTCTCCAGGTGTGACGCAATAGGAAATCCTAAGAATCGAATACGCTCATTGTTTTGCTAAGTCTGCTCCCGGATTGTTCCTAATTGTTAATTCTAGTCCTTTAACGATTGGTTCACCTTTTGAGTTCATCCCAAACCACCTACCCTAACCACCTCCGAAATAATATCGCGCACCTTAAGATAGACGAAGCCATTACTAATTCCTACAAACAACACAATTAGGAAATTAATTAACTAACCTAGGGAATTTACTTTTGGGACAATTAGGTCCTAATCAATTAACCAACTCGACTAATTGACACCCTTATCACCTTCCGGATCGTTTAAGGATATTAGTACACGAGAACCAAATAAAGAAAGACCAATTGAATTAATGATAACCAAAAAGTAATCACATAAAATTGCAAACCAAAGGTATGAAATTTAACTACTCTACTCAACCTGGAAGAGATCCACAAGCAAAGCAATATTCAATTAACAATCCTAAACCTAATTCCAGTAGTCATATGCATCACAAATTAGTCATCCATTGGCCTAGGCGGCACTAGGTGCTTAGCCTAGGACCATAACCTAGTCCAGAACAGAAACAAATTCAGAAACTTGAAAGGTAAACACGTTTCTAAAGTTAAGTACAAAAGAAATCAATAGAAGAATTGAAACCCGACACACGATTTGGAGCCGAATGATTGATCCCCAGCCTTCAAATTGACCTCCCTGTTGTTCCTTGTATTCAAAATCGACTCCCAAGACTCCCCTGGCCGGAATTAATCAAGAAGTCACGAACTTAGCCCCCAGAATCGAATTTATAAGAAAAAAATTAGGATTTGCAGATTTTTTCCTAACAAGCGTATCGCTTGTTCCTTTATAAAGATTTAGACGATACGCCTAAGACAAAACAATCGGGTCAACCGACTTTGACTGTTTTTCATTTTTTCACTTTTAGGTGTATGGCCTCTTTCATTTAAATAAAACAGGCGTATTTCCTGTTTCTAATTTTTCAGCATTCTTCTTCCTTTTCTCTTGTCCATTTTCTCCAACTATCGTGTGGCCTCGAGATTTATCTCCAACATCTACAAAACACATAAGAATCATAAGAAAGACTCAAACAACTATAATTACCTAAAAACACCTAAAATGATGCAAATTAGAATAGAAACCAACTCATCTGATATGCAAAATACACTGGAAATTAGTATGTGTTCGCAACACATCAAACATCCCCACACTTACCCTTTTTCCGTCCTTGAAAGATACTAAAAAAATGGAATCATAACTAGGGAACAAGATCTAACTTACAACTTATTAGATTTCGATATACAATTAATACTTAACAATAGCCTAGCTCGATTACTGGTAGTTCGGTCCGATTAAATCCAACCACCGATCTTTAGCACCAAATTTATCAATCAATATTATTTGTTCTATAGCATCAATCAACCTCATGAGTCCCATAATCAAAATCACAACTTTACCCTAATCCCGTCAAGATTTCAAGGCTTAGGTTTAAACCATGTAGGTTTTCCTACCCTAATATTTAAGTTTATAAATGTCTCAAAAATAGTGGATTTAATGAATGAATGAGTGAAGTATTTAAATGAGACATTTTTCAATTTTTTATTTGAACTTCACCTACAGGCGCAACCACCAAGTGGTGAACCCAATAGGTAGCACATAGGGTATTTAGTTCATTACCTAACCTAGAGTTGAAAAACATTCAAGTCGCCATCCCAAAGGCTAACACATAGGCTTTGGTAATTTATATATATATTCTAAAGCTAGCTCAAATAAATGGAAATGCGAATGGAAGCGCCAATCGAATTTATTTACATAAAAAGATAAAGGCATGATAATATTTAAGAGACAAGGTATATATGAAAATATTAAGGTACCTATCATCTATTTTTGACAGTTTTAGTTACATCGATCAAAATAAGGCGGGAACCCTCTAATAGCATCATGGGTTATTTCAATTAAAGATTAAATTTTATTTAACAATTACCCCATAAGGAAATTTAAGCTTTTATGATCGGTTGGGCCTACCAATACATCGAAACTAGCTAACCAACAACCACTTATATAATAATATAACATTTAAGCACTTTAATTAGACAATTGAACCCAGTTGTACTATCATTTTCTATTATACTGCAGCATAAATCGTAACATTTTCGGAATTTTTCATTTTTTTCGATTTTTGGGGATTTTTCATTCTTCTTTTGAAAACACACTAAAAATAAAACACAAAAGATGCAAGAGTTCTCATCCCCACACTTAAATGACACATTGTCCCTAATGTGAGATGAGAATAAATTTAAAGTAAAATAAAACAATACACACTAAAAATAAAAGTAAAAATGCAAAAGAAAATAAAAATAAATACATAAGAATGGAACAAACTCCCCTGATTCTTGATTCGGATGAATGGAAGGTGAGTTTCGTTCCACAGGTTCTCCATTGAATTCCATAAGCATCGAAGTGCGAATATAATTAAACCTGTAACAGAAAGACACAAAACCCAAAGACTCGACACGAATGGTTAATTACGAAAATTAAAAATAATTAAGAATAAAAATAAATCATAAACAAGTTGAAACGTGATACCTGGAAATCCAAAGATTCAAGATATGAAACGTAACCCGACATGAAACAATTTAGGTAAACAAAATTAAAAATGATTTTTTTTATCTTCAGATCACCTGATCTAGGCGTATCGCTTATAAGATATGGGAGTTTCATGAAATATGCGTAGAACATAAAATAGCAGGCTCCTAACTCCTCCATGCGTATCTCTTGGAGAACCACACCCCCAAGCAATACGCGTACAACAGAAATTCTAGGGATCCATGTCCGACCTGTAAAAATACATGGAGCTCTCCAACACCATTTCATCATCATGAACTCTTCGAATTTCCTGTAATCACCAGAAACATAACTGAAAACCGAAAAAACACAAAAACACGAAAATGCAAAATTTAGTTAAAAATACAAACTTTACAGCCTGGGCACTATGCATTAAACTCCTAAACACCAATCAACCTCCAATTCCAACATTCGGAAGCTTCGATTTCATATCTTTCCAAACTACATGACTGGTAATGACCCGGTTTCTCACATTAAGCACCAAACCTATTTTCACAACTACCAAACCACTAAAACTCTCCAAATTCAACAACTGTTTAACTTTCCAATGCTTGTATCTCCCTGGAAGAAATCTAGTTCTACCTAGAAAGCTCAACGCCAGGTCATTGACACAAGTAACCACCCTTAACTTCCCCACACTAGATTATCATCACAACCTACAAAGTTGCCAAGTGTGGCCTTTCTAATCACCATATCCACTACTAAATCAGCTACTTCCTCACCTCATTCAACATATGGGTAATAGACTACCTCAACTACCCTGGTATCCTTCCCACACTCGAGGTTCTACCTTAACCTCCATCTCACTCTCCACTACCTTAGTTTTAACCATCACATCACCGGGATCTTCTATTAGGTCATCGAATTTAACTATGTCAACCAAATCATTGAACCCCCTGGTGTCCTCCCTAACTCATCCACGACTACTTCTTCATCCTCTAACCTATTACCAACCACTACCAAATCTTTGAAGGAGAAAAACTATTCTAATAAGCACACCGATACCTTCCCACTATCACTCGACCTACCAACCTAAAAAGTAACACTTTCTTCATGAACCCTCAAAGTTATTGTACCCTCGAACATATCAACTAATGCTCGGGCAGTCCTAAGGAAAGGTCTACCTAGAATCAGAGGGCATCTAGCATCATAGTCACTGTTAACTACCACAAAGTCAATAGGGAACAAATATTTATCATATTTAACTAACACATTTTCCACTATCCCTTTGGGTCTCATAATAGATCGGTCACCTAAAGATATATTCATGCAAGTTGGGGCTAAATATCCTAATCCTAGGTGCTGGAAAACAGAAAAAGGGCATAACATTAATAGAAGTACCTAGATTAGCTAAAGCATGTGTACCAGAAGAATTACCAAAAATGCAGGAAGTAGTAAATGTTCCTGGATTGTTTAATTTCTTGGGTAATTTATTCTGTACTATTGTGGAACAATAAGTATCTAAACTTAGATCCGAAATGGCCCCTAGCTTCTTTTTATTAGTCAACATGTCTTTTAAGAATTTAGGATACTTAGGCATTTGTGTTAAGACTTCAGTGAAAGGCAAGGTGATCCTAAGTTGCTTTAGAAGCTCTAAAAACTGACCGTATACTTGTTCATATTTTTGTTGGATCAATCTACCAGGATATGGCACGCGTTTTAAATCTTCGGCCGTCATGGGTCTTTGGCTTGAATCTGACCCTCTTCTTCGTTTCTCCTTAGCGGGTGGTGACTCATTTACTACTTCAGCCTTGATGTTCGATGCGGTACTTGCTGGCCTCCGGCTCGAATGCACCCTCCCGCCAGGCGTCTCAATCTCTATCTCCTCATCAACTGGCTCCTCCTCCACAACCGCCGGTGATGGACTCTCAACTACTTGACCACTCCTCGTGGTGATGGCAATGACGTTGGCATTAGGGTTTTTGTACGTGCTCCCTGAAAACTGACCTGCTCTACTAGCCAACTCTTTGACCTGCTTCACGATATCACCCACCAACCTCTGCAAATCCAGAAAGGCTTCCTTTTGATTTCTCTAAAGTGTATCATGTTCCATCAGCTTTTTCTGCGTTGCCACATCTCTCGTGACAACCTGCTGCAGAATCTAGATCTCGTTGATGATTAATTTCATAAGTTCCTTCATGGTTGGCCCCTCATTTCCTCCACCACTTTGAATATATCTCGACTGAAATCCTAGTGGGTTGCCTCCGTCCCTCCATCCTGAATTTTGACTACTTCGCTACCCGGACTGAAATGAATTACCAAACTGGTTTCGATTTCTAATGTAGTCCACCTGCTATGCAGAGGTAAGCGGGATGTCGCGGGTGTTGTGAGCTCCACAACATAGCTCACATTTAGCAGCTTGTTAAAGATGTAAGTCGTGGACATGTGTCTGAAGGGCATCTATCTGAGTCTAAGTAGCAGTATATGCACCAACATGATGAAATCCTCTAAGAGTAGAAGATGATGACCTAGTGGGTGCTGAGGTAATAGCCCCTACGATCTCCTGGGGTCTACTGCTCGGCATTCGCAAAGCTCTAAAACAGTTTCTTGCATTCGTTCACAGTGAGCTTTTCCATCATATGTCCTACAATGGAAATATTATATTCCTTCTAAACAACGTAAGGAAGACCATTGTAGAATTTCTCGATTATCGCCCAATGTCAACCCATTGTTGCGGATAATTGATGAGAAGGATATTGAACCTATCATAAGCGAGAGAATAAGGCTCGTCGGGGTCCATCCGAAAGGAGTGGATTTCCTCCCGAGTACGCGAAGCCTTCACTGGAGGACGGGACTTTTTTAGGAATTCACTTTTCAGATCAGCCCAGGTGGCAATCGAATTTGAAGGAATGTTTCAAACCAAACGGTGGCTCGAGAGGTGAGGGAGAAGGGAATTAACGTCAGATAAAGAACATCATTCGATACTCCCATGAGGCCGAATGTGTTGCAGATACGCACAAACCGTGAGATATGGGCCGATGCATCGTCATCATCACGTCCATTAAATTGTATAGAATTTGTGAGGGCGTTGATTACGTGTGATGGAACTTGCCAGTTAGCTGTACTGGCTATGGTCATTGGAGCAATTACAAACCGAGCGTCATCATCGCCGGCGGTGGCTTACTCGTGGACGATGACATGGCCGCCATTGGGGAAAGATCCGGAAATGGAATGGGTCAAGAAGTGTCACGTGTGACCGGTGCAGATGAGATTGAAATTGGTGGTGGAAAAGATGAAAGCTTCTAGATAGGCCCGAAGTTGTAGAAACCGTTCACGAATGTCACGATCGGGATTGGAATACGGAGAAAGCTCTGGTGGCCCTCGTGAACAGGTTATGTGGCATAAAACGGAAGAAGAGAATAAAAATAAAAATAAATAACTAGGAAAAATTAAAAACAAAATTTCTAGACACGGAAATAAATTCTAAAACTCTAGACGCGACAGAAAGCCTAAAACACTCAAGATTTCCTAATCACGGCCAAAAACTTGATGTGTTTGAGACTACACTAAAGATAATAACTAAACCTAGACCTATTCCTAGACCTAGACACACCTAATTTTACCAAAAATACTTGAACTAAACCGAACCTTAAGACAAGTGTACCTATCAGTGGTAGAATAGCTTATGTAATACCAGAATCGAACCCTAGAGACACTACTATAGCTAGACTCAACTAGGACCTAATGAATGGAAATTTGAGAATTGGCTTTAAAGAATTAATTAACTTAACTAACTAATTAACTAATTAACCCAAAAAAAGGAAACTTAAGAGACAATTAGATGAGAGAAACAACACCACCTATGCCTAGACTCCTAATTCATGCTATTGACTTCTATCGGCTTTGAAAAATACGATGGAACCAGGATCTTGACGACAATTCTAAGAAACCCTTAGTGGACCCCAGATCACTCTCCGGGTGTGACGCAACATGATATCCTAAGAATCAAATACCCTCACTGATTAGTTAAGTCACCTCCCGGATTGTTCCTAACTGATAATTCTAGTGCTTGAACGATTGATTCACCTTTTGAAATTCATCCCAAACCACCTACCCTAACCACCTCCGAAATAATCTAGGGCACCTTAAGATAGACGAAGCCATTACTAATTCCTACAACCAACACATGTAGCAAATTAATTAACTAACCTACGAAGTTTCCTTTTGGGAGAATTGGGTCCTAAGCAATTAACCAACCCGACTAATTGACACCCTTATCACCTCCCGGATTGTCTAAGGATAGAAGCCCACGAGAACCAAATAAACAATGACCAATTTAATCAATGATAACCAAATCGTAATCACATCAAATTGCAAACCGAAAGCATGAAATTTAACTACTCTACTCAAACTGAAAGACATCCACAAGCAAAGCAAGATTCAATTAACAATCCTAAACCTAATTTCAGTAGTCATATGCATCAATCGCAGAAAATTAATAATCATTACAGAAATATCAAATCCATACATAAAATTGTCATAAACCGAAAGAATTCAACATCATAAATTAGTTATCCATTTGCCTAGGTGGCACTAGGTGCTTAGCCTAGGACCATAATCCAGTCAAGAACAAAAACAAATTCAGAAACTTGAAAGGTAAACATGGTTCTAAAGTTGAGTACAAAAGAAATCAATAGAAGAATTGAAACCTGACACGCAATTTGGAACTGAATGATTGATCTCCAGCCTTCATATTGACCTCCCTGCTATTCATTATCTTCAAAATCTACTCCCAAGACTCGTCTGGATGGCAATTATTCAAGAAGTCCCGAACTTAGCCCCCAGAATCAAACTTATAAGAAAACATTAGGGTTTGCGGATTTTCTCCAAACAAGTGTATAGCTTGTTCCTTTATAAAGATTTACGCAATACTCCGAAGACAAAACAGTCGGGTCAATAGACGTTTGACTTATTTCAATTTTTCACTTTTAGGGGCGTGGCCTCTTTTATTTAAATAAAACTGACGTATCTCCTGTTTCTATTTTTTTCAGCATTCTTCTTCCTTTTCTCTCTTCCATTCTCTCCAACTATCATGTGGCCTCGGGATTTATCTCCAAGACCTACAAAATACATAAAAATCATAAGAAAGACTCAAACAACTATAATTAACTAAAAACACATAAAATGGTGCAAACTAGAATAGAAACCGACTCATCTGATATACAAACTACATTAGAAATTAGTATCTGTTTGCAACACATCATGTTGTCTAATTAAAACCTGTTCAGTCTAGTTAATCTTTATGTTTTCCCCTATGAACTTAATAACATTGGTTATTATTATTTGAACCAGCCTCTACCTCCTGAGTTTAGTCTGAATCATTTCAACAATGTGCCACCAGCTCATCCTATCACTGTCTTCTTTACTTATGAACAACAGTTTACTATCAGAATCAAAATGCTCAGTGACATGCTCTGTATATCAAAAGCCTGGTGTGATATGGTTAAGTAGATTCCGATATTAGACAAATATTTCTTGGTTTTCAGAATTCGTGATGAAGACACCTATATTTTAGATGTATTTTCGATTAATGGCTATAATATTCTGGATATAAAATTCAGAAAATAAAGATGAAAGTACCGATGACGTTGCAGATCAAGGTGAAGCTGATCCTAATGTTTAGATGTTTGAAGTTCCAGTTGATGTTGTTGATCAACAACATGATCAAGAGAATGATGATGTTATTGAGATTGATGGTTTTGAGCACCAGAATCCTGTTCATCATTTTAATCCTGATCAGCCTTGAACTCAGCAATCGTTCGATGAGGTCATTGTTGCCCGAGATCGTTTTCTAAGTTGCATTATTCTTTGACACAAACTATAATTTATATATATATATATATATATATATATATTATATGTTATTAATGTTAAACATCGTATGTTTGTTGCAACGTGTTCCCATGAAGCTATCAAAGATGGCTCACTTCTATCCAAATATGATACTCAATATCATTTATCGAGACACCGAAGGTGAAATGATGGAGTTGAGGGCAGAGATAAATATGGCTTATTAGAGGTATAATAAAAAGCAACTAATATTAATTATTTTATTATTTAATAAAGTTTGATATTGTCATAACTTTCGTATAATGATAGGTTCAATGTATATGATAGGAAATCGTTCACTGAACGTAATGGTATTTAAGTTGGTCAGCAACTTCGTGTGAGGTATGATTTTAAGCGTAACACTCTTTTGCTTTAATGATTTCAGGAATAGACAATGTGAAGATGTTGGTATTTTTGAAGTTGGTATGTTTGATGATGACAGTTTGGTTTTGGTGTTAGTTTTTGCATGAAATTAGGTTTCATGGTGAACAATGGTTTATTTGTCTCTAACAATGTTGTTTTATTTTGGTACATGTTTTTTAAGCAGCATTATATAATAACAGTTATTAGTTTACATGGTTTGAATGATTACTTTTTTGGTAGTGTGGTATTATGAACCCAGAATATGGTATTATCCATATGAATGATTACTTTTTTTGATAGTATAGTATTATCCATTCATTAGAACAATCTCATATTCAAAACTTTATTATTATGATCAATATGTTATGCATTTTGTGGGAGCATCCTTAATTTGAAATCTTTATGTTTATGTTTATGTAATATAAAATTTGGAAAAAACTATTAAATTATACTCTGATTGACATCTAGAAATTAAGTAGGTAAACTTTAATTTGCAATTTTGTCTTATTGCTTATGTGTTATAATCATGCACAAGAGTTTAAACTGTATGTTTTTTTAAAAATGTATTCAACAGTTATATCAACTTGATGACAACAGTATTAAACTACACTCTTGGCAAGGTACAAAATATAAACATTTCAAAAATTAATATATTTTTTTTGTTTTTTTTAAGATTCATTATTCTAATTAATATAAATAATAAATAATGTGAATTTAATATTTAAATAATTATAATATCAACTAAAATGGCAAAATTAAATCCAAATCTGATTTTCTTATTTAAAAAAGTCTTATCACAATTAAAAACCGATTTTCCTTATTTTTAGATATCTTCCTTATTGTCCTTATTGTTGGAAGGATATTAATTCAATTTTAAAATTTAAAACTTTACAAATTCATAATCTGACCAATCTTGAATTCAAATTTAAAAAAATAAATTATGTTTTTAATTATCACCAATTCGGCTTATTTATCCGTATTTAAATCTGTAAGACTCGAGTTTGTTTGGCAAAATTATTGAAATCATCATCAGATAGAATCCTTCAAAAACAAAGACTCCTCTTAAAGTCTCCAGGTTAGATATTTCTACTATTTTGTTCAATATTTTTATTTGCGTCTTACTCCTTATTTTTTTCATTAATTATTTTGTCTATTATTTATTTCTTACACAATATGGTGTTTAATAAATTGTTTTCAGGTTTGTCATATGACGATGATCAAATGAATAATTTTACATAGGGTGAAATTGAGCAAGTTTTACACTATCACAACTCAAGCCTAACTAGTTTTCCAACTATGTCGTTCCCTGATGAGTTTGTCATTAATTCTTGCAATAATGTCTTGATCAGTGAGCAACTTGACTATGACATAGTAGATCAAGAAAGTGAATATGTGTGTCTGTTAGCTTCTTTAACGAACAAAGACGGTGGTGTCTTTTTTGTATATGGTTATGGTGGAAAGGGAAATACTTTTTTGTGTAATACATTGTCCACTGCAATTAGATCAAAAGGTGAGATTGTCTTAACTGTTTCCTCAAGTGGTATTGATTCACTTTTGTTACCTGAAGGTAGAACAACCCATTCTAGGTTTCATATACCAATCAATGTCACCAAAGATTCAATTTATTCATTGTCACGTCATAGTGACATTTCAAACTTATTGGAACACACAAAGTTGATTAACTAGGATGAGGCTCCTATGATACATAAGCATGTCTTTGAATATCTCGATAGAAGTTTGAGGGATGTTCTATGTACCATTAATAATAGGGCAGATCAACCTTTGTTTGGTGGTCAAATTGTTGTTTTCAGTGGAGATTTGAGACAAATTATGCCCGTCCTTTAAGGATTTTTTAATCAAGATGTTGTTAGTTCGTGCCTAACTTCGTCTTACATTTAGAGAAAATGAAAGGTTTTAAAGTTAAAAAAAACGTACGTCTTCTTCAAGAAAATGATCCATCAGAGATACAAGAAACTGTTGATTTTGCTTGATGGCTTTTGGATATTGGAGAAGGAAAAGTCAGTGGAGATAATGATGGTGAATCAAATATAAATATTTCTGCTTGATCTTCTTATTGATGATCATTTGACCCGGTCAGCGATCTTATTGAGTTTATTTACCCTTCGCTTCTTGACAATTTTAGTGATTGTGATTTTTGGTTGGAAAGAGTTGTTCTCGCACCTAGTAATGAAGTTGTTGATGATATCAACAATCGTCTGCTTTCTTTGGTTCCCTGTGAAGAACATGACTATTTAAGTTCAGACTCTGTATGTCAAGATGAGATCATAGGTGATAGCTTTAATCCTAACTTATATTCACCTGATGTTCTGAATTCCTTACATATATCTGGCATTCCAAATCATCGACTTGTGTTAAAATTCGGTGTTCCCGTTATGTTGCTTAGAAATATTGATCAAAGGAATGGCATATGCAATAGAACACACCTTCAGATTGTATCTCTAGGAAGGCACGTGATTTAAGCAGTTATTATCTCGGGAAACAATATTGGCTTCAAAACTTTTATTCCTAGAGTTTCATTGATTCCAAAAGATAAATGAATTGCTTTTAAGTTTCAGAGAAAGCAATTTCCAATCTCTGTTTGTTTTGCAATGACCATAAACAAAAGCCAATCTCACTCTCTTTCAAGAGTTGGATTATTCTTAAAAGATCCGGTGTTCTCTCATGGACAATTATATGTTGCTTTATCAAGGGCGAGCAGCAAGAAGAGTCTAAAGATCTTGATTTTGGATGAAGACGGTCATCAAACTAATGTAACGAAAAAAATCCTGTTTTAAATCTCTTTTTACGAATTTGTAACTTATATTAATTTTTTGTAATTATTATTGAATTATGTTCTACCAATTCTTTATTCCACACTATATTTTATTATTTATTTTTACGTAGCCTCATGTATTTACCCGGATCATTTGGCTAGTAATAATCAAACACTTAGTTCCACCGGGAATTTATGAATGCAATCTGCCCACGGGTTTCCCTCCGACGGCCTCACACCTCTAACGGCTTCCCAAACAACGCTGTTACACTTAAAGCCGCTCCCAAAAGCTATCTGCATAACGCGATTCCCTTTCTTCATCCGCCCTTTAGCCTCCGTATAAGCCAGCTCATACCAAATCGAGCTTGATGCCGTATTCCCGAACCTATACAACGTCATCCTCGACGGCTCCATGTGTTCCTCCAATAATTGCAAATTCTTCTTCAGCTCATCGATTACCGCCCTCCCACCAGGGTGGATGCAGAAATGATCAAACGCTAGCTTGATATCCGGTATGTATGGCTTCGTTTTGAATCCCATTATTCTTCGAGCGATTAAGCTCACGAAGAACAGAATCTGCTCGCTGATTGGAAGCACAAGCTGTCCTAACGTGGTAATGTTTTCCTTCAACGCGACGCCGGCGACCGCCATCAGGTCTTTGGAGAGCGAGACTCCGATTTTTCCGACGTCGTCCTGCTTCTGATACACACAGTTGAAAGCGGTGTCATTTGGTCCGCAATGTGTACGGACGGTGTGAAGGAGCTTGTACTTTGCACGGCGTTTATCGGCGGATTTGTTCGACAGCAGCACGGCGGCGCCACCGACACGGAACAAACAATTTGAAATCAACATGGATTTCTTGTTCCCGAAGTACCAGTTTTGCGTTATGTTCTCCATGCTGACGACGACGGCGTACGTGCTCCGGTGGACTTGTAACATATCCTTTGCTAAATCGACTGCGGTAACGCCGGCGCTGCAACCCATGCCACCGAGATTAAACGTCTTAATGTTCCCCCGGAGTTTGTATTTGTTTACAATCATGGAAGATAACGAGGGAGTCGGATTAAACAGACTGCAATTCACCACCAATATTTCAATATCTTTCGTATTAATTCCAGAAGTTTTGAAAAGATCTCCCAGCGCTCCAAACATAACGTCCTCCGCTTCTTTCCTCGCCGCTGCCATCGACGGCACTGGCGGGATGCTGTGAAGCGCCTCCGGGAGGTACGTCTCCTCTCCGAGTCCAGAACGTTCCAAAATCTTCCTTTGAAACTCAAGCGCGGATTCGTTAAACCCGCCGTGAAGTCTTGACCGTTCTATGAAGAAATCGAATTTGACTTTTAGGTTATCCGGCGGGCGATAACAGGCGTAGTCAACGAGGTAAACGGGTTTGGGTTGGGTCATGAGGTAGGCCATGGATCCAAGAACTACAGCTCCAGATATCGCGGTGACGACGAAGAGGTTGTATTGGAGATGGGTATACAGTTTCATGACGTCGTCAAGGTTTAATTGGGAAAGGTTAACGGCGGTAATGACGAATAGAGTGACAAGGCAAAGGGTGAGAAGATGTGACATGAGGTAATGGTAGCCTAGTTTAACGTATTTAAGTTTCACACTGCCGAGGAAGTTGGGAAGTGGGAGTGGGGCTGGTTGGATTCCAACGGTGGCGTCGCCGTGGGCGACAGAGTGATGGTGGGAGGAGGTGGCCATTAGTGGTTGTTGAAGAGTTGAAGGAAGTGCTTTGCATTTTAAAATTATAGTATTTGTAGAGGAATGGGGATAGGGTGATAGGGTATAGAGTGGGACTTCTAGAATGGGTAGATACAGCTTGGTGAAATAAAAGCCTTTGCAACCATCAACTACCAGAATCATACCTAACGAGCTGCATCGGGTCATGAAGTTATTTTAGTTGTTGTTTATATTATTTATGGGGTCATAAAGTTATTTTAGTTGTTGTTTATATTATTTATGGGGTTTCTTTTGAAAGACTTACCTACTGAAGTTCGAATCTCATAATGAGAGAACCCATGAGCGCCCTATTATACCATCGGGCGGGAACCGAATGTAACATCCCGACGATGGCGAAAACATCGTGGTTGTCACGAAAATCGTATAGAAACGTAAGTATATAAAAGAATTACCAACTTTTTTTAATAACTCAAAACTTAAACATCTATTACAACGCACAAGGCTTAAAATAACATCATAAATCCTAACTAGACTAACAAGGTCCTATTTATGATCAAGCCTAATTTCTATCTCCTGAAAAACATGCGAAAGGGTCAACTGTCTACATAGTTGGTGAGTTATATGTTTAATAGAAAACAGTTAACGGAAAACATTTGATAAGGTTTTGCAAAGTCATACTGTTAATTTAGCAAACAAGTATAAGTCTATTCACACATGTATTCATCACATAAACAAATATTCATCACATAAACAGTAGGCATGATTGATCGTTCATAAACCAACAATCGGTAAGAATGTTTGTCCACGTGTTCAATTCCCCCCTCGAGGAACCTCTATGATTACTATTTGGTTCCTCTCAGGAATATCAGCGTTGGGACGACGTTCAGTCCCTCGCAAGAACCTCAACGTCATCATGTTCAGTTCTTCGCAAAGAACCTTACATTTGATGCTCCGGAGCCTCTCAAGCATAAAGTTTCCCCAATAACATACAATAACAAGCATAGTAAAGTATATTTTTACACGATATAAACACATATACATACAAGTAAATTTATTCAACAATATTCGACTTTGCATATTAAGAATGAGTAACGTTTCCCAATATTTCATGATGATAAACATTATAAAATATATGGTTTTGTTTTAAAATAAATAAATCTAAAGAAAATGGGCCTATGAACTCACCTTAGGTAGTTGATCACTAGCCTGACATATCCGGAATAATTGAAGTTCAAGTATGTCCTAAACAAATAACGAATTTGGTTAACCTAGAGTTACGAGGATGAATAATAGGATTTCTAGATATCTAGGGTTTCGGTGGACTTGATGATTTTGAGAAGATGAATCAGTTGTAATCAAGTCATTTGAGATATAATATAACATCATGGAGCTTAAAGATAATCAAATAAATAAATGAAATAATAACAAAATAAATGAATAAATAAGTAAGTAAATATATAAATAACTGAATAAATAAATAAAATATTCAAAGTGTAAAAAAATGTAACCGACTAAAGATTAAAATGAATTCTTTCTAGTCAAGCTTTTCATGATATAAGACATTTAGAAAAGAATAAACGATGTTTCGATTACATATCTTCTTTACGATGTTCATAAGTTTTTGTTTAAAATGAGAGTTCATAACCATCTATAATTAATAATAAAAGATGGTGTGATGTTTGAATCTTTTAAAGAATAAAATAAAGGAATTTCAGTAACAATTGGTTAAAAAATATTTATAATAATTACATTCGTATTTGGTAAAAGAAATGACAAAAAATAACGATGGTAGTAGTTTATATATATTTAGGTGTTTTTAAAAGGGTTAAGAGAGTTTAGAAGGTTTTTATAAATTATTTATGGGATTTTCTGGAAAATAATTTGATTTAACGATGTTTTATGTCACACCCCCGCCAAAACCACTCGCGTAATACCCGCGAGTGGAGGTGCGAGCCAGACTAGGATTCGAATCATCGGATACTTCGAACATCTATATGCTCGACTCAATAACAAGTTTACGTTTGTAAAATAGTTTATCAGAGTAAAATGTCAATTAAAAGTTAAGCGGAAGCATAATAACATCATTTAGTTTTAGTTCAAAATAGCGAAAGCGACAAACAATAAAACAGTTTAAGTTGTCTTTTCACCCAAGGCGACAAAAGGTATTGAATTATTACAAACCATGCAATAGACACCATGAATGATACCTAACGTGCTCCTTAGCTGCTCCTAAGGACCTGAGAAGAACATACTAAAAAGTGTCAACGCTAGGTTGGTGAGTTCATAAGTTTAAACAGATAAATAACATATATCAAAACAGTTTATTAACCAGTTACCCTCATCGAAGCATAATCCATGCAGGGAGTCCACCCTAGAAAAGCAAGCTGATATTTATACTCGTGGGTAGTTAGCCTTATAATTTCCCGTTATTAATTATTCACGCCCTGCTCCTAGCGGTCGGGTAGGGCTTCTCAAGCCCAGTAGATCTACCTTATAATTTCCCGTTATAAATTATTCATGGTTCACCTTGTGGAAGGACTTTCAGCAAACATTTCAGTCATGGTTCATAAAGTGTTTGTATAAATCAACAAGTCATGTTATAAAACAGTTACTGTATGTTTTCTCGCCCGAATGCATAAACAGTTAAAAGAGGGGTATGCACCTTAGGGTTCAAATAAGATTCCAAATAGTAAATGCTTGGATAGAGAAGGTGAATCCCTCCTAGACTCCACCTATGACACGTAATCGTGTGAGTGTTGACTTATGTTGACCGACCATCTCGACAACACGTAGACAGACAGAAAAGTGGACTCGAATACATATTGGTGATTGAATTTAGGTTTTCTGTACTTAACCTAACACGTATCACACATAAAACACATTGTACTATGATAAACATAACGTGTCTCAATTGCTTACGACATTATCTCGCGTATACGATGTACGATTAAGGGGGCAATCGCACAAAGTCTCTCATATTCATGCATTTTCATAATTATTTATTTTTCGATAAATATATGTTACCACATGTAGGTTAATTCCATGATTATACATCATTATCATCTCAGCTAAGTCACATAGTTCATTCATTTACACATTTCAAGCCATTTCATAGATTCCTAACTGTAGAGATGTGGAGCGATGGATCGATTGCTAATCTAGTGATTTCAAGATTAGGATGAGATCAAAAGTAAATACAAATGTGATTTGTATTGATTGAAAGCTTGAGAGAAACACACACAGATTACATACAACGAATGTAGAGATATGACCAAGAGTTTTGACATTCTAAACAGGTCAACCTATTTATAGGTGACTTCATTCTGTCTAACGAACCATCTAGCGAACCATTGGTTCGCTGGCTCCGAACCAAATGGTTCGGACCATGGTTCGTTGACCCTAAGACCCAACATAACGCTCTCACTTAGATACAATACACGAGACACACTATTGCATAGGAACGAGACACACTATTGCATGGGATTATGCTCTGACAAACTCCCCTTAACGTAGTGTATCTATTCTAACTAAATCTCTAGTCTTCAATCTTCAACATTACTGCATCCGATCTTTAACTTGAAATCTTGTCAGAAATAGAGCATGCATGGTTGGATAAGAACTTGAATCATCTTTGAACTTCATGATCCACTTGTGAAAGATACTTCAATAACTTCCCCTTTCACCATGCTTGAGCCTTAGCACACAGAACTTGCAACTTTAGAAGACAAAAGTGCGGTTTTCTATTTTCATTTACCAAAAATTAACTTAATCTTGGCGTAAAACACCTCTTGAAAATTTTTTTTGTATCAAGTGTCGATCGATAAAAAAAGAATAAGAAATAAAATATTTTTAGCTTTTAGAAACTTTAGATCAAAACACACCTAAAATCTTTTTGATTTTTTCAAAATTATGCTAAAACACACCGAAAATCTTTTGGAATTTACTGAAATGAAAATATAAATGCAATACTGAATCACACTCTATTTTTGGTTTGAAAAAGATCACTCTCCAGGATTATATTGGTCACAACGTACGGAACTACACTTCAATTTCAATTAATGTAGCACATAAGCCATGTCGATTGCATATATAATTTGTCCAGATTTAAACTCTCGCATAATCATACTCATAACATTTGGATATGTTAAGGTATTATGTTTATGCTTTGCCAGTGTATCCCACACTATCAGACATATTCAGATATGTTTCACATACTTTTCATATGATTATACTTGTTAATTTCATAAATTAAGTATTTTGACTTCATGATATCGTCAACTATCTTCCATGCAAAACGAAATAAACACGTTAAATTGTCTACCTTAAGGTCGATATTTTGATACGCAGATAAGGCCTCGGATTTAACAAAATAAGAAAAATAAAAACAAGTTAAAATTGTATAATTCAACAACAATTAGGTCGGTCTTGTAGACACGCAGAGAAAGTACGATGAATTATACGAAACACCAAAGAAAATAAAGCAGAACCTCAAACGAACAACAATCAGGATGATATTTCGATACGCAAAGAAAGTCCGATCGTTTGAGAAAATAAAGAAAATCAAACAAGTTTAAATTTTTGCAAAATGAACACATGTATACACAGTGACTTCTCGTTTTCTTTCCACATATGTTTTTCTTTTATATCTTGACATACGCATCAAGAGGTTGTCCACTAGGTCAAGCATCGGATTTAATGTATATCATATTTGTATACTTTCTGATTTACAGAGCCTACCTAGCATATCGAACAATGATCTTATGGCATTTCATTTACTCTATCTGTGAGTCAGAAAGATTAGCTAATGTACCATCATTTCCCAATGATCAATTTCTCAAATTTTGATATTTTTCATCATTTTTTTAATCTTTTGCATTGCCTTTCTCCCCTTAAAATGAAAAACTCTATTTTTTGATTATTCATTTTAAGAAAACAAAACACTATTTTTGGCTTCTCTAATTTTCTCCTCCTAAATATATACAACTACGAATTGTAAAAATACTGAAATGAAAGAAATTGACCGACCAAACACTGACACTTTGCAGCTTCAGTTTTGAAAGAAAAAACACATTTTTATCAAAAATTTCTTTTGAAAGAATTTTGAGAATGATAATGCGTTGAAATTCTAAATTATGCAAGGTCTTCACTTTCAGTAACACACGCATGATAGGTATTCTTGAAGAAACCTTCAGACACCAGATAAAACATTAATGGTTTTGGGATCGGCCCGAGTCAACAGCCTCGGGTCGCCCGGTGTCTTCAACATGGTCTTTGATGATCTTGGAAACAACACGAGGTTTCCAGATCATGGCGATTGAAAAATTTTCGATAAAACCACAAAATTATCAACTTGCGTCTTTGCCCAAGACGGCTTACTTGTTGATTTGAAGATGGTCGGTTGTGGTTCATAAAAAATTTGACCTTTTTCATTCACATATTTAGCAGTTTTGTTCACATAGGATTGAGTGCTCGCATTCATAGGACACTGAGCAGCAAGATGTCCTGGTTTATGACATGCGTAACACTTTCTGTGAAAAACATTAAGGGAACTGCTACCCAAATTTGTTTGAATTTTTTTTTCTCATCAGAAAAACTCTTTGATTTGTAAAAAGTTTTAGTGGCATGAGAGTCATAGGAACCAAAAGAATCAAAGAAGTCATCATAAACATCATACCTAGGAGAACAGGTCGTGATGAATAACTTGAACCACTTGATGAACCTCCAGAATAGTAATGATCATTATTTGATATAAACACAATCCGTTTCTTCGGTTTTTGTTGTTGCTTTCAATGTAAACCAGATTTAACAACCTTCTTCTTCTTTAGTTGTGTTTTCTGAATTGGTTCTCCTTAACTTCATATCCCAAGCCTTTGTGTTTGTAACCCAGAATCTTATATGACCTAGATTGAGAACTAGACACAATCTTTGCATTTGCTTCTCTAGTGAATTTAGCTTTGATGTCCTTTAGTTTGTTCTCAACAAGCAAAGAGATATTAAATTCAGCTTCAAGTGAAATATCAACAGACTTCTTAATCTTATCAACAATCCTTTCATATTTAAAAAATGATGATCAAGAATCAAACTTTGGAGCATTGTAAGCTTCAAACTTCTTCCTTCCAGACTTAGATTTCTTCTTCTTTGAAATGAACACAAGTTGCAAACTTTGAATAATCATACAATTCTGCATTTGGATCAATCAGCGTAGAAGAGAAATTTGACATGTCAACCGGTGCAAGAACTTTGTGTAAATCTGCTTCTTTCACACTATCTTCACTCTTCTCCTGTCTGTATATATATAATTCAGAAATATAGAAGACAAATTGCAATTCTTCACTTGTTTTTGTAAATCAAGAATTTCAATTTTCAACTCTGAAATCTTCACTTGAGCATCCAAAAGCTCTTTTTGAGTAGCAATAAATTGATCTGATGGATTATTGTATTAATATCTATGTCTTCTTTTCAAGTCACACTCTTCCAATAATTCTTCAGTAACCTTTTCCCATTTCTTCTTAAAGTAATCAATATCTTTTGTTAAAACTTCGTTCTTATCTCGAAAAAGAACATTGTCATCTCGAAGTTTTGAAAGTTCTTCTCGAAGACTTATCACTTTCTCAGCAGCTTCAACAGCAATTTGATTAGCTTTTTCGTAGTTCTGTTGAATAGGATAGCTCTTCTCAAATAAAGCGTCAAAATCTGCAGCAGCTTCTCCAGCTTCAGCTTTAGCTTTTTCACATTCTTTAATCTTTTCCGTCAAAACCTCACTGAGTTTTCTAAATAAGCACACTGTTGTTGTGAACACTCCAAATCAACTTTAACAACTTTGATTGCTTCAGTTATTAAACTGTTACCCCTCAACAAAGATTCAAATTTTCTACTTGTAACAATGCACTCTTGACACTGAATGCAGTCTGCCTTGTGCTCTGTTGTGATAGTTTCAGTAGCATCTTCCACTACTGTTTTACATGAACGTGCGTCAGAATTTGAACCAGTCAGCTCTTCATCACTATGTATAATTATTGAAATGAAAGCATATTCATCAAGATACATTGTATAATACTTATTTTGAGAAGAATAATAAAGTGTAGCAGGTGAAGTCGTGTAAATAGAACACTTGGTAGCATCATTGGATGATTGTGCTTTCTTCTCAGAATTAGGACTATGTGAGTTCTAAATTGCAGTTAATTCAACATGATCAGTACTAGCAGCTCGTCCCCAATCATATTCCTTATCAACAACTTATTTGATTTCTTTTAATTTATTTTCTCAATACTTATGCATTCTCCGCGTGCTCACAAGGCCGACCTGATTGCTAAGTATTTGAGGATTCTACTTTCTTTTTGCAAGAAACACTGTGAACTAGAAATCTCTGTGGATGATATATTCTGTATAAGCAAGTTTACAATACCAGAATGAGAAATTTGTTACGAGTAACTTGGCTTGAATAAAACAAAAATACAAAAATTATGAAATAAGTGGATTGCAGTATTTCTGATTGTGTAGGTACCATGTTATCAATGCACAATAAATACACTTATTTTCATATCAGAAAGCTATAGAAAACGATCTGCTTTAGCTGAAATAAACCAAATGGTTGTATTCTTAGTCAGCTTGGCTTGCATGCTTAGTATTTTCGAATTGCAGTGTGTACGGTGCGCTATGTCTGATATGATCTCATGTTGTGATCTTTCTCACCAAAAACAAAAATAGAGTTTAATTCTATATTGCATTTATGTTTCAGTTTATAAAAAAGCAAAAAGATTTTCAGTTTGTTTTGATATAAATTCTGTAAAATCCAAAAAGATTTTCTTTCTTCATTGTTTTTTATCTGATCGACACGGGATACAACAAATTTTCAAAACTAAATGTCTTGATTTCTTCGAAGGAGGAGTTTTGATTCCAAGGTTAAAGTTATGTTTGAAAAAGAAAAACCACACTTTTGTCTTCTGAAGCTTGCATGTTGAAAAGATCAAAGTCTCTCAGATACTGATCTCAGAATGAATTGCATACATGGTTGCAACGCTGTCAAAGAGTTTATCACTTTCAGAAATGGTTAAGTTGACTTAGTCTTGTTCCTGCCATGCCTACCCTACATCAACTAACAACAGATTCAATGAGGTTGAAGATTTGATACAACACACATCAAGGGGGAGGTTGTTGGTGCAAAATATGTGTGTCGTGTGTGTATCAGTTAGTCTCGTTAGTTTTGTTAGTTGTTTTAGTTAGAATGGTTAAATCATGATATAGGGTAGTTTGTGTCATTCTATTAAAGTGGAGGGTCTTGATTGTGTTTTAGTAAAATCACATAAATGTGATACGTAGACATGAATTCAAGACCAGGATTTGAAGACAACCGAATGAGGTCCGAACTTAAAGTTCGGCAATCTACCAAACTGTCACCGAACCTGGAGTTCGGCACTCAACTGGATCTCCCATATATATGTGTTTTAGAGTTTGGACGGAACAACATCTCTCGAATAACCGTTTCTGTGAGTTCTATCTTCTAGAGGAGGAGTTTTCGATATTGTTTTTCTAAGAGAATTGATGTTAGGATCATGATTATGAACTGTTAACGAGTCTATTTATGTAATCATTGATCCACTTCGAGCTATAAACCGAGTTTAGTTTACGATTTTGTGTTCTTGAGTTCGGGGTAAGTTTTGGTCCAATTTTCGGTGTACAAATCACTAGATCGGGACGATTCGTGTATTCAATTGGTATCAGAGCTATCTGGTATTGCTCAGTTCGATTGATTCAATTGTGTGGTTAAAAACTCGTGTTTCATCGTGTTTTTAATCTAGTTTCTAAAAACTGCTTTGTATACATCATGCTTCACGTTCAAATTCCTTGTTTCTGTTGTTTTTCGTTCGATTGATCTTCCAGAGCTCGAGAGTTTCAATTTTTCTATGAGATTCAAATTTTTCCAAAAAAATCTCGTTTGGCCGAACCCCAAGTTCGCCATAACCGCTCCGAACCTGAAGTTCGGAGAGAGTTCGGTCCTTTGTCTGTTCGGTGAGTGTTCGTTAATTGTTTGGAGAGAGTTCAGACCGAGTTCGGACTGGTTCGGAGAGAGTTCGGTGTTATTCAAGATAGGAGTTCAGACATCTAGAGTTCAGAGGAGTTCGGACACAAATCTAAGTTTGTGAAGAGTTCGGACGGAGTTCGGACTGTGTAATCTAGTTCGGACTAAGTTTGGAGCACATTCGGAGGTTCACTAGAGTTCGGAGGAGTTCAGACAAATCAGAAATTTCAAATCTTCAAAATGTCGGATTTCCAAGCATTCGCTGCTATTCAGTCTCAAATGCAGACGTTGTTGAACTACGATAATTAGAATGGGCCTACTCAGAAAGTTCCCAAGTTGCTCAAGTTCGAAGATTATTATAACTGGAAGAAGCAGTTCGAGGCGTATATTGGAACTACTGATCCTGGTCTATGGATTGCTATGGATGCGCGATACGTTTATCCGGTTGGTCTAAAAAATGTGTCCATAATGCAAAGAAATCTGGATCTAAGTCAGAAAACTGATTACAATAGAGAACAAAAGGCCTATGGTCTTCTAACTCAAGCATTACCGAAAGAGTTGTTGCATCAGTTTAAAAGTTGTAAAGATTCTCATGAATTATGGACAACTTTGAAGGAATGGTGTGAAGGCAACGACCAATACAAAAAGAGTAAGAAGAAGGTCTTGAACAAGGAGTTTGATAACTTTAAAAATTTTGATAGTGAGGGTGTTCCTGAATTAATCTCAAGATATTGTCATCTGTTATCTGAGATGGATACTGTTCAGATTAAGAAGGACGATGAGGAACTTAAAAAAACTACTTAAAGGTTTGCCATCAAAATGGGAATCGTATGTCTTGATGATTATGAATAACGAAGATTATTCAACGTTAACATTTATGAAGCTGTTGGGCAAGTTACAAGCGAGAGATTTAGAATTGAAGAATGTGAATACAACACCTGCCGAGGTCCAGAATCCTGAAGTTTATTATGGTTCAAATGCTACAACGATTTCGGGCAAATCTGGTAAAGCAACAAGTTTTGCACCAGCAACTGCTTTTGTGGCTGGGAATTTGCCTGGAAATGTTTCAAGTTCAGGAAATGGAATGAGTTTAAACAATTATGAATACAATTATGGCTCGGGAGGGTGTAATGCCTCAATTCCTGCAACTAACCTGATGAACACAAACAAGATGGCTATGTCGGTTACAACGTCGGAAGATTATATGGCTCTTGTGTCTGTTTTGGTGTCATCGTACTACAAGGTTATTACTGGGAAGGTAAGCAATGCAAAATTAACAGAAGAGGATTATTGATCCGGATGATCTGGAGCTTATGGATATTAACTGGCCGGTTTGCCATGCTTGCTAGACGGGTTAAGAGATTTTTGAAGAAGACTGGAAGGAAAGACCTGAATTCGGGAGGTCGAATTGGTTTTGATAAGTCTAAAGTGAGGTGTTATAATTGTTTAAATATTGGACATTTTTCCCGAGAATGCTCTCAATCCAAGAAGCAGGAATATCAAAAGTTTGCCCCAAAGACAAATGCTTCTGGAACCAACATTGTTTCAAATTCAGGGAGTTCTTCTAATTCAAATTCTAAATCTGAAAATACTAAAGCCCTAGTGTCTCAAGAAGACAAAACTTATAACTGGGGTAACCAATTTGCTGATTCATCTGCTTTGATTGTTCAACATTTGCAGGATGACGATACCATGACCGAGTCAACCCAAGATGGTGATGACGTGCATGAAGAAGCAATTGGTGAAGTTAGTGTTGGAACCTGTGATGAAGCAAATGTGTCAAACTCAACGGATGATAAGCAGTCTCTTCTTGAAGAAAAATTTGCTTTCATAGCAAATTCAATGTCTGAGAAAGTTGAATCTGATGCTATTCTCTTATTGGAAAAGCACATTGAAGTTCTAACTGAAGAGAAGGCAACATTGATAAAAGAATGCGAAGCTACGAAAGCTGAGGCAATAGACACAGCAAATGATTTTGAAAATTTGTATAAAAAGAGTCTCCCATTGAAGCAGCAATATGAGAAGGCTCAGCAAAATGTTGTGGAAATTGCTGATAAGATGATCACATTACAGAAAGAAATGCAAAAATTGTCTGATGAAAACATTAACTTGAAGCAGAAGGTTGGTACTTTGAAAAGAAACAACATCAACTAATCGGTTGCTTTACTAGCCGATACATCAAAGGTAGTTTCTTATCCTCCTATGTGTAAATCATGTGATCAGTTTGCTATTGCTAAGAGTGCGCTTTTAGATGAAAAGACCAAATTAAATGATCTTTTAGCAGTAGCAAGAGCTGATATGAATATTTACAAAGAAAGATGGGAAGGAACCACGAAGGACTTGTTATCAGTACACGAGCAGTTGCGTCTTCAAAAATATGAATTTTCAACTCAATCAGAACTACTCGTGTCTACACAGAAGGACTTGGCAAACAGTTAAAAACTTGTGTCACATCTTAAAATTGAAGTTTTTGAATTAAAACAAAAGCTTGACACTTTTCAAGTTCCGTCATCATTTACCAATTTTCTTTACAATGTTCAAAAAGAAAGTGAATCTAGTAAGTTTAGCCAAGTTCCTCCCCCGGTAATCATTACCAATGGTCCTTCATCTAATGCCCAAGTTTAAAACCCACTCGTCCAACTGTTTCTAAGCCAGATCATCACAATTTGATTTTAAAGCATGATTTTCCAACAATCAAATCTGAGCTTAAGAAATTGAGTGAGTTCGAACAGAAACAGATTACTCGAATCAAATTTGTGGAGGGCAAAAAGGTTAAAAATGGTGGAGTTGGGTTTGTGCTTGCGTCTAAATCAAAAAATTTTGAACAACGTTCATCGTCTAATGTCACATAATCTGAAAAGGCTAATGCTGGCAAACCAACTCAGAACACCAAGAATGATAAGTCTGAAAAATGGGTAATCTATCGCTTGAAAGGATCTGATGTATAGCGATAAGGATTTTCCATTAGGTATGGTCAATCCCAATTTTATTGATAAGATCTTGGAGTTTATGATCCCAAGTATGATCCCAATGCGAGGAGTGTGCCCATTAGGATGGGAAATGGTAAAGTCATAATACCAATGGATACACTTGACTCGGAGCATTCCGATCATAATTCTGAGTCTGGGTTGGTTAAAAGGGTTAAAAAATCTGTCAACAAGAAACCAACTACTTTTCAGCAACCAAGGGTTTTTCAAAACCAAAACTTTCATGGATCTGTTAAACCGAATTTCAGAAAACCAAATCCATATGTTAAAAGATCACAATTTTATAACGATGATGGGTTTAATAATGAGTTTGGTAATGGACCAAATCAACCTATTCTTGGAAGGGGTCCAAGGTGGGTTGAACATGGATATAGAAATGATTTTGGTCCAAGGGATGATGGTAGGAGGGGCAGATATCAGGATTATGATGATCATTACTATTATGGACATCCACACTTTAGGGGTCAATTTGTTTATCATGGTGATGTTCTAGATAGTGTTTCAGGTTATGATTCTGGATGTTATGATGATGTTCGTAATCATCGTGTTTCTAACCGGAAGGGTTTAAAAACAAAGAGACAAAAACCTGTTTTTGAGTCTGATATGGATGATGACACGGTTAAGGAAGTTGTGATTGATAAAATAAAGTGTTTTAAATGTAAAAACGGTGGTCATACATATCGGCACTGTCCGTTGAAGAAGCAAAAATCTGATAAATCAGATGCTGAAAAGTCTAATGAAGTTTATGAGGGCTATCAGACTGAAACACTTGTTTCTGGTAGTTCTAAAAAGAAAGTCAGATTTGTGGACTATAAGGGCAGAGTTCACTTTTATGATGAATCATCGGATTTCCAAAAACATAAACATGATAAGAAATCAGAAAGTGACTTTGAAAATGTCAAGTCAATTCTGAAAAACTCTACTTCTGGGTCCATAAGCTATTCAAAGGATAAGCAGAAACCTACGGGTTCTTCCACTGCTGGAAATGATTTTGTTGAAGATGACGGTCGACCCAAAGCTTCAAGCTTGGGTTCGTTCCGATACTAATCATCTTTGTTAATTTATGCAGGGATCTTCACGACAACTCATCAACAACATTTGGGTTGTTGATAGCGGAGCATCCAGGCACATGACTGGTGACATCTCCCTATTGCATGATGTGAAACCCTTCGATGGAGGAAAAGTAACATTTACTGGTAACAAAGGAGGTCAAGTCACTGGTATTTGTAAATTGTCAAATGGTGCGGTCACATTCGATAAAGTGGAATACGTCAAGGAATTGGAGTACAATCTTCTTAGCGTCTCCCAGATATGTGATAAGCACTACACGACTTCTTTCACAGGGAGTTAATGTCTGATTCTGAAGCCTGGTTACAAGATTCCGGATGAATTTGTTGTGATCCGAGCACCGCGTTTCTCAAATTTGTACATGCTTGATATGAATTTAGCCAAAGCAACTGTTGTGGGTCAATGTTTTCTGTCGAAAGCTTCAGAGAAAGAATCCATTCTATGGCATCATCGCATGGGACACATCCATTATCGATAAATGAACGAATTAGTGCGTAGGGATCTTGTAGAAGGGGTTCCGAAACATCAGTTTGTTTTTAATGATGTGTGTGTGAGTTGCAAGAAAGGAAAACAGAAGAGAATATCTCATCCACTGAAGAAGTACCACTCTATTGATGTTCTGTTGGAACTGCTTCACATGGATCTATTCGGTCTTGTGAATCGTAAAAGCATTTCAGGAAAATGGTACTGTCTTTTGGTGACCGACGAATTCTGAAGATTTTCATGGGGTCAATTTTCTGGTCTCAAAAGATGAATCTTAGAGGATCCTTATCAACTTAATCACTACACTTGAGTTATTATTTAAGTTGAAAGCAAGAAAGATTCGCAGCGATAATGGCATGGAGTTTAAAAACACCCGCCGTGAGGACGTTTTGTTTAGACAAAGAAATCGTACATGAATTTAGTACGCCATATACTCCTCAGTAAAATGGCGTTGCGAAGAGGAAAAATCGCACGATTATTGAGACAACACGGATGATGTTGTCCGATGCTCAACTGCCAGTTCATTTCTGGACAGAAGCGGTCAACACAACATGTTATGTGCTAAGCCGAGTGATTACGGTTAAACGTCTTGGGAAGACTTGTTATGAACTGCTCAAGAATTGTAAGCCAGATCTCAAATATTTAGAGCCTTTTGGGTGCCCTTGTACCGTGTTGACGTCTGCGGGCAAGTTTGACGACAAGGTCTTTGAAGGCTTGTTTGTCGGTTACTCGAATAAGAAGCAACGAGTATTTAACAAGCAGACTGGTACTGTGGCAGAGTATTTACATGTTGATTTTCAATCCTACACTCTACCACCCAAAGGTGTCGGACTGGACTAGATGTTCGATACAAGTCACTGTTTGAACAGCTTGAATCAACACCAGAAGTATCTGATGATACTCTTATGCGTGTGTATATAAATTTACACGATGATACTACGGTCTTGAATATTAAAAACTCTGTCTACTCCGGATGTGCCTGTTGCTGATGATTACTTGACCGAAACAACAAATGATTCTACACTCATTGCTGATGATATGTCTTCTGATGATAATAATGAATTTCATGAAGCTGTGTCAGATCAGGTTTAGATTCCTGTTCAACAAGTCGATCTACAAGTTGAAGCTACTTCAAGTGATGTTGCGGTTAATTCTACTGAGAATGTAGTGGTTGAGGAAGATCATGTTCCTGATATGGCTGAAACGGTTGTTGTTCCAATTCATCAGACGCTCTGGATAAACACCATTCATCCCCAAGATAACATCATTGGTGATTTAAATGAAGGAGTGCGTACTAGACATCAAGTTGAGAGCAATGCTTTGCTAACAATTCCGGAATCTGGTATTTAGGAAGAAGCTTTTCATTCATGCTTTCTATCCCAAATCGAGCCAAAGAATGTTGATGACGCTTTACAAGACGGCTCGTGGGTGGAAGCGATGCAAGAAGAGTTGTTGCAATTTCAAAAGCTTGGCGTGTGGCATCTAGTTGACTTACTAGTTGGTAGTAAAGAACCGTGCGACACAAAGTGGGTTTACAACTGTAAAAGAGATGATCGTGGAGTGATAGTCCATAACAAAGCCCGTTTGGTTGTGCAAGGGTTTTATCAGGAAGAAGGAATCTATTTTAATGAAGTGTATGCACTGGTTGCCAGAATTGAAGCGATATGTACTTTTTTGGCATTTACGGCACATCGTGGATTCAAGGTCTTCCAAATGGATGTCAAGAGTGCGTTTTTATACGGCAAAGCAAAAAAAGAAGTGTATGTCAAACAACCTCCGGGATTCTATGATCCTGATTATTCGGGTATTTAAGTTGGACAAGGCACTTTATAGTCTCCATCAGGCTCCTCGAGCTTGGTATGAGACTTTGTCCACTTATTTACTCGACAATGGATTCAAGCGTGGGTTGGTTGATTCTACTTTGTTTTGTCGATAAACGGGGGAGGACTTGCTTTTGGTACAGATTTATGTTGATGATATCATATTGGTAGTTCAAACGAAACATTATCAAAAGATTTTGAAATATTGATGCAAACCAGGTTTGAAATGAGTTCGATGGAGGAAATGTCATTCTTCTTGGGGTTACAAGTTCAGCAATCTGACAAAGGGATCTTCATACATTAGACGATGTATGTGAAAGATGTTCTGAGTCGGATAAAAGTTGAAGATGTTCGTATACCCGGAACTCCGATACAGCTGTCGCATGGCCTTTGTCCTGACGAAGAGGGTGAAACAATTGACGCCACTCGGTATAGGGCAATGATAGGTTCATTGATGTATCTTACAGCTAGTAGACCTGACATTATGTTTGCAGTTTGTTTGTGTGCTAGGTACCAAGAAGCACCTTGGGTTTCTCACTTTAATGCAGTCAAGATGATTCTAGCTTATCTGAAGGGTAACACGGATCTCGGGATCTGGTATCCTCGTGATGATAAGTTCGACCTATCGGCCTACTCAGATTCGGACTACGGCGGTTGCAAGATTAATATCAAGTCAACCATGACCAGATGTCAATTTCTAGGCGATCGGTTGGTATCGTGGCAGTGTAAGAAGCAGACGTCCGTTGCTACATCCACGGCAGAAGCTGAATACATAGCAGCTGCGAGTTGCTGCTCTCAGGTTTTATGGATACAACAGCAGATGCGGGATTACGGTTTGCAGTTTCTTACTACTCCCATATACATAGATAACTCTGCTGCAATTTGCATTACCAAAAACCCCGTTCACCACTCTAAAACTAAACACATCGACATCCATTTTCACTTCATACGTGATTTTTTTGAGAAACACTTGATTGATCTGCAAAAGATCCATACTGATTTTTAAAAGGCGGATCTTTTTACAAAAGCATTTGACAAAACATGTTTTTGTTATCTTTTGCAGATCAACGGCATACAAAAACTTCCAGCTTAGTAGCTGTCTGTTGATCACTTTTTGCTTTTGGTTAATTTTTCGTTGTATTTCCTTTCTTATTAGAAAAATCCAAAAATAGCGTTTTGTATTTTAGGGGGAGATATATAGAAAATATTAAAAAAAATTGAGAAATTGACCCGACCAAGCTAGAAATGATATTACATCAGCGTGTGTTATCAACCATGGGTAAAGTAAAAATAAAGGTTATAGGTACTTGTTTGGTTAGTTAAATGCGTGAAGGTAAATCTGATATATGCTAGTATGATATAAACTTAAAATTTCTGCTTGATTAGTGTGAGGCACATCATGATGATTGCTGTGTAATTTTGGCAAATAAAAATGAAAATAGCAAAAACAGAATAAGAGATATTCTAGTGTATGCATGCATTCATTTTGCAAAGATTTCAGCTTGTTTGATTTTCTTTATTTCGTCAAACGATCGGCCTTTCTCTACGTATCGAAAGATCGACCTGATTGGTGTTCGTTTGACGTTCTGCTTTATTTTCTTTGGTGTTTTGTATAACTCATCGGACTTTCACTGCGTGTGCGGGAGCACCGACCTGATTGTTGTTGGGTTATACAACTTCTACTTTATTTTCTATTTCTTATTTTCCTAAATAATCGGACTTTCTTTGCGTGCCTACTGGCCGACCTAATTCTTGTTTGTTTAGGGTTCGGCTTTGTTTTTGCATGAAACACCATGGACGATAAATCTCTATGGAAATCAATATTCTGAGAAAAATTCAAAAATATAATAAGCCAGATTATCGGTATTTCGGATTGTGTGGGCTATCATATTTTCAATGCATGCTAAATCATATCTTAAAATATCAGAAAGCTATAAAAATTGATCTGCCTGAGCTGAAATAAATTGAAAAATTGTATTTGCTGCCAACTTGACTTGCATGCTGATTAAAATTGAATCGAATAGTGTCTGATGCACATTTGCTGATATGATCTCGCGTCTGGATCTTTCTCGCAAAAATTTAAGTTATATTAGTTTTAATTCTGTTATTTCATGTCTGTTTGGTTTTTTGTGTTGAATATCTGAAAAATCTCAAAAAGTTTTTCGGTGTGTTTTAGCATAATCTTGTAAAAATTCAAAAAGATTTTCGGTGTGTTTGATTTTTTTTTTTAAATCAAAAAGATTTTGGTTCTGGTTTATTTTCGATCAACCGATAGTGAAAAATCAAAATTATGCCGGATACAACCAAACGGATTTGATTTCACAAAGTTCATCATCGAATTGAACGAAGTTTGATGCAAATTGTCAAAACTTAAAATTTTTGGGGTTCAATTTGGAGATTTATCAAATTCAAGAGTTAAAATTGAAATATCTTGAAAATGTCCAAACCTGGAGTTCGGAGGGTCCGAAGTCCAAGATCGGACAGGTTTTGGATGGGCCAAAGGTAGAGTTCGGGGATCGTTTGAGACCGAACGTGGAGTTCGGACGGAGTTCGGACCTCCGAACTTCACAGGCTATAAATAGCCAAACTCAGAGTTCGGAGAATCACTATTCTCTTTTACTCCGAACTCCTACCGAACTGCTGCCCAATTTTTGAAGTTTCGATTAACTGCTTGTTTGAACGATTGGAGACCAGATTTAGGTAGGATTCTTGATTCCGAGTACACTGGTGGTGTTGGATTAGATTTTTTGTCATGATTAATGGGTTTTCTGTTCGAAAAACAGTCCGAGGGTTTTTCACTCATAGATCCAAAAATTAACCATTCAATACATAATTTCAGATGATAAAAAAATGGTTCTATGGGTTTGTCATCAAAACCCGCTTCATGGGTTCGTTTGTTAGTGTCTGATTTGACCCGAATCGATTGGTTTGAGATTCAAACCTCTCGGAGTTCGTCAGGCCCCGAACCTGAAGTTCGGACAACTCCGAACATGGAGTTCGGACATTGACTATGAGGTTCGGACGTTGACCAAGGTCAACGTTGACCACAAGGTTTGGAGCTCAGTTCAAGTTCGCACCAAGTTCGGACCAAGTTCGGCCATGAATTTTTTTTTATTAAAATGTTGTTTGTTTACACAAACGAAAACAAATTGACGAAATTGGTAAACATATCTGTTAATAACATGGAATTTAATGAACTTTTACTTTTATGTGTTTTCAGATATGGCGAAAGAATTAAAAGTCGGTGATAAACATAACGTGTGTGCGCATCTTGGAGTTGCCCGATCAAAGCTTGCCAAATTTGGAGGATCTGGAATTTTTTTTTCTACGTCGATCGAGGATACACTATGCAATCACACAATCATGTGATGTGTATCGTGATATCGTGGTAAATTCTGGAGTACTGCGAGAACGATCACAGATGATCCGATCAAAATTTCAGCAACAGTTTAGAATCGAATGGTGGAATTTACAGAAGCTAATATTAGAAGGGTATTAAAGTTGACTGTTGATTCAACAACAACACCATTGGAGTTTCTACAAGCTGATAACGTGGCACTATTAAAGCGGATTTGGTACACTGAAGATCCAAGCAAAGAGTGGATTTACAAATCGTCGCTGAGTGTTCCATACAAGTATTTGGTGCATGTGTTGTTGGTGTGTCTGGGACGCAGAATCTCAGGGCATGATGAGGTCAACCAGCTGATGCTGTCATTGTTGAATGCCTTGGTGATGAACCGTCCTTACAATGTTGCTAGATTGATCTTTCATTACATGAGAGATAATCTAACTCAGAGGCAAAAGAAAGCAGCAATATATCCAAGGTTTCTGATGATGATTCTGAATGATTTATTCTAGATTTGGTGAAGAATGATGATCACAAGATGGAGCTGAAACACATGAATGAAGCTAGTGTGGGGGCTTTGGCATCTTATCAGAAGAAGAAACCAGAAGAGCAGCCAAAACTGAAACGTCTAATTGGCCACTTGGCTAATGCTGATTATGTGGCACCAGCTCAGGGTGCTGCTCGTCATTCATCGGGGAGTGATTCAGAAGAACTCGGTTATAGTTGGATTGTGGAACAGAATCAGATACCACAACAAGGAAGAGTAAAAATGAAAATGTTGGAGCGTACGGATCGGCTTCGTTCGACATCAATGTTAGTAAAGCAATAACAAAACGTGTAAATATCAAGTTCAATCTCTCATTCAATAACAAGGATCAGTTACAGAGAGAATCAGAACTATTACACCTTTGAACACACACACTTACAAAAACTCGTTCTTGATCTCAAGCTTGACTTTCAATTCTGACACTTATTTTGTCAAAGCATCAATTTTCTCTTTGTATGATTTTTCATCCTCCAATAATTTTTTGTATGTTGAACTCATATTCTTCAAATCAGCAAGCAAGTTTGTGTTTTGTTCTTGATAACTGTCAAGTTTGGTAGTATATTCAATACACGTTTTTGTCAGAATCTTACAATTTGCACAAGATTTAGATTCCTCAGTGTCAATCTTCTTTCTGGATTTATTCATTTCAGCATATTTCAGAGCAAGAACATACCATAACATTTTAGAATCCTTGCAAGTCTTTGATATGTAGCAAACACACCTATATTTTCCGTGTAAATTGTGTAATATTTGAGTCGATTCTGAGTCGTTTTATTGGGTTTTTAGTTCATAAATAGTTATTTGAGTCTTTTTTATGTATTGAGTCGTTTTTGTACAACTTAGTGTGAGTTTGAGTCTTTTATTTTTAATAGTGTTTATCTGATTCAAATGTGTTCAAAATGGTTTATTATGATTGTTGGTAGGTTAACATAATTGCCCAAGGAGATGGTATGATATTTCATTAAAGTTTAAGGGCTAAAAGAATTAATTATGAAGTCGAGGGGCTGAATGGGAAATATATGAAACTTCATTCTGATTAAGATTTGAATTCGGAGAAAGAAAACAAAGGATGAGATATTCATCCTTATGCTTGTCACGTGAACATCAAAAGAAGAGGAAAATATGTCAAAAACATTATTTGGAGATTACTGATCACGTGGGCATGAAGTCACAAGGAAAAAAAAAATAGTTTTTTAAATAATTCTAGAATGGGGATGTAGTTTTGGACGACAATTAATTAGGAGGAGGTCAACAATAGAAAAGAAGGGAGAATATATTTAAAGGGGAGAACCCTATGTACAAATGGAATGGTTTTGTGGAGGCGTTACTATTTATCGAATTTATTTTCGTAAAAAGATAAAAGTGTGCCTAAATTACTAAAAAGATATACACATATGAAAATATTAAAGATGCAATTTTTTTTCTAAACAGTTTCGAAATCCTCAATCAACCTAAGGCGGGAACCCACTAAATTTCATGATCTACATATCAATTAAGCACATTTTATTTATTTATTATTTTTTTACGATGCACAAGGATTTTTAAACCTAATTAGTCAGCTGGGCTTACCAATACATCGAAACTAGCTAATAAAACAACCAACTATTATATTTTTCAATTAAACACGTTCAATTAGAACATTAAACCCCTAGTTATACTATCATCTTCCATTATGTTACAGCAAAAATCAAAGACATTTTTTCAAAATTTTCAATTTTTTTGGATTTTTGGAATTTTTACATTTTTTTTTGTTGTTTTTTTTAAGACTCAAACTAACCTAAAAAAAACACACGACTCAAGACTAAAGACCTAGTGGACCCAACAAAAACTTGATGTGTTCAGAACGACACGAGAAATACTACTAAAATAAATACTAAACCTAGACCTAAGACACACCTAATTTTACTGAAACAACCTAAACCGAAGCGAACCCTAAGGCAGTGAACCTGTCGGATCGAAGTAAAGCTAAGGTAGACCGAATATCGAACCTAGGACACTATGAAAACAAGACTTAACTTAGACCTAAGAAATGGAAATTGAGTGATTTTTGATTTTAGGAATTTAAGAATTAAACACACTTAACGCAACTAGCAAACGGACAGCAGGATAACTCAGGAAATAATCAGACACGAGAAAGACAGCACCTAGACCTAGAATCCCAACCAATACCTACAACTTAATCTGGCTATGACAACTCTGATGGAAGCTAATTCACCTTTTAAGTCCTTCTTAGCAAATGTTCCTAACGTTCGAACAGGAGTTCACCTTATGGGTACATCCAACCTCAACTAGACCTAACCACCCTCGAAACAATCTAAGGCACCTTAAGCTAGAAGGAACTACCACTAATCAACACAACTGACACGGAATAACGAATTAACTAATTTCCTAGGGCATCCCTCTCCCGATGGCGATGTGATCCTATTCCACTAATCAACCCGACTACCCGACCTAGTTATCACCTCCGCCTTGTCTAAGAGAGCAGAACACAAGATTCAAGGAAATCATTAAAATACTAAACTTTGATAATCAAGACAGATAATCAAATCAATCACAAACACACAGTCACGTAATCGATTACCCAACCCAAACCAAAAGACATTCGCAGGTTAAGCAGTTTAGTAAATCAATTCAAACCCTAACTCTAGTGGTCATATGCATATAATCATGTTAACAATGGAATTGAATAAGAACATAACATTAATCAAGAAATCATAGCCAAACAAAGTCGTAAATACTAATTGTTCATCAAAAACGGTCTAGGCGGTGATAAATGCCTAGCCTACAACCATGTCTAGATCAGAAAACATCATATTAATTCTGTCTTTGAAATAAAACATGACTGAGTCTAAGAATTAAACAAGAAAACGAGAAGAGATCGGGTAAACCGTGATGATTTTGTTAAATAATTGATCCACCGGATGTTTCCTCTCGAATCCTAGCCTTCCTTGTCAGCCTTCCTTGTCTTTAAAATCGCCTCTCAGCTCCTCTGGAATCGAATCGAACGCAGGTCGTGGAATTTGTATATGAACCCCTCGTCCAAGCTTTTGTTTTATTGTCGTAGGGTTATCTCCTCGTACGTAGGGTTCTCCACTTTAAATATATTCTCCCTTCTTTTCTATTGTTGACCTCCTCCTAATTAATTGCCGTCCAAAACTACATCCCAATTCTAGAATTATTTAAAAAAGTAATTTTTTTCCTTGTGACTTCATGCCCACGTGATCTGTAATCTCCAAATAATGTTTTTGACATATTTTCCTCTTCTTTTGATGTTCACGTGACAAGCATAAGGATGAATATCTCATCCTTGGTTTTCTTTCTCCGAATTCAAATCTTAATCAGCATGAAGTTTCATATATTTCCCATTCAGCCCCTCGACTTCATAATTAATTCTTTTAGCCCTTAAACTTTAATGAAATATCATATCATCCCCTTGGGCAATTATGTTAACCTATCAACAATCATAATAAACCATTTTGAGCACATTTGAATCAGATAAACACAATTAAAAATAAAAGACTCAAACTCACACTAAATTGTATAAATTGTACAAAAACGACTCAATACACAAAAAAAACTCAAATAACTATTTATGAACTAAAAACCCAATAAAACGACTCAGAACCGACTCAAATATTACACAATTTACACGGAAAATATAGGTGTGTTTGCTACACATCAATCTTGAAGTGAGGCAGCAGTTCTTTTGGTATTGCCATTGTAAGAACTCTTCTTGCCTTTTGTTCTTTCTCATAACTTTCAATTTCCTCGAATGAAAGATTTCTTTGCATTTTAGGTACCCCATTAGAATAAGTTAGATAAGTAAACTCTTTCTCAATTGAAATCCACAAATCTTCATCCACTTTATCAACATATGCCTTAAAACTTGTTACCCAACTAGGATAATCCTCAAGCTTTACCAGTTTTTTAGCACATTCTAATGTTCACGAACAGTAAAACCATCAATTGCATTCATTTTAAAAATCTGTATAATTCTGCTTCAACAAACCGAATGAACAATTTCTAAAATATTTTGTAAATTTTTCTTTCAAGGAAAAAAAAACAACTTTTGAAAGACAGAATGTTTGTGTTTTATTTAAGAAAAGAAACTAATCAACAAAAAATAACAAGGTAAAAAAAACAAAAACAAACGGTTTTATGTTCGTTAACCGATTCAATAAACACAAAATAATTTTGCGTTTACGAATCAAACCAACGAACACAAAAACTGTGTAATTTCTTTAACAAAAGTTTGTTTATTATAAGCTTGTGAAATTTTTCTTAAAAAAATTGGGTTTCTTTTATTAATATTTTGTGTTTTCTTTTTATAAAAACTTTTATGTAAAAAAACATTTATTAGAAAACTTCTGTCAATTGTTTTATAAAATCTCTAAAACTAGGAGGACTAAATTGAAAATTTGTCACAAAAGACAAAAGTCGTGATATCAAAGTTCTTGCCGAAATTTGTTGTTTTTCTGATGAATATTCCGGCGACCTAGTAATTTTCCGGCGAGCACAACTTTTAATTCTCCATAAACTTCAAACAATTGTATCTTCTTCAATTCTTGATGAAAATTAAATCCGAAAGTTGCTACGGATTCGTGACGATGAGAGGATTCAAACTAGCATCATTGTTGATAGCTTTAGATCAACAAATCACGATGAACAATGAGGATGAATGTGGCGCCATTTTTGCTTAAAAACCCCGTTAAACACCAACTTCAATTCGATCTCAAACAGTGATGAAACTAAATATGATTTCATCAATGGATTAGTGCTTCGATTGCGAACATATGCATTTCAGATTTGATCAAAAACAGTGAGAAATCTAGAAATCACCATTGATGAAGCTTAAAGGATGAAGAACTGTGAATTTTCAAAATTTATCTAAACTCAACGAAAATCGATTCTATAACTTGCAATAGATTCGTCTTAATGATTAGAAACTACCTTCATCGATCATTAGCCCCAAAAACATCACATTCATTGCAATTTCTTAGTAAAAAATCAAACAGTTTGAGCACGAAAAGTCAAATTCATCGAATTGAACAATTTCAGCACCAAATTCGATAAAAAAAAGTGTAGAATCACGCCTGGATTGCTCTGATACCAATTGAAAACACGAATCGTCCCGATCTAGTGATTTGTACACCGAAAAATGGACCGAAACTTACCCCGAACTCAAGAACAAAAAATCATAAATTAAACTTAGCTTATAGCTCGAATTGGATCAACGATTACATGAATAGACTCGTTAACAGTTCATAATCATGATCCTAACATCAATTCTCTTAGAAAAAACAAAATCGAAAACTCCTCCTCTAGAAGATAGAATTCACAGAAACGGTTATTCGAGAGATGTTGTTCCGTCCGAACTCTAAAACACATATATATGGGAGATCCAGTTGAGTGCCGAACTCCAGGTTCGGTGACAGTTCGGCAGATTGCCGAAATTTAAGTTCGGACCTCATTCGGTTGTCTTCAAATCCTGGTCTTGAATTCATGTCTAGTATCACATTTATGTGATTTTACTAAAACACAATCAAGACCCTCCACTTTAATAGAATGACACAAACTACCCTATATCATGATTTAACCATTCTAACTAAAAAAACTAACAAAACTAACGAGACTAACTGATACACACACGACACACATATTTTGCACCAACATTAATTTCCGTTTTACCAGTTTTGTGAAAGAATCTTCTTGCTCGTACATTTAACATAGCCATCTGCCATCCCATATCTAATTCATTCAGACGATCCTCATCTAATTGTTTCAAATCATCTTTGAACAACTCAGCATCACCAATGTTACCAATTATGAAACCATAAGATGATACTATTAAAGTAGATATTAATGCAGCATGTTCATCAACTGTTTTAGCAGGAAATGTACTCTGAGGTCATTGATTTAGAATTGTAAAATTGCACCCTGGAGAATAACCATAATTCTCAGACTTCACTGAAAATGCTTGATTTTTTAGCATTAATTGTTAACTCATTTTCACCATGATATGCTGCTAGATTCTATACTTGTGCATGCATGGATTTGTTCACATTCAACTCCATATCTTTTGCTTATATCTTCTCCATCAAACTGTTGAATGACAAATGAGAACATTCTAGTCATGAGCTTTGAAATATCTTCATTTGGATAATGCTTGAAATTGTCGAATTCTTTCTTCAAAATCTTTTACTTACTATTCTTAAACTGATCATTACCCTCACATCGTTTCTGTAATGCATCCCACAATTCTTTTGATGTAATATAACCAGAATATTGATGTCACAAATCCCTGGGTAATGCCATGGTTAAAGTTCCGTAAGACTTTTGTTCAGCTTGATATGCTACCTTTTGTTCAGCAGTCAGACTTCGTTGCACAATTGGCCTTCCAGTGGCACCAGTTGGATATTAATATTGATCATTACAAGATAACTAAATATCAATATCATTAATACCAATGTATGCCTAAAATCGTTTCACCCAACTATGATAATCTTCCAATTTAAGCAACTTAGGAACTTTTTGACTTGTTCCTATTTCATTATCATAGTTAATAAGAGCTTGCATCGTGTTTTAAATCGCGGAAAATGTTTGATAATCACTCATTTTGAAATTACGATACCGAAAACAAAAACTTCAAACTCAAAAACCGAGGGTCTTAAAAGTGAAATTTGGGTATCTAGACAGAGTGTACTGGCCGTAAGGCAGTAAAAGTGTAGATCTCATTGAGACGGTCATTTTGGCTGGTATTGGGTTTCGTAACTCCAAACAGAAATCAAGTTACGTCAGTTTTAGTGAACCTTACTTTTTCAAACCAACGAACCAAAATCACTTCCTCCGAACCAACAATCTATAGCAAACCAAGACATGTTCTAGCGAACCAAAGTTTTTAACAGAACCAAAAGTATCCTTAGCGAACCGTGATTCTCAACGAACCAATGATTTGAACGAACCAAGAACACAACGAACTAGTGAACTGGCGAACCAATCGGTTAGCTGTAACCGCTCCGAACCATTGTTGAAGATATACTAACGAACCAATATGAAGATGTACTGGCGAACCAAAAATCAGCGAACCAACTGTTAAAGATTGCCTAGTGAAGCAACTAGCGAACCAACAAATTCATCCAGCGAACCAACATATTCAAGTGGCGTACCAGTCTGAAATTTTGGGATTTTCACGAATTCGAAGGTTTTGGATTATAATTTGCAGCAGTAAGCTACAAGAACACAGTAGGAACATTTTAAAATCAACTATGACATCAGAAACACTCGAATTTGAGAAAATTTGACGAAAAATGATCAAAAACCCACTCTCTCTCTCTCTAGAAATCTCAAAAATCACAGAATTTGATCAGCAAATGGAACCGGAAAGCTCTGATACCACTTGTAGAGACGTGGAGCGATGGATTGATTGCTAATCTAGTGATATCGAGATTAAGATGAGATCAAAAGTAAGTACAACTGTGATTTGTATTTATTTAAAACTTGAGAGAAACACACACAGAATGTGGACATATGATCAAGAGTTCTAACATACTAAACAGGTCAACCTATTTATAGGTGACTTCATTCTGTCTAACGAACCATCTAGCAAACCATTGGTTCGCTGGCTCCGAACCAAATGGTTCGGACCATGGTTCATTGACCCTAAGACCCAACATAACGCTCTCAATTAGATACAATACACGAGACACACTATAGCATAGGATTATGCTCTAACACTAACCACATGCATGAATGCCATATTTACCTAATAGGCCATTTTTACCATATTTTCATGTATATAATTTTTATAAAATAATCCACATACATTTGAACATCAAGTTTACAACTTTATACACTATCATCCATGCACTAACCTAGATCAAGCAACCTAATAGTAGATGTAACACAAATCATGTGTCTTTATTAAAGTTCTAGTATGCATGACTAATAGTAGCAACTTTATAGTACATCAACCCTAGATCTGTCATTATCAAGTCATTAGAACATAGATCTAACACAAATCATCAAGCTTTGTTCACATGCAAGCATGTTTTCTCATGCAAATATATAGATTTATCATGTATCATCATATCATGCACAAAATCCATGTTCTTGATTCAAAGATGCAATATTTACCACCATAAACACTAGATCTACACTTAATATCATCATAACAACACAAATCAGACCTAGATCCATCATAAAACTTGGATCTTGACATTTTTAACACAAGAAAAAGCTTGGAAAAACACATACCAAATGATATAGGATGATCAAGGATGAACTCGGGGCTTGAATGTTGAAGGAAAGCAAGGATATTGATGATGATTGAGTATGAGAATGTTAATGGTAGTAAAAAGGAGTGATGGGACGTCTGGAAATGATGAAATAAAGAGGTGGTGGCTAATGATGCTTTAATAGGGAAATTTTAGGGTTTTGCTGGAAACAGGCCTCCAAGCATATCGCTTAGAGCTCCCGTCCAGCAGCTCATTTGACTTTTGTGACCGCAGCCCGTTTTGTCTGTTTTTTGCGTTTTTTGGTCAATGTTTTCAACGTTTTCTCACATTTTTAATTCACCATCATTTTTATCACAGCGAATCCAATAAAATCTAGTATCAACATGGCATATAACAATTTACAATTATGCAATTAAATTCATGTATCAGTTTGCACGAATTTCACGACACAGCGATTTTTAGTTTATAACTAATGTTTCGAGACTCCAACTTGTGTGTGATGCTTGTGAAGTGTTTTAAGGCTACAAGACTCTTCTAATACCATAATTGACATACTAAATCTATATACACACCTCTCAGTTTGCCGGTTTTATCAGTTTTATCCGTTTCTAAGGCTCGAGTCCCACCCGAAGGGCCAGAATGACACATCCTTCCCTCGTTAAAGAATCTTCGTCCTGAAAATTAAGATCACAACCCCATTTCCAAGCGTGTAAATTCCAAAAGTTTACCATTGCAACTTCATTGCAAGTAGTGAGAAATCAAGTTACAGTATTTTACTCAATAGTAAAATAGCGTTTCACGCTTTACTCAACAGTAAAGAGTAAGGCCTAACAGTTTACTTAATAGTAAAAGATAAAAGTTTTTAGATTCTCACAAAGGTTTTTCAAGTTATCACATCATCCCCTCCTTTAAAGAAATTTCATCCTGAAATTTAAGGAGTAACCCCGGCCATCGGGATGGGTTGTCTAAACAATTTGGATATTTCCTCATCATCTAATCTTCGTGTTCCCAGGTTAATTCTGGTCCATGCTTCAAATTTCATCAAACCTTAACGATCGGAATTCTGCTTTGCTTGACCTGTTTAGTTTCTCGATCCATTTTCTCTACTAGCTCCTCTACGAAACGCAATTGCTCGTCGATCTCCACCTCCTCAAGTGGAACTACGAGCGATTTGTCTGATAGACATTTCTTCAGATTAGATACATGGAAGTTATGCACATAACTTAGCTCCTCGGGAAGATTAAATCTATAAGCAACTGGACCTATGCATTTAACAATCTCGAACAGCCCAACGTATCTCAAATTTTGCTTTCCACGTTTCCCAAAATGAATAACTCTTTTCCAAGGTGAAACTTTCAGAAGAAAATGACCCCCCTTCTAAAATTTCAACGGTTTCCTATGCTTATATGCGTAACTTTGCTGCCTATCACGAGCTGCTGCTAAGCGATTTTGGATTTGAATGATTCTCTCGGTCGTCTCGTGAATAAGTTCAGGACAAGTAAGTTGACTGTCACCCACCTCTGCCCAACAGCTTGGTGACCTACACTTACGTCCGTACAATGCCTCAAATGGCGTTGCTCCAATACTTGTGTGATAACTATTGTTGTAAGAAAACTCCACCAACGATAGGTGAGATTCCCAGCTGTTACCGAAATCTATCACTCAGGCTCTGAGCATGTCCTTCAGCATCTTTTTGATACATAATCTATGTGTCGTATGAAGTATCTGAACAAGATGGTGTGAAGATCTGAACGAGACGAAGCCTTTACACAAACTGGTCCAAACGGGGATGAACCAAGGTCATCCGAAGTGGCAGTTAGGATGAGGTTTGGATCAGACTAAGCACCAGTTCGCCTGAGGTTCGGCAGTCGTGTATATAGATGATTTGTCTTGTAATTCAATAGCAATTGAGAGAGAACTTGGAGAGACCAGATCTTAACTATGTGTTTTTTAGTCTGTTTCTCTGTTTGAGCTGATTTGAGAGTTTGTAATTCAGTCTTTGTTATTTCAATAAAACAAACTTTTATTTACATCTCGTTCTCACTCTAACGATCGAGCAAACCTCTAGTAAGATCCGTCTAACGGTTTTACACGTCTGGATTGTCCTCTCACTCTAACCATTAGTCTAAGGATGATAAGTCATACTCATGTCGAGCTGGGTACCCAATGCCTTCTGCAAGGACTTCCAAAAGTGTGAGGTGAATCGCGTATCTTGATCAGATGTAATAGATAAGGGAACACCGTGACGTGAGACAACTTCTTTCATGTATAATCGAGCTAGCTAATCCATCTTGTCAGCCTCCCGAATTGGCAAGAAATGAGCTAATTCCGTTAATCGATCAACAATCACCCAAATCGTATCGCATTGACTAGGAGTCTTAGGCAACTTTGTTTTGAAATCCATCGTTATGTTCTCCCATTTCCATCCTGGAATCTTTGGTTACTGAAGCAAGCCTGATGGTTTTTGATACTCGATTTTGACTTTCGAACAAGTCAAACACTTGCCCACATAAGTCGTGATGTCAACCTGCATCTTCGGCCACCAATAAACAACCTTCAAATCGTTGTACATCTTATCCTAACCTGGATGAACAGAATACCGAGACTTATGATCCTCGTCCATGATAAGTTTCCTTAAATTTTCGTACTGAGGCACATATAGCCTACTAGCAAAGTACCGAGCTCCATCTAACCGGATCTCGAACTGCTTGTCTAAAGCACGCAAAGTCTCGGATTCTATGCTCTCATTTCTCAATGCTTTAAGCCGAGCATTCTGAATCTAATCTGGCAAACTTGAGTGAATTGTCATCTGCAGAGCACGAACATGCTTCGGCTTCGTCTATTTGTGGCTCAGGGCATTAGCTACTACATTAGCTTTATCCGGATGATACATAATAGCGCAGTCATAATCATTGAACAATTCCCCACCCATCTGCATTGCCTCATGTTCAATTCCTTCTGGTCAAAGATATGCTGAAGACTCTTGTGATCGGTGTAAATCGTACACTTGGTACCGTATAAGTAATGCCTCCAGATCTTCAACGTAAAGACTACAACTCCCAACTCCAAATCATGCGTCATATAGTTCTTTTCATTATCCCGAAGTTTTCTTGATGTGTATGCGATAACCTTATCGCGCCGTATAAGCACACATCCCATGCCTCTAATAGATGCATCACCAATAGACTATGAAATCATTGGTTCCCGCTGGCAATGAAAGAATGGGTGTACTGCAAAGCTTTTCCTTCAAAAGCTAAAATATTGCATCCTGCTTTGCAGCCCATTTATACACGATGCCTTTATGTGTTAATGTTGTCAAAGGGTGAGCGATTGAGGAAACCCCCTCAATGAATCGTCTGTAATAGCCAGATAGACCGAGGAATTGGAGTATCTCATTCGACGTCTTTGGTACAGGCCAACTCTTAATCGCCTTAATCTTCGACGGATTAACTTGAATCCTAGATTCATTCACGATATGACCCAGGAATTGCACTTCCCGAATCCAAAATTGCACTTTGAAAATTTGGCATACAGTTGCTCCTTTCTCAACAAATCTAGAATGATACGAAGATGCTCGGCGTTATCTTCTCTCCTCCTAGAGTAGATGAGAATGTCATCAATGAACACGATGACGAATCGATCTAGATACGACTTGCATACTTGATTCATTAAATCCATGAATACTGTAGGCGTGTTGGTTAACCCGAACGGCATAACCAAAAAGTCGTACACTACGTCAAAAACGACCTTTAGCCACTGTTTTTTTCAAAAAACATGTAGCCATTGTTTTAAAAAAATCATGGCTAAAGGTAAGAAACACTAGTTTCAACCACACATATTTTGTACCTGTGGCCAAATATATAGCTTTTGGACACTTTTAGCCACATATTTTTTTTATGTGACAACAACAATCAGGTGTAGAGGCTTTAGGCACTGTTTTACATAAAAAAGTGGCATTTATTTGTCACACTTACAAAAGAGTGGCGAAATGCACCAAACGGCCACGAAATTTTAATGATCTTTTTATTCATGTGACCAAAAAAGAATATATATGATACCGTTACGGTAAGTAATCATATAAAGCACTAAATACAGTAAGTAATCATATAAAGCACTAAAATTCGAATGCTTTAATGTGGATTTTGCGTCTCTGATCTGGTTATTTTCTTGGATAGGGGAAGATTTCAGTCTGTTTACTTTGGGATGTATCACCAAGGGTATTTTGCGAGCCTCAGTGGCCGGATACAATCCATCGATGGGAGGGTTCGCTACTTCGATGAGGCAGAGATTACCTCCTTCTCTTTCGATGACCTAGGTCAAATGGTGTCTGACCTAGGTTATGACTTGAATGATTTCGACCCTTACCTGAGGATCCTAGGGCTGTCTTTGGATTATGGACTGGTTCCATTCACCGATGATCCGAGGGATGTCAGGGCCTTGGTCCTGCACGTCAAGGACGAGAAGGTCATCTCCATCTACCTTGATGGAGATTTGGAGGTGTCTTCCTCCTCCTCCTCTGAAGGTAGTATGTTTGAAGTTGTAATTTTTTTTGTATCATATCATATTTCTAATTAATTCATGGATATATATGGAATCATATATTTTGGATTATATATGTAATTGTTATGTGTTATGCATCCAATGTGTGTTTGACTCTTCTTTCTGATGAATTTTAGTTCATCCGGTTGTCTTCTTCTGCTTCTCTAATTTACCGAAGAACTCAAATTTATCATGTTTATAAAATCATCTGAGTCCACCATGCAAGTCAAGCACTTTCCTCAAAATGTCAACATATATACTAACATTACACATGATTACTTAATGTAAGAGCATAATTTTTGAATAAAACGGAGCGCTACTATCGTATTATCTGATACCTTGAAAGTGTATGTGAAAATGACAAAATAGAATAGGAAAATTGGATTCAAATAATCCCAACTTTTAAGGGTTGGCCAGCAATAATCCCACCTTCAAAAATCACTCTCACTGGTCCCAGGTTTCACCATATTTATTTATATTGGACCCGCCGTTAAAAAAGTTAACGCCGTTAACTTTTTAATGACGTGGCGTCTGACGTGGATAATTATGGATAATTATGTTAAATTTTTGATGACGTAGACAATTATGTTACATTTTTTTGACGTGGATGATTATTTTAATTTTTTTACACCCAGGTTTCTCCATCAATTCCTCTATTTTCTTCATGAGAATTACCCCATCCATTTTCTTTAAAGATCAACACATCTAACACCACCACCATGATTAAGAAACCCAAATATAATCTTCTTCGGCGTCTGCAGCAGCTAAAGGCACTCTT
>JBCNJP010000009.1:50544493-50562208 GCA_039602395.1 Deinandra increscens subsp. villosa | reverse complement strand
TATGGCCTAGGTGATGATATATCACCCTCATTCTGAGGTTGTCCTATGGATGGGGATTGTTCATCCAAATCTAGTGATTCATTAATTAGTTAAAGACCCTTTTGGTTTTCTTCTTCCTATGCTTTCGTGAGAATGAGGAAGAGTCTACGGCTCGGGTGGTTGGTGAAGGAGATCTATTCCTCTCAGTCACAGTAATTTGTGGAGTGGGTGTGGTTTTTTATATAGACAACCTCTTCCTTTTGGTGTGAATTTGTATGTCAGTGGAAGAGGATGGTTGCTCTGGTGTGGGCTCAACACTTGTTGGTATAACAAGGTTGTCACCAAGAGCAGTTTTCTCAGGAGCAGTCCTAGCCTTAGGCATAGGGTGATATGTGTCTTTAAGAAGAAAAATAGTTTTGTTCACTTGCATGTTAGAAAAATTTTTACTTGTAAAAGATTTAAGTTCAAGATGTTGATCAGAGATTTGTAGATTTGGAAATTCACAACTGAAAATGTATTGGATGAATCTGGGGTACATGTAAAACATCCTTTTAGGTTCACTACATCAAAAGTGGCTTTGGCCACGGTTTTTTTCGAAAACGCCTAGCCACTGTTTAAAAAAGAACGTGCTAAAGGTAAGAAAAACTAGTTTCAACAACACATATTTTGTACCTGTGGCCACATATATATCTCTTGGACCCTTTAAGCCACGTATTAGTTTTTAAGTGACAACAACAATCAGGTACAGAGCCATTTTTTTACAAAAAAAGTGTGGCATTTATTTGTCACACTTAAAAAAAGAGTGGCGAAATGCACCAAAAGACCATAGAATTTTAATGATCTTTTATTCATGTGACCAAAAAAGAAAATATATATGATACATTTGGCCATGCTTATATAATATTGTGTGACGGAAGAGTAAATTTTAGTACTTAGTAAATTAGAAAAAAAACAAAACTAGTATGTATATATTAGAGCACAATGTAATTGTAACACAAAATAGTCAAGTATTAGAAGAAATTATAAGACACATCCTTAGAAGAGAAAAGATACGAAAGTCTGTATGAATTACAGATTTCTGCGTGATTTCTATATTCATACAGAACTACTCCGGAAATTCCGCAAGTAGTTCTGTACAGACTAAAATCTACAGAAATCCTCATTTCTGTAGAAAGCTTCTAATGGGAAGCATCAACAATCTTCAAAGAAGAATCCCAGAAGGAGTTATGGATTATCAGAAGATAAATATTACGATAAGAACAATTTCTATCTTTGTGTGAAGAACAAGCAAAATAAATGCCAACTTGGCATTAATCAAGAAGGCAGTTGAAGACAGTTGAAAAAGAGATAAATTGAATATGTTCAATTTATCTCTATATACTCTGACACACTCCAACATCAACCGTCCTCAACCACCTTATCCAAATACAACTTGCTACATCGCCTATAAATAGCAATCTGACTTCACCAAATAAAGCAAGACATCAAGCATACAATTAAATATCTTCTCAAAGCAATTACAACATCACTCCCATAGAAAAGTTATTTCTGTTGATACATAGTTATACTATAAACTCGTGTAAACCATTATTTACATTTAAGATATACAGAATAACCCTTTTATGAATTGTTGTCTTCCAATTTGATTTACTTTCCGTAACTTATTTATGTTGTTTAAATAAAATTCTGTCAACATTGTTAAAGAGCCCTTCAAGGGACCCAACAATTGGTATCAGAGCAGATTGAATAATTATTATTCAAAGCTCCTGCTCTTTAACATCTTTTCTTTAACTCTCCCTGATGTGTCAATTTGGATATATAAAAATGTGGTCAAGTTAAAAATGGTAAATACTGAATGACCAAACCACACACTAGGGCAAGCGTACCCGTCGTATGCAATATAGTATCAATAAGTACCGAGTATCAATCCACGGACGCGTAATCAAACTCCCGATAATGTATCATAACTAATATTTAACCGATGCATTTGGAATGATTGATTTAAGTAAACTAAGGAAGCAATGAAATAAGCAGTAAACAATGCAAACGACAGAGAATCAGAATGAGAGAGATATCACCTAGCCTAGAATCCACTAAACCCACATAAGACCCCCGGCAAGACCTATCAACATGAAACTATCACCAAGTTAGGAAAATTCGACCAAGGAGGACTATAGACACATCCCGAATGATCAGATAATTCTAAATGAAGCACAGATAGCATAATATGTGAATTTGCACAACAGTTTCACAGTTTCGGTCAAAACAAGCAAAACTCGCATAAATCGGGAAACACTAAGAGAGGTCTCTCTAAATGAATCCTAATACATGCAATGACTCTAATTCTGATTATCTAGGACCTATAAATCACTAAACACGAATAAATAGGCTCAAATCTCGCGGTCACAAGTATTCTAACCTATCAAACAATGTATAGCCAATAACTAGCAAATGAAATAACTCGGTCAAGTTCATTCCATAAGGATGCACACAAAATCAGCCACTAATCAATGATATATCATCATGTAGGAGGTCTCCGGATCATGCATTAACCCAAAAACCCATTTAAGTTCAAGGATCAACAATAAACTAACTAATAATGGTTGCAATTCCACAATCCCTATCAATTAGTCCACATAATACATCATTAACAGCAGCTAATTAAGCACGCATAATCATCCCAAACAATCAAAACTAGAATCAAGAGCAAAAATCACATAATCATGTTGAAAAGTCAAACCGAAAAGTCAAAATGGGTAAAGCTTCATCTAAACTAAGTGATAAATGAGAAATCAGCCACAAATCATGTCTCTAATCATGAAATCAGTCAAATCTAAGGAAAACATGAACAAACAATCAAGATCTAAGAAGAAAGAATCAAATCGGATGAAGAAATTGCAAACCGAAGCTTCCAATCCTTCAATCTCCTCTCTAAAACCTTCAATCAAGCCCTTGATCGCCCAAAATTCGTCTCTAATCTCGTTCTCCTCTCAAAAACGTGCTCTCTGGTCGAACTCCTCCTTAACCCTAGACTCCAAGAATGCTTAAATACACGTTTTGGATTTTTTAGCCGACTGGGCCCGTTCATGGACCAACGAAACTGAGAAAGGGAGACTCGCTGGTCCATGAGGCCCACTTTACTCTTTTCTGGATTCCAGGATCATGGACCAGCGAAAACTGACAGACTGGGGCTCGCTGGTCCATGACTGACACTGCAGCAGATTTTCATTTTTTTCTATCTTTCACTCCCGAGCTCCAAATCGCGTTCCGTTTTCGCCCGAATCACCACAAATCAACCGATCACCACCAGATCACCTAAAATTCAACATATGAACAATTAAGTACCAAAACCTCATCAAAACTCAAACAAAAGCCGGATAAAATGCGGGATTAATCACTCGAAAACATGTATAAGATGCGGTGCATCAAATATCCCCACACTTAACCCTTTTTCGTCCCGAAAAAGTTCGCGATGGAATCACAACCGGAAAATTTGACTTTTAGCTACTATCTTTTATTCAAAAACATAGATACTCACGCGAAGGCCATGATTACCGGTATTTCGGTCCGAATAAACCCAACCGCCAAAAAACCGAAGCCCCTGAACATGCTTTATTCACTTTTATTACCAATTATGGGTCCCACACAATCAATTTCGCAACTAGGCCTAATCCCGTCTCAAAGCATGAATCAGCACGGGTCAAACTGGATTAGGGCTTTTCCCACCGCAATTGAATACAATATTTATGATTTGGAGATTATGGAATGTGAATGGATGGAATGATGGGTGACCTTGAATTGACTTTATTTATTTATTCCTAAAACTAGGGCGAGCCTCCACCTGACATTACATCTCCTGAGTCCCTATCCTGAGAGGTAGTAAGCATGCTTTGACCCTCGCACACAAAACCACATCACCCCAATAGATCATCTCCAGAGTCCGTATCCCTAGAGGTAGAACGTGGGATCAACGAATTTTATGCACTTTATTCGATTTTTTTTTTGCATAAATAAAATTCAAAACAAGCTCAATGATGGATGGATGGATGGGGCGCCACTATTTCTCGGATTTATTTTCATAAAAAGATCATAGTGTGCCGGGTTATCTCCAAATCATAAACATTTTACTCAATTGCGGTACCTATCAACCTATTTAACAGTTTCGGCTTTGCTACTACACTAAAGGCGGGAACCCACAATATTTATTTATTTAGATTTATTTAAGTAGCGAAATCAGGATTATTAAGCTTTCAGCAATTAGCTGGGCCTACCAGCACATCAAAAACTAAGCGCGCTTTCAACTTTATTCAATTTTATTTACATTCACCAAAAAGCCAAAAATTCCAGTTTTTCTATCATTTTCCATTTTCACCGCAAACAAATTTCAAGGACTATGTAAAAACACAACAGGGGGAAATGATCAGAAAATTTCAAAAATTTTCACAATTTCGAGCAATTTCAGTTCAATTTACCCTCCTCCCCACACTTATTTTGTACATTGCCCTCAATGTACGGTAAATCACAAATCAAGCACAAAAAGAGGTAAAGGGAACTGAAATACTCCCCTGATCACTGTCGATGTGCCAGTGAACTGCATAATGAATCTCGAACAGCTCTCGACCAATAAAATGCCAGAACTGCCGGAAGATGTGCAAATGAGCCCAAAAATCTCCAAAAATGAATGATGAAACAACTCTCGACCAACAGGTGTCAGAACTGCTTCTCAGATAAGTATCTAATCAAACAAAACACACATCAAAGCCAACATCAAATAGATACATAACAGTGTAAAGTATCAAGTCAACCCAACCCATATACAAAAATATCCCGAGTTTGTAACTCTAAATAAATACATCAAAAATCAAAATAAAGAGAGTACAACTCGGATAAGAAGTAACCGATGTCTCAGGGCTGCTGATCTGGTGGAGGCTGGTCTGGAGGTGGTGGTGGCTGAAAACCTGGAACTGCAACGGCGAGTGCTGCAACTACCTGCAAAAACCAGTCCTGTATCTGGCGCTGCCGCGCTGTCTGCTGGGCTGCAAAGGCCTCAATAGCCTGAATCTGAGCTGCAAGAAGACGGCTGTGCTGCTGAATAGCCTGAGTCTGCCGAGCCTGAGTAGAGAGAGAGCGAGGCCTAGGAATATCAGCCTGAGGCTCAGGAGGAACATCAACTGCGGCGGTTGCAGCCGCTATGTGATCCAACGCGACCTGCAACCTCACGCGCTCGTCCGGCATCCTGGTATGAGGGATCGGATCGGGAGCTGGCTGGACTGGATACTGCATCTGACCATCTGGACCGACGACTGGGGGAATCACCAACTGACGTGTGGCTAGAAAGCGAACAACCCCCTCGCCGGGCGTCTCTATCATCTGCATCTGCTGAATGGCCCAAACGTCCAGTGGAGAGGAGTCGGCCGTCCTAGTCAAGACCTCGGCTGGAGGCACATCAATACCATCTGGTGACGAAAGCAAACCATAGCTCCTAGCCAGGCGCGTAACAAAAGCGCCGCATCCAATCGCAGTGCCAGGACGGGTGGTATACTGATGCTTCATCGCAGTAATCAACACATGGGCAAGGTTGTAGTCATGCCCCTCCAGCAAGAAAAACAAACGGCGCGCATCACTCTTAGAGAGCTTATCTAAGCTCTCCTTCCGAGGAGAAATGGTATGGCAAAGCACCCTGTGTAAATATCTGTGGAATGGGTCTCACGGGTAGTGGGATCTCATGTCCTTATTGTAGGGACCATCACCAATACGCGGCCACCAAGCGTCAATGACGGAATCATCGCAACCAGTCGCAGCAGCAGTAAATACGGGCTGCGTCACCTGATCCTCCGTATACAACCCCACCCTCACTGCAAAATCAGCCAGAGATAGCTGTCTCTCCTCTCCGCCTAAACAAAATATGATTGCGCGGCCAAATGTGTAATCGCGAGGGAGACGAGGATACTGGATGGTGGACATGAACTCTAAGGTCAGCTCCTCCCAAACTGGGTCATCAATCGTCATAAGCGCTCTCCATGGTCCTGTGATGAGCTCCTCAGCTCGCGCGGTAACCCCTAATGTCTCGAACAGCGACCAATCGAGGGGCCGGACTCGCAAGAAAGGCATAGTGAGAAGCTGCCTCAGACGGGTGTACTCCACGGAATCTCGATGAAAACGAAGCCACGGATGCCTGTGCAGGGGAACATACGGGTCTACCCCCTCAGTGGGAACCTCGCCCTCGACTGGCAGTGGCTCCATAACCGGTGGTGGAGGCGGTCTCGCGACTGCAGCCTTCTTCTTTGGTGCAGCCTTCTTCTTGGTTGCCGTGCACGTCTTTCGCTTCTTCCCCGCGCCCGAAGATTGTCCTTTAGCCATATCTGCAAAATTTCTCAACAAAATAATGTTAGTACAATGAAGAAAATGAGAAAATATGGAAATCGGGCTTCAGACGGGCAATAGCTGAAATAATCGGCAAAATAATGTACTCTGATCGAATGCAAGCTGCGAGAATGGAGATTGAGTACCCGACAACTTGCATTAACCAGAACCAGCTAAACCCGAGTGAAACCCTAACAAGAACCGCCCAATTGTCGTTTATGAAGAGAACGGTTCGCATGTCAAGTCAAAGCGATCAGAAAGCAAGGCTGCGAATCGCTGGAATGGAGATTGATTACCAACGATTTGCAGCCACTGAACTAAGAACGCACAATCACTGTTTTACTGAAAATGGGCCGTTCATTTGTTAGTTATGAAGGGAACGACCCGAAATAAACAAAACAAAAGAATAACTGGTGAAATTTTAGCACAAACCGCCATTTGTCATTTATGAAGAGACGGCTTGCGCGAGGACTAAACGCAAAAGCTTAGAAAACCAGTGCGCGGACGTTTGTTTAAAAATTATGAAGTGAACGTCACACAAACTTTGAATTCTAAACGAACCCGAGAAATTGTACCGTCCTACGGACCACTGGAATGGAGATTGAGTACCAATGGGCTGCATTACGGCACAAAATCTCCCGAAAAACGGGCATGACCCGTTCGTAAGACGGACAAAACCAACACCCAATTTGGGTGTTCCAATCAACCAAAACAATCAGCAGCAAACAGATATGCATTAGGGAATCCAAAGTTGAAACTTAAACAATTAAAACCTAAATCTAAATGAAGCACATATAGCATAATATGTGAATTTGCACAACAGTTTCACAGTTTCGGTCAAAACAAGCAAAACTCGCATAAATCGGGAAACACTAAGAGAGGTCTCTCTAAATGAATCCTAATACATGCAATGACTCTAATTCTGATTATCTAGGACCTAGAAATCACTAAACACGAATAAATAGGCTCAAATCTCGCGGTCACAAGTATTCTAACCTATCAAACATTGTATAGCCAATAACTAGCAAATGAAATAACTCGGTCAAGTTCATTCCATAAGGATGCACACAAAATCAGCCACTAATCAATGATATATCATCATGTAGGAGGTCTCCGGATCATGCATTAACCCAAAAACCCATTTAAGTTCAAGGATCAACAATAAACTAACTAATAATGATTGCAATTCCACAATCCCTATCAATTAGTCCACATAATACATCATTAACAGCAGCTAATTAAGCACACATAATCATCCCAAACAATCAAAACTAGAATCAAGAGCAAAAATCACATAATCATGTTGAAAAGTCAAACCGAAAAGTCAAAATGGGTAAAGCTTCATCTAAACTAAGTGATAAATGAGAAATCAGCCACAAATCATGTCTCTAATCATGAAATCAGTCAAATCTAAGGAAAACATGAACAAACAATCAAGATCTAAGAAGAAAGAATCAAATCGGATGAAGAAATTGCAAACCGAAGCTTCCAATCCTTCAATCTCCTCTCTAAAACCTTCAATTAAGCCCTTGATCGCCCAAAATTCGTCTCTAATCTCGTTCTCCTCTCAAAAACGTGCTCTCTGCTCGAACTCCTCCTTAACCCTAGACTCCAAGAATGCTTAAATACACGTTTTGGATTTTTTAGCCGACTGGGCCCGTTCATGGACCAACGAAACTGAGAAAGGGAGACTCGCTGGTCCATGAGGCCCACTTTACTCTTTTCTGGATTCCAGGATCATGGACCGCGAAAACTGACAGACTGGGGCTCGCTGGTCCATGACTGACACTGCAGCAGATTTTCAATTTTTTCTATCTTTCACTCCCGAGCTCCAAATCGCGTTCCGTTTTCGCCTGAATCACCACAAATCAACATATGAACAATTAAGTACCAAAACCTCATCAAAACTCAAACAAAAGCCAGATAAAATGTGGGATTAATCACTCGAAAACATGTATAAGATGCGGTGCATCACACCCTCTAAAATGTCTTCAAGCTGTAACAATGGAAAATCTCTTGGCTCATTGGAAAGACCCCCTATGCTTGCTAGGGAGGAATATCCATAGTGGAAAATCAGAATTACTAACTTCCTAAAAGAAGTTGATAGCTCCCTGTTGGAATGCATAGCCAAGGGACCCCATTGCCCCACAGTTGACATTCCTGAGATAAAAGAAACTAAAACCTCAGTTGGTGTGCCCGCTCGCACCATTCCTAAAGAAAGGAAATGGTGGTGTGAAGAGGACAAAGCCAAATAAATAAATGAGGACAGAGCCAAGACAGTCCTTATCATGGCTCTTCCTCATGAAATATTCTGTCAAGTTGACTACAACACCTCAGCTAAAGGCATATGGGATGCCCTTGAGAAACTCTTTGATGGGTGGTGGGGGGGGGGGGGATCAAATGAAAAGAAACAAGAGAACAAAAGCACTAAATGAATATGAATCTTTCAGGTCACTTCCAAGTGAGTCACTTTTAAACACTTACAATCGCTTTGCTACAATAATAAACAACCTAAGGAAGTTTAATGCTTCTAAATCTAATGAGGAAAGAAACTTCAAATTTATCAAAAGTCTTCCTCATGAATAGAGAAGTCTAACCATGACTCTTCAATCAACCTTGGGTTTAGAAGAAAAATTCTTAATGATGTCTTCTACATTCTAGACTCTCAAGAGTCTAAAATACAAGACATCTCAAAATCCAAAGTGGACCCACTGGCCCTTTACTCTGAAAAGAGAAAAAGAAATATCAAACAAGAGCCAAGCCACTCAAAACAAAAGGAACTAAGTGACTCCAAAAATGAATATTCTGAGAATGAGACAGAAAATGAGTCATTTGAAAAATCACTAGCACTACTGACCAAACAATTTGGAAGATTCAAAAAGAATCTTTCCTGGTCAACCAAAAACAATTTTTCTAAAAATGAAGAAAGCAAAAACTGGTCATCTGAACACAACAAACCTGAAGTTGACAAGAGTGAGATAAAGTGCTTCAAATGTGGAATAATGGGACACTATGCTTCAGAATGCAAGAATAAAAGACTCAAATATGCTGCATAATACAAAAAGAAGTATGAACAAGCCATGCAGAAAGAAAAGGAATTAATGGCTGAAGTTGAGAACTGGGACTCTGAGTCATCATCAGATGAAGAATATTAATCCAACAAATGTCTTATGACAAACGATGAATCTCTGTCAACTGATCTATCTGAAATCTCACATGAAAAGCAGGTAAGCTCATCTCACACCGTTCTAATCTTTCAATTCAATAACATGTCAATCAACTATAAAGTTCTTCAAGAAAACTCTGAAAGAAACAAACTCTTAAATGAAAACAAGTTTAAAACCTTTGAAGAAGAAATTAACTCTCTCCTATCTGAACTTCATCAACTAAAAGCGTCACACCCCAACCGACGGCAGAAACGTCGGGGCATGATTAGATTGCCCAAAAGCGCATGACAACTAATTTAAGTGACAATAATTAACATGAAACAATTTTACTGATGACAATGAAAGAATACAATACATGGAATTAAACTAATAACAACTACAACCGTTTTATTCTAATTTAAGTAGGTCCAAACCCTATGTGATAGTAACTTGAAATCATCATATGTCATAACCTGCAACATGTATAAAATAAAGGGGGTCAACTATAAATAATTGGTGAGCAATCGTAAGTTTAAATACATAGAATATATTTGAAAACATGCGTTACGTGTCATATGCTACAATAAGTGAAAGTGCAACATGCTAGAAGATATTGACAATATGAAAGACTAAACTTTACCAATATTGTTAGTATAAAATAGCAACATGAAAGACTAGGCATAAACAAACCTCAATGACATATGCTAGATTCCGTAACCCGCAAGTTGGACTAAATGAAATAATGAAATAGACTCCAAACACCCAACACCGAACCTGTCAAGTTGAGTGGGTTGTCAACTGATAGATCTACCTTTGTTACCCCAGGCCTTACGTGAATGTTTATTCCAAATGAAAGACATGACAGACATGAGAGACATGACAACCATGACATACTTAACATCCAATGATAAACATGAAAACACTTTGATAAACATGAAATCCTTTGAAAATCACATATTGACAAAACATGCTAGAAGTCACATAACACATAATTCACACATAGATCACATACGCATGGTAAATGATAAACTTGAATGACAACACTTTGAAATAGGATATATGTTGCAACCCCAAAAATGAGAAAATGAGAAAAGGGGCAAGGATTACTCACATGGTAATTAAGCATTTGGAATACTGAGATAGCTAAAGCGAATAGATGTGGAATGAAATCCCAAGTAGGTCACCCTAACATGACAGATTTAACGAGAATAGTGTTGTTGGGCTAAGTCCTTATGCATTTGGGGAATGCATATTAGTGTTATTAAATGAGTTTGTGTTCAAAAACTGAATTATGTATTATAACGATTAAGAATTAGTTTAATTATTAATTTGTGAAAAACAAGCCTAAATCCCCAATTGTTCATGCATAAAACGTGGACTTTTGGATTAGAAGAATATAAATGAAATTGGACATGCTAGGTTGGACTAGTTGGGCCTAACGAGCCTCTACAAGGCTACACCAAGCCTAAAGGCAGCCTAAGCAAGGATACACGTCCTAAGGATGTGCCTTAGCAAAGCTAGGTTGTCCAATGGACAAGCCTGAACAATGCTAGGCGTTCTAAGAACGAGCCTTAGCAGGACTACCTAAACGAGCCTAGAGCTCCTAACTAAACTAAACTAAGAAACAAATAAATAAACAAATAACAAAATGAGTGAAAGAAAGAAAACAACGAACGAAAAAGAAGAAGAATTACCTCAAAGAAACTTTTCAAACGAGACGAGCTTGAAGGGCAGCACCTCCCCGTCGAGAGCATAAAAAAACTACTAAGCACGACACCCAAAGGGGTATTGTGGTTGTTAAACCACCAAAAATTGGTTATCCCACTTGTTTATACTCAAACAAGGAGTTGCAAACTTTAAGGGACATAGTAGAGGTATTCATAGGTGTGAAAGGGAGTAAAAAAACTTGTTATTTTGGCGATGTGGGATGGGTTTAGAAGGGGGGTCGTGAGTTTTTAAATCAACAACCAACACCAACCTTGTTTTCGCAATTGCCGCTTCGTTATAAGTCGGTTTCGCACGCGGTTTTCGCCCACATTCACCGTTTTCAGAGTACTATCATATGGAAGAGGGTAATCTAGCATTCATGGTGTTGAGAATCGGGTTTAAACCTTGGATCTTAATGTGGGTTGGGTTTCTAGGTTTTTGAAAGATACGGATTTTACAGTCTCCCCTACTTTAGGAAATTTCATCCCGAAATTCACTTAGTGAATGGTTGTGAAAGAATCACACCGAAGGGTACACTTATGGTTACAAAATCAATTGTAAAGGTTTACTTAACCGCTAGGATTAAACTTAATCAGTGATATAAACTTGTGAGACCGGTTTTGACACAACCTCCAGGGCTAACTCTTGCTCCGACACCTAGTCCACTTTTAAAACACCGCCGATGCTTATATATAGGGTGTACCGCAGCTAACCCACCACATCTTTGGTACTCCAAAAGCGTATTAGTTGCCTATGAAGAGCCTCCCTAACACACACAAAAAATACAAAAAAATATAGTTTCGATAAACGAATACTTGAAACCACAACAGTCAGTTGTAAATTGTATAACTCTTGATAGTTTGGCATAAAAGAATTGATGGCCAACAAATCGGGAATCATGGGTCATCGTTTGATTTGAAGATGACATCGTATGATTTGCTAAACAAATTGGTCAAGAAAACGAAATCCATAGTCTCCCCTACTTTAGGATGTCCGAGTAAGAAGAGACGGCGAATAGAAAATGGGGCTGAGGGGTTAACATGTATCCATTTGAAAGTGACAACTTGACTAATTGAAATCAATAAAAGTGAATGCTTTAAGTTGAAATTGATAACTTAAGTTGAAATCAATGTAAATGATAAAACAATGTCGGATTTTTAACAAGAGAACGCGTTCGATTGTGGCGAGCTGGATGTGTCGCGATTCACACCAGTCCTGCTTTCTCGAGGCGCAAAGTCTATATAAAATCGGAAAAGAAATCCTTGCTAATACGGAATACCTCATGGATCTGACCTAAAATCAATTGCATGCTTAACTAGTATTACACGTAATCTATGGTCATAGACCATATGAGTCCCGGTTAACAATAAAGAAAAAATGTTAAAGTTTGAAATAGAATGTGAAAATCCACAATGTCGAATGAATAAAAGGATCAAATCATAATATTCAACAATATTTGATTAAATATTGAGGCAGTGGAAACCCAAGGTTTCGAAATAATAAACGAAAATGCCAAATCTCGAAATGGCAATAACTAAAGTATATGGTAATGAAGCCACATAGGCTCAAACAGAAAAAAATGAATAATGTAAAACTAAACGTAGCATAATTAAATTGTGATAGGTAGATTCGACCCCAAGTCAACCGATGTCGAAGGAATATACCATGTAGCATACATCATGAGTCAAGTGACATGATTCAAATAACATGAATAACATGAATAACATAAATCGAATAGCATGACCCAAATGACATAAATCCATTGACATGGAAACATTGAAACCAAATTGAAGAAAATCAAGTATTGAGTATCAAAAATAAAATCTATAAGATGGATATACAAATTGTGTATTGAATAGTTGGATTCGTAAATCGAGTATTTAAAAACAATCAATGTCGCACTCATAAATTGAACAAAAGTTGAATACATAAATCGAACATTGAAACATTGCACCTAAAGTACATAAATCACGTATCGAATAACGCGATGGGAACCCATGATCGCATAATAAAAATCATGATTTGAATCCATATCGAATATAGGAAACCACAGTTTGAACCAAGAACGTGAAATGAATTTTGAAAACTAACTTTTGTATAAATCACCATTCAAATGGAAATACAAACTAAACAATAAAAACCACAATGCAAATCACCATTCGAGTGATAATACGAACTCAACACTGAAAAACACAATGCGAATTATCATCCGAATGAATCACCATTCGTATGATAATACAACTTGGACATTGAAAACCACGATGCAAATTACTCACTCAAAGGGATCACCATTTGAACGATAATACGACTTGAACATTGAAAACAATGATGCGAATTACCACTCAAATACGACTTGAACATTGAAAATCATAACTCGAATGTAAAATTGACACTCCAAGAATCTGTTGTTCGCACCGAAAGAATTAATTAAAAAAAAAGTTAAGGTAAAACTTAAATATTATTGTGGAGACAATATGAGTTTACCTTGATAAGGATTACAACTAAGGTTTATGAATCTAACCGAAGCGCAAGATTAATCAAGAGGAAAATCATGACCAAGTGCAACCATGGACCCAGAAAAAAATAGGTAAAACTGTAAACCAAAACAATCATGCTCCACGGAAAGAACGTGTTCGTAGATATCATCACCACTACTTGACTGACTTGGGTTGGCTTAGCTTTGATGTAAGACGCTCGTGCAAGGGCTCCATAGTTAGCGTTGTTGGCGGTAGCTAACAAAGGGTATGTATTATGGAAATGATAAGGATATCCGCAATCGTAACAGGCCAGCATGGAGCAGCAACAAGTTGAGCAGGTGTTTGCACCACCGGTTTGACCACTTGTGGTCAACTTATACCGGCTGGTGACAAACATTTTTTTTTGGGGAATGCAAGAAATGACATTGAATGTTTGTCTTTAGTACTGACACGAAAATAGGCTTCAAATAAAAAATAACTCTTGGTATAAACAACTACTTTTAAATTTGTAAACATGTAGAGTTATTCACTCGTGAAGTCAAAAAAAAATTGTAAATTTGTACACATGAAAACCCATAAACATGTGACTTGTAAATTCGTAAACTCCTCCGGAAGCGGACTCCTAGACATATGTACTTTGAAAATGCATACGAACATCTCGAGACGTCGAAATAGGAAAATTTTCAAAGAGTATGGCTTAATTTTTTTTAAAACCGAGGGTCATTGTACATGCGAGTTCGTAGCCCTTTTAATGGGTAGACTCGTAGACTCATGAGTATAAAATCCCGTAACCATGCAAACTTGTAAACTAGTGAACTCATCAACAGGAGCTCACCAGCATGTAATTAACTTTAAATGATATGTATCATAAATAGGTTTTGAAATGATGGATGCAAAACATTTTCTTTTGTCTTTTTTAAAAAAAAATTTGTTTTCCATAAGGAACGCGGTCCACCAAACAATGAGATCACAAGGGCTAAAAACTAATATACCAAAACTTAGAGGCTTGAAAACCAAATGGCTAGATTCAAATAGTAAATTTGACTTGAGATCAAAACGTGACTATGTGTAGTCTAAGACACACTTTATGGAGTTGCGTGAATTACCACGCCAAGTGTGTCAATTAAGCATTGGCACAACTGGTTAGGCTATGGATTAGAACAATTGGTTACTGGATTGAGTCTAAAATGGGTTGACAACAAGATTTGGTAAAGCAATCAGTTGACCGCGACTTTGAGTAGTGTGAAATGAAGGTTATGAGAATACATAAGAGTGTTTTATGAAATCATGAGGTTTTATTTTAAAATGGTATCATCAACTCAATGGCAAAACTGTGGTGACGATGAATGACATAAATTTAAAGTACAAGGATGATGTGTGAAAAATCAATAGTATGAGTAATGGTGACGGTAACAAATCGATTGTTTAATCATCGTGAAATACCTCAAGGATGGAATCAAAATATCATGAAACTAGAGCTATTAAATAAGTAACAGAGGAAATATTTGAAATTTCAAAATGTGATTCGAGATTGAATCATAGAATAGCATTTGATGTGTTATGACGTAGAAGTGTCCTTCGACATCGTGAAATTGTGAAATGAAAAATAACAAGTATGATTTCTGATGTGATAAAACTCGGAAGCTTTGAATGGAAAATCATTTGGCAAAAACATGAGGAAAAATAAGTAAACTTTCAAAAATAGTGACTCAATAATGAAATTCACAAGGAATAAAATGTCGTTAATATAGTGAAAATATCGATTCAAAGAAATAACATAAAATTGAACTTGAAAATAAATGGATGTCATAAATTGTAAAATTGATAATAAATCGAATATCATGACATCGCATGCAAAACGTGAAATCATCTAAACTTATTCAAACAAACATAAAGGGCACAAAAAGCGCCCTTACCAAGGAATAGGCTAGGAAGCTTGAAATTGAGTGCATAAGTGTGATAAGTATTATACTTGAAATAGTGAGTGATATGTGACAAAGTTCGAAGCACATCCTAACTAAGTAAAGTAAAGCACAAAAAGGCAATCCTTAAACTAAAATGCAAGACGCGAAGATTCGTGTTTTAGACACCTAAGGCAATAGTCTAGGTCATTCCATTTCTAATAACCTAGTTCCTTATAGCCATGGCTCTGATACCAATCTGTCACACCCCAACCGACGACGGAAACATCGGGGCATGATTAGATTGCCCAAAAGCGCATGAAAACTAATTTAAGTGACAATAATTAACATGGAACAATTTTACTGATGACAATGAAAGAATACAATACATGGAACTAAACTAATAACAATTACAACCGTTTTATTCTAATTTAACTAGGTCCAAACCCTATGTGATAGTAACTTGAAATCATCATATGTCATAACCTGCAACATGTATTAAATTAAAGGGGGTCAACTATAAATAGTTGGTGAGCAATCGCAAGTTTAAATACATAGAATATATTTGAAAACATGCGTTACGTGTCATATGCTACAATAAGAGAAAGTGCAACATGCTAGAAGATATTGACAATATGAAAGACTAAACTTTACCAATATTGTTAGTATAAACATGGCACCATGAAAGACTAGGCATAAACAAACCTCAATGACATATGCTAGATTCCCTAACCCACAGGTTAGACTAAATGATATAATGAAATAGGCTCCAAACACCCAACGCCAAACCGGTCAAGTTGAGTGGGTTGTCAACCGATAGATCTACCTTTGTTACTCCAGGCCTTATGTTAATGTTTATGTCAAATGAAAGACATGACAGACATGACAACCATGACATACTTGACATCTAATGATAAACATGAAAACCTTTGATAAACATGAAATCCTTTGAAAATCACATATTGACAAATCATGCTAGAAGTCACATAACACATAGGTCACATATGCATGGTAATTGATAAACTTGAATGACAACACTTTGAAATAGGATAGATGCTGCAACCCCAAAAATGAGAAAATGGGAAAAGGGGCAATGTTTACTCACATGGTAATTAAACGCTTGGAATCCTGAGAGAGGTAAAGCGAATAGATGTGGAATGAAATACCAAGGAGGACACCCTAACATGACAGATTTAATGAGAATAGTGTTGTTGGGCTAAGTCCTTATGCATTTGGGGAATGCATATTAGTGTTATTAAATGAGCTTGTGTTCAAAAACTGAATTACGTATTATAACGATTAAGAATTAGTTTAATTATTGATTTGTGAAAAACAAGCCTAAATCCCCAATTGTTCATGCATAAAACGTGGACTTTTGGATTAGAAGAATATACATGAAATTGGACATGCTAGGTTAGACTCGTTGGGTCTAACGAGCCTCTACAAGGCTACACCAAGCCTAAAGGCGGCCTAAGTAAGAATACACGTCCTAAGGATGTGCCTTAGCAAAGCTAGGTTGTCCAAAGGACAAGCCTGAACAATGCTAGGCGTTCTTAGAACGAGCCTTAGGAAGACTATCTAAACGAGCCTAGAGCTCCTAACTAAACTAAACTAAGAAAATGATAAATAAACAAATAACGAAATGAGTGAAAGAAAGAAAACAAAGAGCGGAAAAGAAGAAGAATTACCTCAAAGAAACTTTTCAAACAAGAAGAGCTTGAAGGGCAGCACCTCCTCGTCGAGAGCATAAAAAAACTACTAAGCACGACACCCAAAAGGGGTTTTGTGGTTGAGGAACCACCAAAAATTGGTTATCCCACTTGTTTATACCCAAACAAGGAGTTGCAAATTATAAGGGACATAGTAGAGGTATTTATAGGTGTGAAAGGGAGTAAACACTTGTTATTTTGGCGATGTGGGATGGGTTTAGAAGGGGGGTTGTGACTTTGCAAGTCAACAACCAACACCAACCAACACCAACCTTGTTTTCGCAATTCCCGCTTCGTTATAAGTCGGTTTCGCACGCGGTTTTCGCCCACGTTCACCGTTTTCAGAGTACTAACATATGGAAGATGGTAATATAGCATTCATGGTGTTGAGAATCGGGTTTAAACCTTGGATCTTAATGTGGGTTGGGTTTCC
>JBCNJP010000009.1:50507413-50543993 GCA_039602395.1 Deinandra increscens subsp. villosa | reverse complement strand
AATGAAATTCACAAGGAATAAAATATCGTTAATATAGTGAAAATATCGATTCAAAGAAATAACATAGAATTGAACTTGAAAATAAATGGATGTCATAAATTGTAAAATTGATAATAAATCGAATATCATGACATCGCATGCAAAACGTGAAATAATCTAAACTTATTCAAACAAACATAAAGGGCACAAAAGGCGTCTTTACCAAGGAATAGGCTAGGAAGCTTGAAATTGAGTGCATAAGTGTGATAAGTATTATACTTGAAATAGTGAGTGATATGTGACAAAGTTCGAAGCACATCCTAACTAAGTAAAGTAAAGCACAAAAAGGCAATCCTTAAACTAAAATGCAAGACACGAAGATTCGTGTTTTAGACACCTAAGGCAATAGTCTAGGTCATTCCATTTCTAATAACCTAGTGCCTTATAGCCATGGCTCTGATACCAATCTGTCACACCCCAACCGACGACGGAAACATCGGGGCATGATTAGATTGCCTAAAAGCGCATGAAAACTAATTTAAGTGACAATAATTAACATGGAACAATTTTACTGATGACAATGAAAGAATACAATACATGGAATTAAACTAATAACAATTACAACCGTTTTATTCTAATTTAACTAGGTCCAAACCCTATGTGATAGTAACTTGAAATCATCATATGTCATAACCTGCAACATGTATTAAATTAAAGGGGGTCAACTATAAATAGTTGGTGAGCAATCGCAAGTTTAAATACATAGAATATATTTGAAAACATGCGTTACATGTCATATGCTAGAATAAGAGAAAATGCAACATGCTAGAAGATATTGACAATATGAAAGACTAAACTTTACCAATATTGTTAGTATAAAATGGCACCATGAAAGACTAGGCATAAACAAACCTCAATGACATATGCTAGATTCCCTAACCCACAGGTTAGACTAAATGATATAATGAAATAGGCTCCAAACACCCAACGCCAAACCGGTCAAGTTGAGTGGGTTGTCAACCGATAGATCTACCTTTGTTACTCCAGGCCTTATGTTAATGTTTATGTCAAATGAAAGACATGACAGACATGACAACCATGACATACTTGACATCTAATGATAAACATGAAAACCTTTGATAAACATGAAATCCTTTGAAAATCACATATTGACAAATCATGCTAGAAGTCACATAACACATAGGTCACATATGCATGGTAATTGATAAACTTGAATGACAACACTTTGAAATAGGATAGATGCTGCAACCCCAAAAATGAGAAAATGGGAAAAGGGGCAATGTTTACTCACATGGTAATTAAACGCTTGGAATCCTGAGAGAGGTAAAACGAATAGATGTGGAATGAAATACCAAGGAGGACACCCTAAAATGACAGATTTAATGAGAATAGTGTTGTTGGGCTAAGTCCTTATGCATTTGGGGAATGCATATTAGTTTTATTAAATGAGCTTGTGTTCAAAAACTAAATTACGTATTATAACGATTAAGAATTAGTTTAATTATTGATTTGTGAAAAACAAGCCTAAATCCCCAATTGTTCATGCATAAAACGTGGACTTTTGGATTAGAAGAATATACATGAAATTGGACATGCTAGGTTAGACTCGTTGGGTCTAACGAGCCTCTACAAGGCTACACCAAGCCTAAAGGCGGCCTAAGTAAGAATACACGTCCTAAGGATGTGCCTTAGCAAAGCTAGGTTGTCCAAAGGACAAGCCTGAACAATGCTAGGCGTTCTTAGAACGAGCCTTAGGAAGACTATCTAAACGAGCCTAGAGCTCCTAACTAAACTAAACTAAGAAAATGATAAATAAACAAATAACGAAATGAGTGAAAGAAAGAAAACAAAGAATGAAAAAGAAGAAGAATTACCTCAAAGAAACTTTTCAAACAAGAAGAGCTTGAAGGGCAGCACCTCCTCGTCGAGAGCATAAAAAAACTACTAAGCACGACACCCAAAAGGGGTTTTGTGGTTGAGGAACCACCAAAAATTGGTTATCCCACTTGTTTATACCCAAACAAGGAGTTGCAAATTATAAGGGACATAGTAGAGGTATTTATAGGTGTGAAAGGGAGTAAACACTTGTTATTTTGGCGATGTGGGATGGGTTTAGAAGGGGGGTTGTGACTTTGCAAGTCAACAACCAACACCAACCAACACCAACCTTGTTTTCGCAATTCCCGCTTCGTTATAAGTCGGTTTCGCACGCGGTTTTCGCCCACGTTCACCGTTTTCAGAGTACTAACATATGGAAGATGGTAATATAGCATTCATGGTGTTGAGAATCGGGTTTAAACCTTGGATCTTAATGTGGGTTGGGTTTCCAGGTTTTTGAAAGATACGGATGTTACAAAAATAGGATAGAGAAAAAGAATCGTTAAGATTAAAGCAACTAGAAACACATTACTTGAGCAATAAAGCCAAAATTGATCACTATGAGACTTAACGCGCAACTCTATACTAAAGACTGCACGTGGAAACAAACTAAAAGTTCCAAGACTGTCTTTGTAAAAAGTTTCAGTCAAAATGAATCACAACTGAACAACAATTACAAAAACAAAAGTCCAGTTCTTGAAACTCTGAGTCAAAACAAATCCAACCCGGATGACTCTAACAAAGCCAAATCTGAGTCATCGAGCTCCTCAAGTCAAAATCTTGAAATTTTTGGGGAAAGTACCATTTACAAGCACTGCATGTGCAATGAAATGGTAAAACTAATTGAAAGACACTTCAACATAAAACAAATGCACTCTAACACCCCTTTGAGTGTATCTTTCAAATCTGTGAAAATAAAAAGAAAAGAAGTCTCTAAAATAACCAATAAAAAACCCAAAAAAAAAATGGGTTCCATATGCTAGAAGAATTTCCCTCCGTGCACATATCTAGGGAGAGTTATTTCCTTTTGGTTTTTCTCTTTTTTTTTTTATTTTTTTCTGTTTTTCATCTTTCTATTAAATAAGGGGCATCCGTAACTCTTTATAAAGGGTTGACTTTCTGATGCGAAATGTTGCCCATCAAATCACACATAAAAAGGGCAATAGGCATATCGGGAAACAAATCTTTGTGAGTTAAGACATCCAAAAGGGGTAATAATAGCTCTAACTAGGAGAATGATGAAAAAAGGAGTTAATTACTTCTCACAAATCATCCCAACTACCTCTGTAAGGAGCCTAAGCAGCCGACAAAACCCAAAAGTCTCACTGCCAAATCTCCAGACTTCTGAAGTCTTCCCGATTACAAATAGATGGATATCTCTCCCAACTCATCCAAGTAATCATCCAAACAAATCCAATCTTCATTCAAACTGTCATAAGAAAATGGACTTTCGAGCTCTATTAGATATACAAGCCTTCGAAATCCCTCTTCACTGAACTCACAATCTGTGCCTTCAAACATCTAACCATCAGCTGACCTTTACCAAAATGATGAGGTTTCTGCAAACCTGCACCATTGGTCTTGCACTCACTCAAAACACTCACTTCAGATACGAATTTCTGAGGGAATTTTGGGCGAATGCAAGATCTGACCCCAGTCTACCAGGAAGCCCCATAAGAACACGAGTGAACCATCTTACCTTTGAAGTCACTGAGGACTCCATTCGCTCTACCCTTAGTCTGAATTGACAAAAATGGAGCCACTCACTTCAACAGGGCCCGAGTCATTGAAATCTTCATTGACATTGGCTTATAATGGAGAATTTCTCGAAGAACGGGCCAATAGATTCCATCTCCCCCCCCCCATCTGGCAGTTCTTCTTCACTCAAATTCAACTCTGCTTTTTATCCAAGGTCATTAATCATCATCTTGCTGACCATGATACTAAAATGGTCATGCATGCTCTGATTCACGACCTTAACATGAACTTCTCTCACTATCTTCTAAAGAACATGAAAAGGAACTGCTATCTGCCCGTAGAAGAGAGAGTTATTATGTATCCTCGATTTGTGACGAATATAATCTGCCAGGCCAAGCAATGAGAAGGAATTCCTCGTGAATATCACACCCAACTCCTACCCTCCCAAAGGTTTCTTGGTCTTCATATTACTGGACTTCCAAATGACATTATAGAGGAAGATGATGAGAACCTGAGACCCATCTCTCATAACAACATTCCCCTCCAACTTGAAGCCAGAGCACATCCTCCTGTACCCACCGGAATCATCTTACCCAGTACCTGTAGAACTACATGCTTTCACTTAAACTTAATGTTTAAATAAAATTCTGTACTAGGTGTCTGTTTTATAAAAAGTTGTTGAAATATAATCTTTTGGGGACGTTGCAAGAAGAGGTCAAAATTGCATTAACTTAGAACATCACAAAAAAAAAACTTTGTACTTCATTACTAAGGATCTAATCATACAGAAGTACTCCAGAATTTCCGAAGTAGTTCTGTACAGAAGCAGGAGTGTCAATATGCAACGAAAGGACCATCAAATGCATGCTCTTGCCTATTCACATAGAAAAATGAGCCATATAGAAGTACTCCGGAAATTCCGAAGTAGTTCTGTACAAGAAAAAAACTGAAGTACTAAATGATATTTTTTGGTTCACACTCACACACAAATATCATAAAAAGGGGGGGGGGGGGAGTAGGAGTAGAGAGGCAAAAGAAAGAGGAAGAGGGAATGAGAAAGAACCACCTAAGGGTTTCGTAAAAAAAACTGAAGTTGTTACGAGGAAAACAAATGTGATCTCACTCTGAAAATTGGGATCAAAACAATCCTTCATCTAAGTAATCCCAATCGACAATGAAGACGTCAGAAGCTCCTAATAAATAGGAACGGTAACTTTTTCAGTTACGAGGAAAATCAATGATCCAACGGACATCCGTTTCACCACCCAGTTAATCCAATCGGTGAAAAAGAGCCGTTAAACCCCTAGAATCTCTCTTATACTATAAAATCCTCACTCATTCCCAAAATCAAACACCGTTCACAATACCACAATCCTCACCAAGCAAAGCATTTCTTCAAAAAATAAAAAAAAATGTTTTCATCCTCCCAAATCTCCCCATTCAAGACATTCAGCAAAGAGCAAAACAATATGCGAGCAAATCTAATTCCACCGGCTCACTCAAGCGATGCTCAAATCATTATAGAAGCATTGAGGTACTCGCCTCTCATAACAACTCTCACTGAAAGATGAAGAAATCACCAAAGAGGCTCTTATGAATGTCTGGTCAACAATAAGAGTAAAAACTGAAACTGTAACTAAAATGGTATGGATTGAAGCACTCATCGAAAACGAAGATCAATCCACAACAACTCTATAATTTTCAGAAGAAGACTTCAGACAAGTAACTGATCTCAGAGTACCAGAAAACCCTGCTAATCCCCCAACTAAATCAGAAATTCTCAACACCATCAATTCCTTGAACAAAGGAACAGGCTTTACCACAATCTCAACTATAAACATCAACCAGCTAGAGAGAAAGTGGAAACTGATGATGCACACTCTCATCTACAGCCTAACTGCTAAAGTCGGCTCATTAGATCAGGCTAGTGAATCAGTATACCCCATAATGGTCGCTATAATTTAGAATAAAAAAATAGATTATGGAGCTATGCTGTGGAGGAGTCTAGTGAAAAAAAATTGAAGATAAACAAAAGAAAAAGAAAGAAACTGCCAACATTCCATTTATAAGGTTTCTTTCTCTACTCATCTTCAAAAAATGTCAGGAAGGATCGTTGGCTATGAAAGGAGCTAAGCATAGGTCAATCACTCTGCAAATTCTGAAAAAGTTTGAATCAGGTACAACACACTTTATATCCTATTTACCTATGTCACTACTTTTAAATATACCAGATGGTTCCCCCTGTTCTGATGAAATACAAAGAAGGAATAGAACTGCAAGAACAAAATTCATCTGAACCTGAACAACCAACTCCAAAACACAGCCCACAAACATCTCACTTTTTTGAATCAGTCAATCTAAACATAATTCACCTGACTCTCCTATATCAAAACCCACCACCTCAGCCTACAAAAACTTCAACTTTAGCCCACCAAACTCATCCACTCAGATCCACATTCCTGAAATAGCCACCAAGCCCAACCTGTTTGATGATTCTGAGAGTCATCAACAAGCACCAACAAGTGGAGATTCAATGAGTCAAGGAAACTTGGAAAGAACCCACAGGGATTGGTTCCCTGAGGATTCAACACATGAGAATTCTGAAAAGAACTATCAAACAACACACGAGTCTAAATCATTCAGGATAAAGACAATGAATATGGAAGACCTAGGAACATCAGATACTTCTGGTATTCTAGGCACAAACAAAACTCTCAACAGAGAAACTGTTAGTAAAAGTACTGGACATGTTTTTTCCACTGGTATGTTAGAAGAAGAAAGATCATCTGTTGATCCAACTCCAAGCTTACGCAATATCCTACTCAAATCTGATCTCTTAGAGTTCTCTCAATTAATCAGAGAGAAAATATCAAACTACAAAAGGGATCAGAAAGTTGACCTTCATGAGCTAGGAAAACTCAAACACTCAAACTCAGAAAAACTCATGAAGGTGGAAAGAAGCACAGCTCAGAACACCAATCAACTAAATACTCTAGTAGATGAGTTGAAAACCTGGAAAGAAGAACTGAGCAAGGAGGCCAATAAAATTTCAAAAGACATAAGCAAAAGTCTTCAAAATTTGCAAGCTGTAGATATAAGTGATGATGAACAAATCATAAAAAATTTCTCTACATAATTATTAAACAGGAAAAAGACTCTTGAAGATATTGGGCAAAAATCAGGCAAAGAAGCCACAAGAAGAAATAAGATCAGTTAGAAGCAAACTGACAAGAAATCAACTGACCTCTGCAAACCTGGAGATGAAACACTCTTTTCAAGAAGATCAGATGAGAAAGATAGAAAGATAATGGAAAGAAAAAAGTAAAAGGAACAGATGAGAAAAGAAAGCCAATCACAATCTCTGTTGAACCTCCAATGAAGAAGACAAGACTTCAAAGCAGTAATCCAAGTGAAGAAGAAGATGAAACATAACAACTCAAGAGAAAGAACTCAAAGAAGTGCAAACCTTCAACTCAAGCTTATGAAGGAATGCCACCTCCTTCTTCTCCTAAGACACCAACAAAAACTGCCCAGAAAATAACTGTCTCTCAACCTCTCTCCACCGGAACAGTAAAGAAAACCCCAGCTAAGCAGACTCAAATACAATCATCCTCACTAGCTGGATCCTTCATTTCTAGATCAGCCTTTGAAGACGATTACTCTAAAAAGCAAAATATGCAAAAAGTCATCTGGGAAGAAGTCAGAGAACTGCAAGAGAAACTGCTCAAGAGTGAAGAAGACATGCCCACAATGAGCCCTCTATCAAGAAAAGCTTTTGACAGGTCGACCGGAATACCAGTTGAGGAAGATCCAAACTACACAATGCCTTCGATCACTGAGTTCAGAAAAAAAGGCACAACCTCTAACAAAACACATTTGGATAGATCACTTCAACTATTACATTGTGAAGATAAAAGATGAAAGCTTTGGGGAATTCACTGATAAAGACCTACAGCAATTTAACCCAATACAGTTGGTGTCATTCGTAAGGTACTTCTCAAATCAACCTTCAAAAACAGAAAGGCTAAGCACTGCCTTATACCAAGGAACTGAAGCCGGTAAAAGGATGTTCAGAAGACAAGCACTAGTGGATGTCGAATTAGCAAAAGAATCCAACATCCCTCTACTGCTCATAAGAAAACCAAATTAGGATGTCCCTCCTGAAGTCTCATGGAGAGGATCCGACACAACATTTCTCAGCCCAATTTCTGGTATATGCTTCAGAGATCTCTTTGAAGAAAGAAGGTTCTTTAGGCTAAAAGAAAAGCAGAAGTATACAAATATGGCCTTAGAATTCTTCCTATTCATTCTAGAGAAATGCAAGACCAACAAAAACTGCACCAAGGAAATCATCAAGTCAGAAACTAATGCACTAACGAAGGAAAGAGTTGTCTTTAAAACCCTACTGGAAGAAAGTACTACATAGCACAACTTTGAAATTAACTCACTCACTGGTACGGGAAAAATTAGAAAAGACTTGTAAACTTTAAATTATGATAGACTATACTTCTTTCATATTCCTTGAAAGGATCAACAAAAATGATCTATATTTACTTTACTTTCTCTTTTTATTTAATTTTCTTCAAATACTTAGGGGGGAGATTGTTAGAGCACAATGTAATTGTAACACAAAACAGTCAAGTATTAGAAGAAAAGATAAGACACATCCTTGGAAGAGAAAGGATATGAAAGTCTGTATGAATTACAGATTTCTGCATGATTTCAACTCCGGAAATTCCGAAGTAGTTCTGTACAGACTGAAATCTATAGAAATCCCCGTTTCTGTAGAAAGCTTCTAATGGGAAGCATCAACAGTCTTCAAAGAAGAGTCTAGAAGGAGTTCTGGATTATCAGAAGATAAATATTACGAGAAAAACAATTTCTGTCTTTGTGTGAAGAACAAGAAAAATGAATGCCAACTTGGCATTAATCAAGAATGCAGTTGAAGACAGTTGAAAAAGAGATAGATTTAATATGTTCAGTTTATCTCTATATACTCTGACACACTCCAACATCAACCATCCTCAACCACCTTATCCAAATACAAATTGCTACATCTGCCCATAAATAGCAAGCTGACTTCACCAAACAAAGCAAGACATCAAGCATACAATTCAACATCTTCTCAAAGCAATTACAACATCACTCCCATAGAAAAGTTATTTCTGTTGATACATAGTTATACTATAAACTCGTGTAAACCATTATTTACATTTGAGATATACATAATAACCCTTTTATGAATTGTTGTCTTCCAATTTGATTTACTTTTCGCAACTTATTTATCTTGTTTAAATCAAATTGTGCCAACATTGTTAAAGAGCCCTTCAAGGGACGTAAGAGTACATATTATGCGTGGCTAAATGTAAGCAACGGCTACTGTTTTTAATCAGTTATTTAGCTAAAAGCTAGTACATATGGCCACTTATATTAGGTTGTGTGACTAAATAGTAGAGTGTTCATGGCCTTTTCTTATTTATTGTAAGTGATAAAAATCTATTACCTATATATTAATTTTGTTTATGACACTAGAAGTTATGAACGGTGACTGTTAAATATTTTATGAGTTGCTAAAGGTAAGTAATGGTCATGGTAAAAAATTGACACAGTAGCCTGGCCTGACCTTTCGACTTCCGTCACTCTATTTCGTCTCCTGATCAAGAATCGTCACTCTTATCCTAAAAAATTGCAATGGATGTTGCTGCTCGAAAATGGAGATTTAGGGCTGCTAATGACCCTGAACCTTACTATGGCCCGCATCCTCGTAAGTGTATTTTCGTTTCTACATTTGGTTTATAGGGTTTTTTGTTGTTAATTAAACTGATTGCTTCTGCATTTGGGCTTTTTACAGGTGGTCGGAGGTTCACACTGAAGATCCACCACAACGACGATATCCACCGGAATGCCGCCGGAGAAGATGTGTGGCAGGGAAAGGTGGACTATGTCGACATTCGCACCTTTGATATCCATCAGTTGAAACTCATGGTGAGATTCTTGGGCCACACATCAATTGGGTATTTCGTGATTTATTGGAAGATCCCACCTCTGTCCCTCAGATATGGGATAAACTACATGGATTTCATGTCTGACGAAGCTATCAAGGATATGAAACTTTATCTCCAGGAATTAGAGGGAGAGACAGAACTACCATTCTACTTAATCCGGAATAGGGACTCCACCTAAACATCCGATGCTCTGTTTAAGGGTGAGAGTTACTTTCTTCCTGATGAGGACATCACCAGTAGCAGCAGCTTCGGCTATGACCCTAAAGATGAAGATTACATGTCTGATTCTAGGTCTTAGTTTTCTATGTATAGCTAATTAAATTTTTGTATAGGATCCTGATCAATTTAGTTTTGTAACTATGATCAATTTTGGTTATATGATCAATACACACACACACACACACACACACACACATATATATATATATATATAGGGGAAGGATCAAATAAAAACAAGATGTTATTGCGAAAACACGAAAACAAATATTAAAACCTCTATAACTTCCTCATACGATAATATTTTTTAAAAAAATTTGCACCAAAAGTCTTAAAATTATGTCACCTTTAATTCTGGAAAAAAAATTTAAACATTTAAAATTTCGTGATTTTTTTATTATTGCACACGTATTAGTTATGTTACACATGTGCAATGTCAACAAAAAGAACGTTTTTTTTTTTAACTTTTTCCAGAATTAAAGATAACAGAATTATAAGATTTATTGTGTAATGTTTTATGAAAAATATTAACGTATGAAAAAGTTATAAAGGTTTTAATATTATTGCACATGTGCAATAATAATTTATTATTGCACATGTGCAATAATAAAAAAATAAAAATAAACGTTGAATTTTTTTTATTTTCTCCAGAATTAAAGATAACAGAATTATAAGATTTATGGTGCAACATTTTATTAAAAAAATTAAAATATAAAAAAGTTATAAAGGTTGTAATTATTATTGCATATGTGTAGTAATAATAAAAAAACATTATTGCACCTGTGCAATAATAATTTTTTTTATAAAAAACTTGATTTTCGAAAAAATTTTCCAGAACTAAAGATAACATAATTTTAAGGATTTTGGTGCAATTTGTTTTAAAAAATATTAACGTATGAAAAAGTTATAGAGGTTTTAATATTTGTTTTCGTGTTTTCACAATAAAAGTTGTTTTCACATGAACCTTACCCTATATATATATATATATATATATATATATATATATATATATAGGGTAAGGATCCTGCGAAAACTCTTTTTTGTGAAAAGCTAAATACTAACACTAAAACCTTCATAACTTTTACATACGTTAATATTTTTCTATGAAACTTGCACCCAAAATCTTAACATTCTATTGTCTTTGATTCTGGAAAAAAATTGATATTTCGATAAAAAAAATTAGTGCACATGTGTATTATTAGTGCACATGTGCACCATTTTCATTAGTACTACACAAATAAGAATTGTCATGCGAAAACATATTGTTTAGGTTAAAAACATTTAAAAAAACTAAAATATTCATAGAACTAATGATAATTCTACATATGCACTATAATTATTAGTTATAGTGCACATGTGTAGCATAAAATTTAAAAAAATTTAAAACGTTTAATATATTTTCAGAGTTAAAGATAACACAATTATAAGATTTATGGTGCAATTTCTCTTTTAAAATATTAATGTATACGACACATATAAAGTGCTTTTTTATTAGTGCACATGTGCACTAATAAAAAACCACGAAAAACTAACAAAATTATAATGTATTTGATGCTATTTTTCTAAAAAAACATTAACGCATACTATATGTATGAGTTTTATTATTAGTGCACATGTGCACTAATAAAAAAACGACGAGACGTTAAAGCTTTTTTTTTTTAAAAAATTCCAGAAATAAAGAACTCATAATTCTAAGGTTTTTGGTGCAAATTTAAAAAAAAAATATGATCGTATGAAAAGGTTATGAAGGTTTTAGTATTAGTTTTTAGGTTTTCGCAAAAAGATGTGGTTTTTTACATGATCCTTACCCTATATATATATATATATATATATATAGGGAGAGGATCATTTAAGAACCAATTTGATTTGAGAACTAAAAAGAACTAATTTGAGCCACAAGTTTATTTACATGTATCCCCCCTCCCATGAATTGTAGTGGTCCCCCCTGAAATTTGTGGTTGAGATTTAGTTCTCAAAAGTTCTCAAAACAAAAAGTTCTCATTTGAACCTCACCCTATATATATATATATATATATATATATATATATATATATATATATATATATATATATATATATGGGAGGGTTAAAATAGAAACCTTGTTAAGTGAAGGAAACCATGAAACCCAAATGAAAGACTCTCCTTGCTCCACATCACCATTTTCTTTGATCACCAAAAGGGCAAAATGGACATTTACTCCCCCCCTATTTACCTGACCTGACATCCTTTCTATTTTACATTTCTAAATGACAAATTTGTGTACAATGTACATCCCCTCTCTCCTCTCTCCTCATCATAGATTTTACCCTCCATTGATTATTTCTCTCTCCCATCTCCTTGTCATTGATTTTAACTTATGCACAATTTCTCTCTCCTCTCTCCTCCCCCATCCTTCATCTTTTTCTATAATATAATAAATAGCAATTATGAGTTTTTTTTCTTCATGAATTAGTTTATTTTGAAATTTGGGTTCTAAATTTGATTTTATTAATTTACTAGTTTGTCTAAAAAATAACTAAATACGTGTTATAAAAAAAGGATTTAGTTTAACATGTTAACTAAAAATGGGGTTTTTTTAGTTAATTACATTTAATTTACCGGTTATTCTAATATTTTTTAATTAATTACATGTTTAAGTTTGCTTAAATGTTATATATACTACTTTCTTTTCCTTTTTTATACTAAAATATTTTAATATTTCTTATTAATTACATGTTTAAGTTTATTTAAATGAAGATGCAGCTATGTATGTGGAACTGTTACATATGAAACAACACATCATGTTACGTATGTATTAGTACAAATGCATGGAATTGTTACATCATGCTTTGATGTGAAATAACAGGATAATATTACAAGGGCGTGGAATTATTATATAAGTAACAATAATTGTTGTTACATATGTAACATAGTTTAGATGTCAAAAAGAGGGGTAATATTACAAGGCATGGAAATGTTACATATGTAACAACTTATGTTACATATGTAACGTAACAAAAAAAATTGATAATTATATATTTTATTAAACTATAAGAAACATATACAATTAACATTAAACGTTAGAAAATGTTTCATACGAACTGAAATAAAAATAATAATAAAAAGTATAACATGGCTAACAAAAAATACAACAAACTACGAAAAAATTATATAAAAACTAATTATGCTTCAGTTGTTGATAATCTTCTTCATCTTTGATGCAAAAAATCATTCACCTACCGAGAAAAACAAATTCATCAATTCATATATGTAAACGCTACATGTGTTATATAGACACAAATCAAAAAACAAGTTTATTTGAGTTACGCATGTAACAATTTGTAATATATGTAACTTTGCAAATGTGATATATACAAAAATCAAGAAGCAAATTTATTTGAGTCACACAAGAAATAACTTGTAACGTATGTAACGTTACATGTGTATATATTTCAAAAAACGAGTTTATTTAAGCTATGCATTTAACATATGTTATATAGACAATAATAAAAAAAATATTAAACAAGTTACATATGTAAGCAATTGGGGGGTTGAGAGTACTCGCCCTAGTCAGGGCCATTTTAGAACCAGGGGCGGCTCCAAAAATACTAAAAAGATTTGAGCCCTAGGGGAGATAAAAGGATGGACCCTTATAGTATAAATTAAAAAACTAAAGATAAAAAACTAACATTACATGTGTTATATAGATAAAATTAAGAAATAAGTTTATTTGAATTACAAATATAACAATTTGTAACATATGTAACTTTACACATGTTATACAAACAAAAATCAGTATAACAAAATGTAACATATGTAACTTTACACATTTTATAACTCTTATTTAATGGTAAAATACGTCTTAAAAGTTAAAACTAAGAGAGAAAATATGTTAATGTAAAGTATAAGCTAACAAATTATTTTTTCTTGAATAATTATAGGATAGGATGATATAATATTGCTTGACTTAAAATACATATTTGATAAATAGATTAACTAAAAACAAAAACAAAGTACTTGTAGAATTTACCTTTTAAAAATAACTTACATCCTTGTTTCAAAGTGGTCGAAGATGGTGACAAGATTTGTGATAAAGTAAAAAAAGAAAAAATTAAAATATAACTTAAATGATGAAAAAATATGAAGTATCTTTGGCTACCTATAACATATCATAGAAGCTCGAAAGTAATAAAATATAACTTAAAATATGAAAAAATTAAAACCCAACCATGAAGCAACCATATTACATAAGCTCAAAAAATTAAAATAAAACTTAAAATATCTGGATGGTTTTATTAGAACAGAAGGTTACCTCAGATCTTGAAGAACCCCTAGTATATCACCTACCAAAGAGTTCCAGCGAGACAATTTCTTTGGCGGAATTGTTTCTTTCTTCTTTGTCGACGCCGATGAGAGCTCGAGAGCAGGAGAGTGTAGTTATGGCGGTGATGCGGCAGTAGATCTGAAAGGCACGATGGTGGTTGTATACGGTGACGGAGTCGGAATCGCACATACGGGGGTCGCCGGATTAGCACCGGTGGTCGCAGACCACAACCTAAACCCTAGCCGCTGCTAAGAGAGAGAGGTACCGCCTAAACCCTTGTTCTTCTTGATGCCGTCGTTTCATCGAACCGACAGGGTGATCGCCGGAACCCTCATATACTTGACGCCGACGCTTCGAAACCTTCTTCTTCTTCTTCCGGTTAGTAGAAGAGGAATGTAAATGGAGGAACCCTCTCATAGTTAGGTTGAAGTAATAATCGTTAAAAATGGATGATAAATTGAAGGAGAGAGCATATACTACAATGGAGGAAGAGAATAAGATTGGGGGGAAATTGAAAATCAAAGAGATGGTGGTAGGGGGGTATAGAGGTGGCAGTTGATTTGCCAAAAGAAGAGAGAGAGAAGTACTTCTTTTAGGGGGGGATAGATATATTGTGACTATAATACCCTTGAGGGGTTATTTAAAGATAGATAGTAAGTAAAATTAATTAAATATAAAACAATAAATGTGAGCCATTGGATTTCAAGGGTCAAGATTAAGGTTCCATGGATTCCTCCACTCAAGGGGGTTTCCATTTTACCCTTCCTCTCTCTCTCTCTCTCTCTCTCTCTCTATATATATATATATATATATATATATATATATATATTAAAGTTTTTGTTAATTATCTCAATCTTAATTTTGTCTTTGCTTGATTTTATTTTAAATATGATTAATGGGTTTCAGTTCAGTTACAAATAGATTTTATTCTAAATACGAATGCCAAATATATGTTTCAATCCAGATTAACTCTTCATTGAAATGGAGCTCTACTATCGTATTAACTAATTCATTGAAAATATATGTTAAAATGAAAAATCAGAGTATATACATAAAGTGAATGAAAAAAACTGGAACAAGTCAATGAATCCGGATCAACTCTTCTTCCTAAGGAAATCTAGTTCATCTGGTTCTGTTCTTCTTCACCACTGAAATTCATCCATTTACTATCCTGTTCATCTTGTCTGCAATATCTGCTAACCAAAATGTCAATATATTAACATAACATAAGAATATATACTTCATGTAAGAACACAATTATGAGTAAAATGGAGGTCTGCTATGATTCATTGAAAATGTATGTTAATATGAAAAAATAGAGCATATACACAAACTGTATGAATAAAAGTGGAATAACTTATGTTATAATAAAAATAAAAAACAGAATATCGTATCCGTATCAACTCTTCTTCTAGCCAAGTTAATTTAGTTCCCATCTTGTTCTTCCTTCCAGCATAGACATTTGTGTATTCCTCATCATCATTTGAAGATCTTTTTCCCTTCTTAGCCACTGATTTCCTTCTCTTGGAAGGACGAGGTTTGTGCACAGGGGATTCAGGTTTGGTGGGTGGTTTTTGTAAGGGAATAATTTGTGGCTTGTGTATAAATTATCTAATTGGTGAACTATTTTGAAGGCCTATGCATTAGAATAGGTGAAAAAATAGTTGGATTTTAATTATATTGGGTCATTGGGTTAGATGTGTTTGGGCTCGATTGTTGGACTCGGTCTCCCCAAGACACATACTAGATTGATGTGGCTAGTACGTTATGATCCAAGACGGGTCATACCCAATAACGAGCTAGACAAACACCCAATGGATATTTATTTAGATATGATCAATTAAATAAATGTCACTTATAGAAGATAATTAGAAATCGGTTTCTAATTAATTGAATTTGTATTAAATCATGTGGATGATTTAAATTATAGAAGCAAGATAAAAATGTTATTTAATTGGTTAAATAACATGTTACATAACATATAAAAGGTTATATGTTATACTTCATTTTAGTACAAAACATGTAATGTGTTACATGACTTAAGCATAGTGTCTAAATGAACAAAGACTAGAAAATGGACTAGGTTCATTGGAGGGTTTTAAAAGATTTCAAAAACCATTTTCCCCCTCCTTTTTCCCCCTCTAGAGCCGGCCTCCCACCCTCTTTATGAGGGTGGTTGAGCCTTTTTATTTAAACAAGACATATGGTCTTGAAAAGGGGACTAGTCATTGATAACATTTGGCTTCTCTAATACTCAAGTTCTTTCTCTCTCTCTTCTTCCATTGCAAGAACACTTTTCTTGCAAGAAAAATCTGGAAATTAATTTCAAGATCCTGTTGGTTTCGGATTCAACAAGAGAAGAAGGAAGGTTTAGTCTTCAAGAAATCCTAGCAACAAAAGGGTGCGTGTTGCTTGAAGCTCGTGGGTATCACTAACTTGAGGTCTCTTCTTCGAGGCTTTCCATTCGAGTTCATCATCCTTCTTCACGTATCTTGAGCTTGGAAGAAGGTAAATCTAGAAACCCCTATGGTTGTTTTAGTTTTGATAGCATGCATACATATTTGGATCCTCGTTTTGGGTTTTGATAAACAATGTTAAAAATCGGTTTTAACATTAACTAACATGATATATGATTTTGTTTTCCGCTGCGTTTTACATTTTAAGGAGTTAAAATGGCTTTGATAAAGTTTTAAAAACCCAACAATGGTATCAGAGCCGCTTATATGGATGCATGCTTCAAAGAGCTAGTTGGTTAGCTCCACAAAACTCTTGGTTTTGGTTCCTCATACCACAAACCGAAAGTTTTGTTCATGGTTTCCCTTTGTCTTTCAAGATGCTTCACTAACATGCATGTGGTTATCTTGAAAGATTAAAACATTTTATCATTTTGTTGTTTTTGTTGTTTGGACAACAAACCCAAGTTTTCGGTTTTGTGTTGGACCGAAAAAGGAAATGGGTTAAAAGGGAACCATTTGTACATATGGATGTATTTTTTAGATATATGGTTGGTGCATAAAGCCTAGCTAAAAGACCTTGTGATTGTTTGTGGTGAATGTTTGTGCTTGTTGTAATTATTCAAAAGTTGTAATAATTTCAAGTTCCTCATTTTGGGCATGTAATCTATTTATTTCATTTGGTATGTAATGTAATAGATTAGGTGCATTTTGTTTTACTAGAAAAATGTATTAGGATCCATATTTTGTAAAAAGGAAGAATGCACAAGGTGGAGGATCTTGGATGCCCAAAGGAGTCAAGCAAAACACAACCAAAGGAGGTCACTTGAAGCATTTGGATGCGGGGTCAAGTGGGAGTTCACCTACACATCACTTGCGTGATCTTGTCCCTTAGGAGAGACCTTGACACACACTTGCTTCGGCTAACAAGTGTTGTCAATAGTTGGCTATGGCTATGCACCTATTTTATTATGCTTGTGTGGTTGTTTATTTTCATGTTTGGATGATATCTGGATATGCATGATAAAACAAACTAATAAACATTAAAAGCTAAAACCGGTTCTTAAAATATCATTAACAAAGACTAATACTATGGGTTTTAGTAAGTTGATGATGATTTATTAATAAAATGGGTTTTATTAAAAGGACCATGAAATATGGATTTCAAACAACACTAGGGTACCATACATTTGAATGCATGTGAATTGTATGGTACATAGAGTTTTCTATACTAGAATTATGAAAACTAAAAACGACCCTTTTCAAAAACAAGTTTAAACGCCATCCTTTTATATAACACTCAATTTACTTGTAAACTCTTTATGGGATAAATGTCACCTAACCATATTTGAGGGAACTTGTAAACTTGGGGTAGGTTTACCATATTTGTGGGATAAAGGTCACCTAACCACTTGTATGTGTAAATCTACACGTGTGTATAAGTAGGACATCTTGATTTGGAGACCACGTGAATAGGGTCACCGAAGCATGGGGAACCAAAGGCGTTGATGGGATTAAACATGCCAACTAAACATAAGATGTTTAATCGATCCCATACTACTAGAAGTTGCAAAGAGTTGCAATTGTCAAACGTTGACTACGTTGTTAATTTAAGTCATGGGATAAAGGTCACCTAACCACAACTTAAATGTAACGTTGGATTCTAGGTTTTAATTTATTAATTGTCTATGAGACATAAAAGGGTATTAATTAAATTAAAAGGTTAATATTGATATCGAAGATACTTAATAGAACTTTGTTAAAATTTTGTAGATGGCCAATCATAACGAAATCATCCCCGCCACAAACGTCCATAACCTATCACTAAGATCCATCTTAGACAAGAATCGTCTCAACCAAGACAACTTTGTGGATTGGTACCGCAACTTGAGAATTGTTCTCAAACAAGAAAAGAAGTCTTATGTGTTGGACGATCCTATCCCCGACGAACCCGATGTCGAAGATATTGAGGCTTATGCCGATTGGGTGAAGTACACCGAGGACTCCGCCCAAGTTTCATGCCTCATGCTAGCAAGTATGATCCCCGAGCTACAAAAGGATTTAGAGAATCATGGGGCATACGACATGATATGCCAATTGAAGGAAATGTTCCAACAAAAGGCAAGGACCGAGCGCTTCAAAACGGTTCGAGCACTCCATGCATGTCGTATGGACGAGTCACAAACGGTTTCATCCTATGTTCTTAAGATGAAGAGCCTCATTGATCGTCTTGAAAGGCTCAATTGTCCTGTTTCAAAAGAGTTGGCTACGGATTTGATCCCCAACTCTTTGTCAAAGAAGTTTGACAATTTTGTATTGAATTACAATATGAATGGTTGGGAGAAGACCATTCCCGAGCTTCATGGGATGCTCAAAACGGCCGAGCAAGGGATGGGCAAAAGTGTTGTGCCCGTTCTAACGATCAATGAAGGTAGTAGCAACAAAAGGTCTCGCTCTACCTCTAGTTCCTCAAAGGCAAAGGTTGCCAAAGGAAAGGGATTCGTCAAGGGGAAGGGCAAGAAAGAAAACCCCAAACCAAAGGAGAAGAAGCAAAAGGTTGCTTCAAATGATCCATGCTTTGAGTGTGGTGACGTAGGACATTGAAAGAGGAATTGTCCAACCTATCTCAAAGGGTTGAAAGCAAAGAAAGATGAAGGTCAAGCCTCGGGTAAGACCTTTATGATCTATGTTGAGCTTAATGCTATTTCTTCAAACACATGGGTATTGGATACCGGATGTGGAACTCATATATGTAATATGTTGCATGGGTTCAAAAGAAATAGGCAATTGAAGACGGGAGAAGTTAGTCTTTTCATGGGCAATGGAGCAAAATTTTAAGTTGAAGCCCAAGGAGACTATATTTTGGAACTTCTAAGTGGTTTGGAAGTAATTTTGAATAATGTATTGTATGCTCCTAGTTTGACTAGGAACATAATTTCCTTTTCCCGTTTAAGACATTTTGGATATGATTTTAAGTTTATGTTTCAATGAATGAAGTGTTTTATTTTAAAGCTAGCCCTTTAAATGGTATTTATGAATTGGTTCATGAAAACACTTCATGTAATAACTCAATATACCAAACCACCACCAAGAAACTCAAAAGAGATTTGAGTGACACCTACATTTGGCATTGCCGCCTTGGTCACATTAATAAGAACCGCATACAAGCATTACAAAAGAGTGGTCTTTTGAAAACAAACGAATGCAATTCGTATGACGTATGCGATTCTTGTCTTCAAGGGAAGATGACTAAGGCACCTTTTCGTGGAACTACCGAAAGGGCAAAGGATTTTCTAGGGATCATACATTCGGATGTATGTGGACCTTTTAAGCCAACATCTAGGAATGGTGAAAGATACTTCATCACCTTTATCGATGACTATAGTCGCTATGGGTATGTGTACTTGTTAGCACACAAGGATGAAGCTTTTGAAATGTTCAAAATCTTCAAGAATGAAGTAGAAAACAAACTCAACAAAACAATAAAGATCCTTCGTTCGGATAGAGGAGGTGAATACATTAGCAATGAATTTCAAGACTATCTTAGGAATTGTGGGATTGTCTCACAACTTAGTCCACCTCGGACACCACAACATAATGGAGTATCAGAGAGGAGGAATCGAACCCTATTGGATATGGTTCGATCTATGATGTGTAGAAGTTCATTACCTCTATCATTTTGGGGTTATGCCCTACTCTCAGCGGCCCGTATTTTGAATATGGCCCCAACCAAGAAAGTGGAAAGGACACCTTTTGAGTTATGGCATGGAAGGGTTCCATCCTTATCTTATCTAAAGGTGTGGGGTTGTGAAGATTATGTAAAGCATGATGCTTCAAACAAGCTAGATCCCCGGTCCACTAAGTGTATATTTGTAGGATATCCTAGAGATTCTATAGGATATTACTTCTACAATCCAACAGAGCAAAAAGTATTTATTGCTAGAAAGGCCGAGTTCTTGGAAACTAAATTCCTTATGGAAGGAGCTAGTGGAAGAACGGTGGAACTTGAGGAGGATCAAGAACCACAAGCCGACACACGTTTGGTTGAAACTAACCCTCAACAAAAGATTGTTGAAGATGATCAAATGGTTAATCAAAACACACACAATGTTCGCAGATCTGGTAGAACTAGTAGTCCACCTGAAAGATATGGATTTTTCATGGAGGGATGCTATGTGGTAGATTCGGATGAACCAACCACTTACCATGATGCAATGACCGATTCCGAATCGGACAAATGGCTGGAAGCCATGAACGTTGAGATGCAATCCATGCATGAAAACCAAGTATGGGACTTGGTAGTACGACCTCCTAATTCCAAGGTAGTTGGAAGTAAGTGGGTTTTCAAGAAGAAAACCGACATGCATGGAAACTTAGACACATTTAAAGCTCGACTTGTAGCAAAAGGTTTCACTCAAACTCAAGGGGTTGATTATGATGAAACTTTCTCGCCGGTGGCAATGCTAAAGTCGATAAGGATATTATTTGCCATAGCCGCCCATTATGATTATGAGATATGGCAATTGGATGTCAAAACGGCTTTCCTAAATGGATATCTTGAGGAAGATGTCTATATGGCTCAGCCCGAGGGTTTTGTCGATCCAAAACATCCTAATGAAGTGTGTAAGTTAAATAAATCAATCTATGGATTGAAACAAGCATCAAGGAGTTGGAATCGGCGTTTTGATGAAGAGATAAAGAAATTTGGCTTCATCAAGAACGAGGATGAGGCTTGTGTGTATAAGAAGGCTAGTGGGAGTATAATAACTTTTCTAGTATTGTATGTAGATGACATACTACTATTTGGGAATGACATTCCAACCTTGGAAGGTGTAAAAACATGGCTTGGAAGTTGCTTTTCCATCAAGGATCTTGGTGAAGCCACCTATATTTTGGGAATAAAGATCTATAGGGATAGATCAAGGCGCCTGATAGGTTTGAAACAAAGTGCATACATTGACAAAGTCTTGAAAAGGTTCAAGATGGAGAACTCTAAGAGAGGTTTGGTACCTATTCAAAGAGGGACTATATTGAGTAGGACTCAATGTCCAAGCTCAAAGGTTGAGCAAGACAAAATGAAAGGAATCCCATATGCGTCTGCTATTGGATCGATTATGTATGCTATGATATGCACTAGACCGGATGTGTCATGCGCGTTAAGCATGACAAGTAGATACCAACAAAATCCAGGTGATAGTCATTGGATGGCTGTCAAGAGTATATTGAAATATCTTAGAAGGTCTAAGGATATGTTTTTAATATACGGATCCGATGAGAAGGAACTCGTTGTAAGGGGTTACACGGATGCGAGTTTCCAAACGGATCGAGATGATTCTCGATCACAATCGGGATATATCTTCATTATGAATGGAGGGGCGGTATCTTGGAAGAGCTCAAAGCAAGATGTGGTTGCATTGTCCACTACGGAATCAGAATACATCGCCGCATCTTTGGCCGCGCAAGAAGCCGCATGGTTGAAGAAATTTATTGCCGAACTAGGGGTTGTTCCTACCATTCAAGGACCCCTAGAGATCCTTTGTGATAACGAGGGAGCGATTGCTCAAATCAAGGAACCTCGTGATCATCAAAAGGTAAGGCACATCGAGCGGAGATTCAACTACATAAGGGATGAAGTTGCAAAAGGAAAGATATGTATTCGCAAAGTTCACACCGACGACAACGTCGCCGATCCACTCACGAAGCTCCTAGAACACCCAAATCATGAGGGTCATGTTTGTGCCATGGGACTTCGACATTCTAGTGATTGGATATGATTTATGTTTTGTATTAGGATATCGGAACAATTGTTATTCTGACACTTTTATATGAATATGGGATTTCATTTAAAATTGTGTAGTGTTCCATTTTTGCATGTTTAAATCCGTGAATAAGTTACTTGTTCTAAATGTCCGTAGTCGATCATATTTGTGGGAACAAATATGAAGGTAAGACTATTATGAACTTGGATTGGTGGATATTCATAAGGTACGAATATGGAGCAATGGGTTGCTACCAAAGTTCATAGATATTTGTGGGAGACAAATATTGGACGACCCGCTCTCAAGACTTACCCCATGGAATCTTAATTGATTGATCATAAGTAAGCTTGAGTAAAGGAGAATATCATTCTGAGATACATACTGGGTCTTGATATTCACCCAGTGTTATGCTTTGACTTAGTTCTTCGCTGTTCTGAAACATGGCAGTACATAAGGCTAAGCTCAGGCATAGTACTAGGTGTTTGTGAGAGACGTATGTAGTCAAGATGGAATTTTTCCCTCTTATTCGTTGAGAGTTGAATGTCTAAGGCCTGAATTAAGTTAAATCTAATAGAGAGTGATCACTCTATGTCTCTAGGATTTAACATGACATTTGTGACAAAAGGATAAATGATCGTTTCACCTAAAACATTTCAAGTGGTGACTTGAAGGAGATGATGTTATTGAATGGCACTAAGTCATACGTATTAGGGGTAACAAACCGTTGTTAAGCGGTATTTGTTGCTTTCATCAATCTTCTATGAATCTTGTGCAAGTGGGAGATTGTTGGACTCGGTCTGCCCAAGACACATACTAGATTGATGTGGCTAGTACGTTATGATCCAAGACGGGTCATACCCAATAACGAGCTAGACAAACACCCAATGGATATTTATTTAGATATGATCAATTAAATAAATATCACTTATATAAGATAATTAGAAATCGGTTTCTAATTAATTGAACTTGTATTAAATCATATGGATGATTTAAATTATAGAAGCAAGATAAAAATGTTATTTAATTGGTTAAATAACATGTTACACAAAATATAAAAGGTTATATGTTATACTTCATTTTAGTACACAATATGTAATGTGTTACATGACTTAAGCATAGTGTCTAAATGAACAAAGACTAGAAAATGGACTAGGTTCATTGGAGGGTTTTAAAAGATTTCAAAAACCATTTCCCCCCTCCTTTTTCCCCCTCTAGAGCCGGCCTCCCACCCTCTTTATGAGGGTGGTTGAGCCTTTTTATTTAAACAAGACATATGGTCTTGAAAAGGGGACTAGTCATTGATAGCATTTGGCTTCTCTAATACTCAAGTTCTTTCTCTCTCTCTTCTTCCATTGCAAGAACACTTTTCTTGCAAGAAAAATATGGAAATTAATTCCAAGATCTTGTTGGTTTCGGATTCAACAAGAGAAGAAGGAAGGTTTAGTCTTCAAGAAATCCTAGCAACAAAAGGGTGCTTGTTGCTTGAAGCTCGTGGGTATCACTAACTTGAGGTCTCTTCTTCGAGGCTTTCCATTCGAGTTCATCATCCTTCTTCACGTATCTTGAGCTTGGAAGAAGGTAAATCTAGAAACCCCTATGGTTGTTTTAGTTTTGATAGCATGCATACATATTTGGATCCTCGTTTTGGGTTTTGATAAACAATGTTAAAAATCGTTTTAACATTAACTAACATGATATATGATTTTGTTTTCCGCTGCGTTTTACATTTTAAGGAGTTAAAATGGCTTTGATAAAGTTTTAAAAACCCAACATCAATTAGAAAGTGTTTAGAGGGAGTTTAGTGGCCTAGGTGTTCAAATACAAGAATTAGAGGGTAATTAGGGTTTTTACGGTGGTTTTTCTCCAAGTTGGAGAATCTCTATATAAAGGAAACCCTCCCCACATAATTAGGTTGTTGATTTTGGTTAAGTTGAAGGTGTACTATTTACAAATTCCTCCTTCGATCAGATTGTTTGCAACCAGTTTAATCTCAAGTGTTTTCTTACAATCGGTTTGTGTTCTTTGTTAATTCCTTTCATTTGTTATTTCATTATTATTGTTTTATCATTTATTCATGAATCACCAATAACACCAGATTCCGCACGGTGTTCGTGGGTTGTGATATCACGTGAGGGTTAGATCGATCCTTACAATTGGTATCAGAGCCAAGAAACTTCGTTCGAGGCTCTCGTGATAATTATGGTAGGGGGTGATCTATAGAAGACCAGAGAGACACTGGGGGAGGGGTAGAGGTAGATCAGAGAGATCTGGAAGCGGAAGGGGGTTTATGTCTCCGTTTGACACACTCGATTATCACTTAGAACTTTAAGCACTCATATGTAAATGCTCCTCTTGACAAAAGCTCATATGAAGATCATAAGAACTTATGAAGACTCTTTACAAATACTAGAGAGAAAGATAAGAAGTAATGTTTATTTCAAACAAGGTGTGTCTTACAATGAAAGGAAGGCCTTCCTTTTATAGCACAAGGAAAGGCAACTATTACAATATAATAATATAACTAGTGGAATAAATAATGGATGGGTCCATTAAATAATTCAAACTAGTCAACAAAGCACTACTAGATGCTTTCTTCCACTTTAAGAGTGAATTAAGCTTTATTTAATCCTAAGCACACTGATTAATCTCTTTAAGAGTGATTAATACTTATTTAGACCTAAACACGCTTACACGCATAATTAAACATAATCACACAATCATCTCAAAGAGATGATCTTCTTCAGACTGCATGTTCTTGGTTTTGATTAATTGGGGTCTCTATCATGTGAACATTTGAGAAGAATGGGTGCCTTTTGAGGTTATCAATAATTATCTGTTCCCATTCCATAGCAAGTGTGTTTGATGAGAGGCCAATATCTCCCTGTAGGACGTCTGGCGGGATGCCTCCCTTGGCTACCTGATTTCGCTTTAACATTTCCTCTCTAAAACGGTACCAATCATCGAAATAATTTTTCTTGTAGTAGGAGGATGCGGGATTCATATCATACGAGGCTGTGATGTAGCGACCAAGATTTGGGATTCGTGTTTTGGACCCGGGGTCTCTAAACATTATTGTACAATATTTTCTGGGGGAGGAAGACATTAGGTCGGTCCATACATGTGCCGGGAAGAACCATTCAAGGAATACAAGTGTATTCTTTTTATCTTCAGGAACCTGATTGAGCTGGCAGTCAACCAGGTATGCAAGCAGCTTTTTGGAGCTGAAGGTCATAGCTATCATGAACTGCTTGGATAGGTACCAGAGAAAAGCAAGAGCTTCTTGTGGCAGGTTATCAAGTTGTTTGATCTTGAAAATACTTAGAAAGGGGAAGTCTGGGTGAAACCTATCACCTTCAATGACCGAGCCATTGGTTTTGAGGGTAAGGCTGAAGAACGTTTTGTAGTTCAGAGGGGTTTCTTTTGCTAATTTGTGTTTGTTGATCACTTCTATGATCTCTTTTGGGATGAATTCGACTTCTCTTTCATGAGGGGGGTTGTTGGGGCCAGAAGTACTCATTTTGAATGATTTTCTTTTGGCGGGATGATTTTTTCTTCTGCAGATCCCTTCGTTTAAATAGGAAAAATTCTGGGACTGTTGCTGAACAGTAGTAGGCCACCTGTAATGTTTGTCTAGTCTTGGATACTGTTCTTGTACAGTAGTAGGCCACTGAGTTTTTTTGTCTGGATCTGTAGGAATCTTTAGGTGCGCCATCACATCAATCTTTGGGTGCGCCATCACGTCAGTCTTTTCTTTTGGTTTTTTGTGATGAGTAGGTTCCTCTTTTCCTGTTTGCTTTTTCAGTGGGGCTTTTCTTGGAAACAATGATTGATTCCAATTAGGACACTGTACCTTATCGTGTAGAGGTATCTTACTGTTGCGAGTTTCCCAGGTGCAGGTATTCGTCATGTAAATCGGCATCGGGCCTGAGTCTGAATCAGTAGATTCTGAATCATCTTCACTGGGGCTTGAATCATCATATAGGATGGAGCAGACCGTTGTCTCTCCTGGTTCATCTTCTAAGGAGTATAAAGATTCAAGGTCAGAGATATCAACTGGTTCGATCTTGTTGATAGCTTCCACAAGGGCTTGTGTTTTTCTTTTATCCTTGCAGTCCCTGGCGAAATGGCCTTTCTTGTTACAGACATAACATTTGTCAGTGTCACGCCCTCGTCTTGATCTCCTGTTGAGAAATTTCCAGTTTCTGTTGGATCTTGATCTATGAGCCTGCGAAAAATCAAATTTTTTAAACCTTCTGAGTTTAAATTTAGATTTCTTCGAGGAATCAGAACAGTCGCATGTGGATTCATCATTACACTTGATCTTTAAGTGTTTGTCATTGCACGCAGAACCAAGCCGCTTTCCTGTTTTTTCAAAATCAACCAAAAATCTTTTTTGGTTGCATAGCTTTGAGAGGCCGTTCATTAGTAACTGGTAAAGTTCACCAAGAGAAGCTTGAGCAACTGTCATCCCTTTATTTTCTAATGACCTGTAGGCTTCATTTGAGAGTGATTCAGGAAATGAATTCACGAAGACTTGTTTTAGATTTATGTCGTCAACGCCGTTGAGACAATAAAATCTTTCAGACATTCTGTTGTAATGCTTTTCTAGATCTTTTTGCTGGAATGAGCAACACTTCATTTTTAGGAATTCTTCTCTAGCTCGGACTGTATGTTGGGTAGGGTCACCAATGAATTCGCTATGTATAAAGTGTATGAACTCTTCTGGGGACTGTGAGGCTCTGAGTCTAATCTGTCTGTACTCACCAAGACTATGGTACCAGTCTCGGAGTCTACCTTGACATCTGGTTAGAAAGCGTTTAATAACTATGTCAAGACTGAAGTATTGGAGCTCAGATGAGCACCAAGCTAACATTTCGACACTTCTTGCTCTCCATTCTGATGGTGGGACATCATCAAAGGTGAACTGGAGTTTAGAGTCAGTGTTTGTTCTGTTTGTTTCTGGGACAGTCTGTTCTGCAGTGTCATCAACCTCTGAGTAGGCAGGTTCCTCACCCATCATGAATAAGTGTTCAAACTCGTATGTTGGAGGGATCTCCTCATAGGTGTGAGATGCAGATGCATCGTCAGAACCGGAGGTGGTTCCGTTTTCTGAACAAGGAGTGATGACTGGTGCTACAAACGGCAGTGTCGAATGCTCCTCTTTTTGAAGAGCATATAAAAAGGAAGAAATGGGATTTTCCTTTTTTATCGGTAATTTTCCTGGGTTTCTTGAAGAGGCAATCATCAGGCTGTCATCTGGCATGTAATGGCTCGTGGATGGTTTTGCGCTTTCAGAGGAAACACTCTTCGTTGGGGAGGCTTTTCGGGCTCTGGTTTTGATCTGAGCTTGTTCCTTTGACCAGAGGTTTAATGACGGTGAGTTCTGGAAGAACTGAGATGTTGGCAAAGGTTGTGGATCAAAAGATGGCCTCGAGAACGGTGTGGATGGTAGTCTCCATGGGTCATCCATCTGGGCTGAGACTCTTTGTTGTTTATGTTGTCTCTCAAGGTCACTGAGTTGTGCTTTAAGGAACTTCATTTCTGCTTCCTTTTGTGACAATTGTGATATTGCTCTTGGACTTTCAGGGGCTGGTGTATTATGAACTATGTGTAGTAGTTCATGATGTAGTTCGTTGATCTTCGTCCTGACTTTGTATATGATTTCTGTCAAAGCATCAACTTTGCTTACTAAGGCTTCTTGGTTTATCGAAATATTTCTTTGTTGGGCCAAGATAGCTTTAAGAGCTTTGTTCTGGGCAACAGCATTTTCGCTTTGCCAGTTCAATGTTGCTTCAGCAGTTGTGATAGAACCAGTTGCACCATTTGGTCCTATGACATTTGGGTTTTGTATCTTCCAGCTATGTTTTGTTCTTTGCTGGGGATCTTCAAAGGTGGTTAGGGGCGGGAATTCGGTTAGGGAATCTGTGGATGGTGAAACAGGGGTGAGGGTGAAGCACTCTTTAGGCTGGGGTGGGACAGTGGGGCTTTTCTTGGTACTGGAGGTTTCTGGTGCTGGTTGTATCATGTTAATGGTTGAGAAAACATTTCTTTGATCCTGTTTCTCAAACCTGATTTCAACCTGTCCGTCCTGGTGACGAACGAACTCAGGGGCTGTCGTGGTCTGGACTGGTGCCTGATGGATCTGTTCGTAGTTTGTAATCCATTTTTCTGGGAGGAGCTTCATGAGCTCATCTCTGGATAACTGTCTTGGAACATAGGTACAGGTAGGTGTAGCATTTGAGTCAACGTCGATGAACAGCGCGTCACCGGAGTTGTCTTGTCCTGGAACCATGATATCAAGAGAGTGGTTTTGTACTCGGTATGCCATCTGGTAGTGGAAAGTTGCCTGAAAAGTATTAACTTGTGGGGTTCCTCCAATCTGGATCTGGGCTTTCAAGGCTGTCAGTAAAGATGGATCATTGAGGGGCATATTGAAGTTTGGGTAGAAGGTAACAAAGATTGTTCCAGCGTTTAGTGTGGTTTGAATGGTACCAATACATGCGTGTTGATATTCTACAAACCTGGTATCGACCAAAGCGATACGGGAGAAGGCTGGTAAACCTTTTCTACCATGAAAGGTAAGGGCAAGCCTTACAGCGCCAAAGTGGATATGGGTATATCCCTGGGCTAAACACACTCTTGGAAGATCATGAGGGAGGGAGAGTGGGATGAGGTGTTCGCCTTTTGTGGCAGGTAGCTGGTGGGAATCAAACTTGGAGGCCTGAACAAACTCTTTTGGACCTATATTTGAAGGTGGGGTGATGATATTTTTGACTCGTCTTGACAACGATTTTTGTGGTTTTGAGAAGACATTATAGGGGTTAACTAATGGGAGGGTAGATACAGGGATTTTGGAATCGTCAGAGAGGTATGAAACCTCATATAACGCGTCAATTTTAGATGCGGATGAACGACGAAAACTAGAAGAAGAAGAGGACCGGGAAAGATTACCATGATCTTGGTTCATAGCTGGGTTTAGACTATCTGTAACACTCTATCGGAAATTTCAATTCTCGTACCAAATTTGAGATTACTGCGACCTCCTCGTCGACTTACCACTCAACAACAATCTTTCTACTTTTTCCGATCTAGGCTTCAGTATGTCGGACCAGTCTGTTAGAACCTATCTAGGTTGGTTTTCTGTCGGCAGAGATCAGCACATACGTCTGCAGGGCCGGAGCATACTAATCCAAAACCTTGGGTAGGGTAAACAGGAGCGGTTAGGCTCTGATACCAATTTCAGATTCAAGAGATTTGTGAACTAACAGGTTGTGTTTTGATTGTTTTCGTTTAGTCAGTTCAAAAAGAAGGAAGAAAAAGTGTGTTTTGCAGGTTTTTCAAAGCGAGCAAGAGGTTCAGAATCGAAGAACAAAGCTTTTCAATCAAAATAGTGGCCTTGACCCGTGTTTTCGATCGGATACTCAAGCTTTTTGATCCATCATCACAGGCTTTTCGATCGGATCTATACTTTCCGATCGGAAATCTGTTTTCGATTCGTCACTTGACCTGTGTAGCCGAAGTTTTGTCTGATCGGAAACCCTGCTTTCCGATCCAAGAGACTTTCCGATTAGACTTTCCGATCAGTAGAAGGCCTTTTCGATAGACCTCTGTGGCTAGTCCCAGGTTCACGGTTCGATCGAAAAGTGTGATTTATAGCTCGTCACAGCTCTCCAACTAGCCGTTACTCTGTCCGATTGAAAAGTCCACTTTTCGATCCATTCAGCTTTTCGATAAAAATGTCCACTTTTTGATCCATTCACCTTTTCGATCAAAAAGTCCACTTTTCGATCAAAAAGTCTACTTTTCGATCCATTCAGCTTTTCGATCAAAAAGTCCACTTTTCGATCCATTCAGCTTTTCGATCAAAAATTCCACTTTTCGATCCAATAAGCTTTTCGATCAAAAAGTCTACTTTTCGATCCATTCAGCTTTTCGATCTAAAAATACCTTTCTGATCCAGTGCCACTTTTCGATCCAAAATATTTTCGCTAGAATTTCATCCAAAGAAGATCATGGCGCACATTTTACGAGGTACCAGTGCATCATCCAACAGCAATGAGGTATGTTTAAACCCTAAGTGTCATGCATTAATAAAAGAATGGGAACATAAGTTCACGAATGAGAGTTTAAACCATGAGTCAACTGCTAGAGATGTTAGGGAATTTAAAGACTAAGCTAGAATATACAAAGAGAAATTAGAGGCAGTTACGTTAGATGTTTGGAGCCTTGAAAAACAGTTGAGTGATAAGAGTACCTATCTTAGGCTTTCTAAAACTAAGGTAGAAGAGCTAACTAAGGAAGTGGAAGTACTAAAAGCTAAACTGGGTACAACTCAATCTAAATTAGAGTGTCATAAAAAAATTCATTCAAAGATGATGCAAGCTAGCTCTTTATTTTGTAACACTGATGTTAGGATGAGGTATGTGAAAGATAATTCAGGTCTAGGATTAGGTTCTGAACAAAATGATGAAAAATCCTTACACACTATTCCTATGCCATTAATGCATGAAATCATACCTGAACCTAAGACACCAGAGACCACAATTGAAGTTAAAGCTGAGATCGATAGGAAGCTTGCCTCATGGCCTATTAAAATTTATGCTCCTGTTACTAACCATACTAAAAAACCTACCTCTTGGGCAGAAAAAGTAAATCAAGAAGTTGGTTCAAAGGGAGAAAGTGTTTGTTTTGAGAGTCAAAAGTTTCCATATTTTAAAATGATGAATTTGTGTCAAATAAGTCTGGGTCTGAGTTAAACTTTGCTAAGCTAACTGTTTTTGATGGATTTGTTTCTTGTGGCGTGTTTACATTTGGCAAATCAAATGGCAAAACTGTGAAAATTTTGAAAAAGGGTAAGGGACCACGGGTTGTTGGTCCCAAACTGTTGATACACGAAATGGCAATGAGCTGGATCAATCGAAGACACAAAGTTTCGATTTAGGTCTGTTGGCCGAACTCCGGCCGAACCCTGGCCGAGCCTTGGCCGAACCTGAGGTTCGGACATGCTATGGAGTTCGGACGTCCGTAGGTCTATAAATAGATTTGTGTCTTTGTATTTTGTAGTTTTTCTGAGAGAGTTTTAGCGAACTTGTCTGTGAGTTGTCTCTGTGTAATTCTCTGTAACTCTGATTCTCTATCAATAAGAGATTGAGTTTATTTACGTTTTGTGTGTTGATTCTCATTTGATTACGTTTTGTATTCGATCAATTCGTCCAAACCGATCCGTATCTAGGCACTTTCACAAACCCACCAAAGCTTGTGTGGCTGAGAAATCTAATTGTGAGCTAAATGTGAAAAAGGAAAGGGACAACGAACCTCACAACTTCGTCCCTTATCCTGAAGTCAATTCATCCTATGACCAATACCAGCTGATACAACGGGAGTATGTTTTGTCCACTCGACCCAAAGGCAAAACATATTGGATTCACAAAAATCATTCAAAACCCTCATGGCAATCCACTGGGCGCAACTATACCCAGACTCCCATGTATCCAAAGAAACAATCTTGTCATGTGTGTGTAAATCCTAGACATCTGGAAAGAAACCGTCTGCATAGACCCTATGAGCCCTACTACCCAAAGTACACTATGCAGAATCAAATCCCTAAAGCCCAATATAATGGTGGTTCCAAAAAAAAGCCTAAACCTTCAAACCCAAAGGTGCAGAAGTCCGTACCTTCGCGGCCAAAGCTGCAAAAATCAAATCACAAAGTTAAGAAACCTCAAAAACAAAAACAGAGTGTTTTTTAAACTGATAATGTTTTTAAAGCTAAATGTAAACCTATCACTTTTCTTAAAACAAAATTTAGGTTTAAAGATGATAGGGGGAATGTTTCAAAGTGGTAAATCAAAATTACCAACCAAAAGGAGTGTATAAAAAACATTCCAAACAATTCAAAGATGGTCAAGGTAAAAATGTCAACAAAAATCCACCTAAAAGTCCTTAGGTAAAAGAAAAATCGAACCACCAAACCTGGAAGGTCAAGAACAAAGATTTTCCCAAAGATGACAATGTAAAACCCAAAACCAAGGCAGCCACACCCCCAATTCCTGATTTTACAAAGGGAATGTGCTAGAAAGAAGTAACTTTTAATGATTCATCAGGTCTACCCAGAACCACAATGGCCTGGGTTCCAATGGCTAACTAGTCTCTCACAGTGTGCAGGAACAGTCAAGGAGGACATTCATTAACATTTTTGTTTGTGATAGTAATTGTTCCAGGCACAGGAAGGAAGCAACTCTTCACTACATGACATGCAGATCTTCAATGGAGGGTTTGTTCTCCTTGTCAGAGGTAAAATAAAATCAGCTTAAGGAAGTAACCTTGTCTGACTTTGGTATTTCTTGATTGGTCATATATGATATGTCATTGATTGCAACAAAACTCAGTTCTGGAAATTTTCAAATGATAACCGTTGAAAGTTAGCTTGGCCAATTTTGTCTTATATATAGTAATGTGTCAGTGTGTGATTGAAATAATTAAAAAAATAAAAAATATTTAAAAAATTAAATTTTTTTGTTGCTATTAAAAAAGTCAAAAAGCAAGGGAAGAATAGAAAAGATGAAATAGTTGACCCCTCAAAAATTGTGCTTTTCAATTTTTTGTTTGAGAAGGTGGGAAGTGAAATAATTTTCCATTTTGAAGATGGCTGACACGCGTAAGGCAGATGTGAAAGACATGATCCATGGTGATATGTTGGTAGGCTCAGCTCTTAAATCTGAAAAGGTATGCGTTACACACTTAAAGATAGCGTATGACAGCTTGTTGGGTAACAACACTTAGGTTAATTGCATTTATTTTTTACTGCATGATCAAGTTCCCGATACACACGCTTATCTCCAAGAGTGTGAATTTGAGCTCAAAAAGTCGGTGTCCCCTCTGTTTTGCTAAGCAATGCTTCACGTGTATATAAGGCTCTCCTGTGCTTTACGTGAGCAATGACCTGGAGTTGTCCATACATACGTGCTTCTAGATCACCTAAAATAATATATATATAAAAAAAAATACACCCAAAAGATGCCAAAGGGCACATCAAAGAGACCCTCTAGCGTCCAGATACCTCAGCCTTGTCACTAATGCGTACAAGGTGTCAAAGTCAGGTTATAGCCTGATTGAAACACCTCTGGGAAATTAGTTGACATTGTATATTGTCCTAAAAATCTATGTGATCTATTATTTCTCTTCTCAACCAAGTCGAGCTCAGTTTCAAACTTCTAGTTCAGGTTGTGAAAATATGTGGTAGGGAATTTATATGCTTGATAGTGTGCAATAACATGTACCTAGGATTTGTTGAAACCCACTTGCTGTTCATAAATAACGCACCTTAAAAGATAATAAAGTGACAAACAGCCTGACTAAGAAAAGGGTTTGAGTTTAAAGTGGATCAGTATATTGGCAATCACTTGGACGTGTTCGAGTAATAGAAGCTGAAAAAGGTTCCTCGGTCAGATTCATACGGTTTGATCCCATAGAAACATTCTCATGTTTGAATTGATTGATATTTTTTTAATTTGAATTTTTCTTAGTGTGAGTGTTTAAGTTTCTTTGTTGAGTGTATAAATTCGCCAGGTTGATTTGACAAGTTTAAATAAGTTTATATGGGTTTTATGCAAGAATGTATGACCCCCCCCCCCCAGAATCTAAGGGGGGAGATAAAGCGAAGAGTCATCGGGTTCAGGGGAAGTATTTATATGAAACCTGTAACCTATGTTAGGGTTTTTGGTTAAATAATGTTAACCCAATAACCAATCATCATTGTCTGGTTAGTGTGTGTTCCATGTTGTGCTTGACAGGTTAAGTCAGAAAAAGAAAACTCATGGACAAGAAAGTCAAGGACTTAGTTGACCAAAACACTGATGCTGCTACTGATCAAGTTGAAGAACCAGCTAGAAAAGGACCTACCCTATGCTTAAGGGAAGTTTGTTGGTTTTTCAAGTGAAGCTTCTGAAGACTCAAAAGATATCATTCACAAGTTTAGGGAAAGCTAAATGAAGAAAAGATGCAGAGTAGTCAGAACAAGAAATTTTTCAAATCAAGAAATTGAAGAATGTCAAGACAGGGGTTTTCAAAATTTTTACCCTATTGATGCATAATTCTAGGTCACCATGTGAAGTTGTTGATACCTGATATGTGCGTTGTGTGAAGTATCAAACAAAGTACAAGATCATGTCTAACTAGGTCTGGCCGAACTAGGTCCGAACCTGAAGTTCGGACTGGCCGAACCTGAGGTTCGGCTAAAGCTCGGACCAGCGGATATAAATATGTGTTTGGTCTTTGTAATAGAGAGCTCTGAGTGTGTGAGATTTCCTTAAGTGTGTGTGACTAAGGTGTTTCTCTGTGTCAGTTTCTAAGAGTCAGATTGTACTCGTTGTTTCTTATGTGATCAATAAAACAATCGTTTAATTACGTTTTGATGTCCGATTAGCTAGATCGAGTAGACGATCCGATGTTCAGTCGCTTTCAAGTTGTATCAGAGCTTTCTGGTTCACTTTACTAATCTGTGGTTGTTATTTTCGGATTTTTGAAGCGTTTTTCGTGTTTCTCGAGATTGATTTTGTGTTGTTCATCAATTTTATCGAGTTTTTGGTGTCAAAACTGTTCCTAAATCACTTTCTATTGGTTTTTCTGACCCACAGTAACGAGTTTCGTCAAAATCAGTCCATTTTCGCATGTTTTTGAAAAAAAATATGTCGAAGTTCGGACCTTACTGGTTAGGTTCGGAGTAACCGCTCCGAACTTGGAGTTCGAACAAAGCTCGGCGAGAGTTCGGTCTGTGATCGGTCAAAGTTCGGTGTTAGTGCTCGTTCGGACAAGGTTCGGAGTTTCGTTTGAACGAAGTTCGGTGGTCAGTAGTTCGGATAGAGTTCGGACACTTTATTTAGGTTTGGACGAGGTTCGGAGGGAGTTCGGAGCTCAGAAGTTCGGACTAGGTTTTGATTAACGGTTTTACATTTTCAACATGGATGAGATTAAAAGTTTTGTAGCTGGACACAGACAGGAAGTACCAAGACTGTTAAGATTTTAGGATTATTCTCAATGGGCACCAAAATTTAAAGAATATCTTCTTGGAGTCGATAAAGATTTGTGGATTCCAATTCAGAATTTGTATGTTTATCCAACTGATTCTTATGAAGAACCCATATGGAGAATGAATCTTTCAAATGCACAACGAAAACAGTATGAAAATGAAAAGAAGGCATATGAGTTCCTTAAATTGGCTATATCCAAAGAGTTGGTTGTATATTTTAAGGATTGTTGGAAATCAAAAATATTGTGGGACAATCTGAAGATAACTTGTGAATATTACAATATGCAATTGTATTGGAATTCTAAGTCGTACAAGAGTTCTAACGGTGAAACTGAGGAGTTAGGAAAGAAAATGACAAAGTTGACTGAAGAAAATAGTATTTTGATAAGAGAATTGGAAAGTTGGAAAAAGAATGCTAAAGAAATATCTGATTCTGTCTTTGAGATAAGCAAAAATGAAAGGATGCCAAATTTGATGTCAAAATTCTCTCATCTGGTTGATAAATTTGAAGTAGTTTCACAGAAAAATAAGAAGTTTCAGAATTTGCTTACGGATGATAATCTGTTGAACGATGAAACTTATAAGAAAGAAGAAGCATTTACTTCAGAATGTAAAAAGTGCATTGAATTATCAAAAGAAGTTGAAAGATTGAAAAGTGAAACTGCAGAAGCTGAAAATGAAAGTTCGGTATTTAAGTTTGCAAAATTAATTGAAGAAAAGGCTGAATTAGTCAAGGAAGTTGAAAAATGGAAGGCTGAAGCTGAGGATGTTTGTTGGGCTATAATTATATGAGGCATGAACATTTGTAATTGGGCTAATTGTGTTTTTGTTTTGGGCTTGTTCTATTTAATGTAATTGGGCTTCTAGTTTACGATTTGGGCCTCTTGGGCCAGATTAGGTTTACGATTTATATGGGTACTATATAAACCCATTTGTCTTTCATTGTAGGTAAGGCAAATGATTTCAATAATTTGTTTGAAAAATCCAAGGTTAAGCTTGATATGCTCAACAAGACTTCTGATGAACTAGCTACTCAAGTTGTTTAATATCAGATTGCTATGGAAAAATTGCTAGATGAAAAGAGGGAGTTCATAAGGGTGAATAAATTGCAAAATGCGAATCTTGATATTCAAAGGAGAAATGAAGATAAGTTGAAGAAAGAGTTGCTTACTGAGCATGATAATTTGAGATTGCAAAAGTATGAAACAAACAAGGTTGCTAAGAAGTTGATTGCAACAGAA
>JBCNJP010000009.1:50491603-50506913 GCA_039602395.1 Deinandra increscens subsp. villosa | reverse complement strand
CAAACCACCTTCCATTTCCAAGAAAGTAGCCACCAAGCTTGCCAACCCCAACTATAGAACAGACACCACACACCAATTGTCCCTCTCAAGAAAAAGCCTCCACCTACCATGGAATTTTCAGACATTTTCCCACCTACTCCACCTTCAAGTCCCACACCAGAAGCCAGTAGACCACAAACTCAAACCTCCCTACCTCCACTCACCATCAAAGAACCAACAATCACCATCACCAAACCTACTGAAGTTCAACCTGGTCCTTCTTCTCATTCCTCAAAGGGTAAAGCTCCAACTGCAATAGAATCAATAGATGAGTCCAATGAGGAAAATAAGATAAGAAAGAGAAGACTGCTGTATCACAAAAGAAAGAGAGAACAAAAGCCAAGAAAAACAGGCCCACCCAAGCAAAACAAAATCGTTGGGTGGATAGTTAATGAAGACAACGTTGACTTCAAATTCTAATTCCTCAATGGCACATCAAGAGTAGTGAATGCTCATCTTGCCACCAAAATGCTTGATATCTCCCAACTGACTGACATCAATGAGAAACTGAGAAACATAATGAGTCCAACCAGAGCAGAGCTCCTGCTAAGAATGGGCATAGAACTGAAGGTGCTCAAGCATGGATTGCTTTCTGAAACTCAGGTTGATGATGATGCTGAAGAAGAGTTAACCAGTCAGATCAAGTTTGTAATTTGAGAAGAAGAAGAAAAGTTCTTTTATGTAAGCAGGACAGATAGCAGTTTCACAACCCATGAAGCAATTAATGTTCAAGACCAGTGGAATGAACAAGATTGGGAAGCTCTGAAACATGTCAAGGTCACCATAACTAACATGAGTGTTCTCTGAAAGGATGTGAATGCAGGGGTTAAGTTCTTCGACAAGTAGGTCAAGGAGAAGAAAGTTTTTGGGTAGAAGTCAGTTTTTGAAGATGAACATTGGAATCGAAGAATAATTTGACAGAATCAGCTTAGGGTGAGATTGTAAGGAATAATGCGCTTGGAAGATTTCCGGCTGAATGCCAATTTTGTTATGTTCCGGCTGAAGTTGAAGTTGAAGCGGAATTCTCACTTCAAGCGGAACTGGCAGTTCAAGCGGAAAGAAGCAGTTTTGTCTCTTAGCGAATATTCCGGGTGAACTCGATTATCCACCAGATAATGAGTTCAACCGAACTTTTCCTGAGATGTCTTTTCAGCAAGTCCAATCCTGCAAAAGCTTCTTGGTTGCTTCTGAATCTGTTCAAGCCGCTCTCCCAAAGTAGTATGTTGCTGTTTAGACGCAAGATATTCCAATTGTCGATGTTTATGCTTTTGGTAGTTTGTATTTGACTTTATATTTTATGGTCTAGATTAGATCGCATGAGATCAATGGCTGTCATTGATCTCATTAGCACTACTATATAGCTTAGTTAGCTCATAGTTTACACATCAGTTCTCGAACAACTTGTAATAGTGTAGCTTTGAGTTAATACAAATAGTGCCGAGTATTTCTTACTTCGTTGTTACTATCTTTATGCAATCAAGCACTCACATCAATACAAGAGAACTAATATAAGCTTAGGTAGAGTGAAATATAACTTTAATTCCGAAGGGTTATATTTGCAAGTAGAAGGGTTTCTTGTTAATTTAATCTGTTTAACACCGATCCTACAGCTAAGCAATTTCGAAGATTTGACACGTGGAAGGTTGGATGAACATTTTTGAGCTTAGACGGTAGTTCGAGCTTGTAAGCTACTTTCCCAATCCGTTTAAGTAATTTGAATGGGCCAACGTAACGAGGTGCTAACTTTCCTTTCTTTCCAAATCGAACGACTCCTTTCCAAGGGGATACCTTAAGGAGTACTAAGTCGCCGACTTTGAATTCTAGGGGTTTGCGTCGTTTATCAGCGTAGCTCTTTTGACGACTTCTAGCAGTGAGTAGATTATCACGGATTTGAATGATTTTGTCGGTAGTTTCTTGAATTAACTCCGGACCAGTGATTTGGGCGTCACCAATCTCGTTCCAACAAATAGGTGAGCGACACTTTCGACCATAGAGTGCCTCCAAAGGTGCCATGCCGATGCTTGTATGGTAGCTGTTATTATAAGAGAACTCGATCAAAGGTAAGTGTGAATCCTAGTTGCCACTGGAATCGATAACACATGACCTAAGCATATCCTCGAGTGTTTGAATAGTTCGTTCAGATTGACCATCAGTTTGAGGATGATAAGCGGTGCTAAGTCTAGACGAGTACCAAAAGCTGATAGAAGAGATTGCCAAAAACGGGAGATAAAACGACCATCACGATCAGAGATAATGCTCAAAGGCACACCGTGACAACAAGCAATTTCTTTGATGTAGATTCGAGATAGTTTCCCAACTCAATACTTTTCTCGAATAGGAATGAAATGAGCTGATTTGGTCAACCGGTCAATGATTACCTAAATTCTATCGTGACCATCTGAAGTGCGTGGAAGTTTAGTGATGAAATCCATGGCTATGTTTTCCCACTTCCACACTGGAATCTCTGGTTGTTCAAGCAAGCCAGAAGGTCGTTGATGTTCAGCTTTCACTTTGGAGAAAGTGAGGCATTTAGCCACGAAGAGGGCAATGTCCTTTTTCATGCCGGGCCACCAATAATGAAAACGAAGATCTTGATACATTTTGTCCGCGCCGGGATGATTAGAATAGTGGGACTTATGAGCTTCGTTCATGATGAAAGAACGAAGATCACTGCGATTAGGAATCCAAAGAAGATTTAAGAAATATAGGAGGCCATTAGGTTTCGTTTCCAGTTAGAGTTCAGCACCACATGACATTTCTTCGTACATGTTACCCTCGGTGATTGAGGCATGTTGTGCTTCAAAGATGCGAATTTGAATATTGGTTTGAATACGAATACTTTGAAGGTGGATAGAATTGAGATGGTCCCTACGACTAAGGGCGTCGGCTACAACATTTGCTTTGCCAGGATGATAGCAAATTTCGCAGTCATAGTCGCTTATTAGTTCGACCCAACTTCGTTGTCTCATGTTGAGTTCCTTTTGATCGAAGATGTGTTGGAGGCTCTTGTGGATACATGGTAGGGGGTGATCTATAGAAGACCAGAGAGACACTGGGGGAGGGGTAGAAGGTAGATCAGAGAGATCTGGAAGCGGAAGGGGGGGTTATGTCTCCGTTTGACACACTCGATTATCACTTAGCACTTTAAGCACTCATATGTAAATGCTCCTCTTGACAAAAGCTCATATGAAGATCATAAGAACTTATGAAGACTCTTTACAAATACTAGAGAGAAAGATAAGAAGTAATGTTTATTTCAAACAAGGTGTATCTTACAATGAGGGGAAGGCCTTCCTTTTATAGCACAAGGAAAGGCAACTATTACAATATAATAATATAACTAGTGGAATAAATAATGGATGGGTCCATTAAATAATTCAAACTAGTCAACAAAGCACTACTAGATGCTTTCTTCCACTTTAAGAGTGAATTAAGCTTTATTTAATCCTAAGCACACTGATTAATCTCTTTAAGAGTGATTAATACTTATTTAGACCTAAACACGCTTACACGCATAATTAAACATAATCACACAATCATCTCAAAGAGATGATCCTCTTCAGACTGCATGTTCTTGGTTTTGATTAATTGGGGTCTCTATCATGTGAACATTTGAGAAGAATGGGTGCTTTTTGAGGTTATCAATAATTATCTGTTCCCATTCCATAGCAAGTGTGTTTGATGAGAGGCCAATATCTCCCTGTAGGACGTCTGGCGGGATGCCTCCCTTGGCTACCTGATTTCGCTTTAACATTTCCTCTCTAAAACGGACCCAATCGTCGAAATAATTTTTCTTGTAGTAGGAGGATGCGGGATTCATATCATACGAGGTTGTGATGTAGCGACCAAGATTTGGGATCCGTGTTTTGGACCCGGGGTCTCTAAACATTATTGTACAATATTTTCTGGGGGAGGAAGACATTAGGTCGGTCCATACATGTGCCGGGAAGAACCATTCAAGGAATACAAGTGTATTCTTTTTATCTTCAGGAACCTGATTGAGCTGGCAGTCAACCAGGTATGCAAGCAGCTTTTTGGAGCTGAAGGTCATAGCTATCATGAACTGCTTGGATAGGTACCAGAGAAAAGCTAGAGCTTCTTGTGGCAGGTTATCAAGTTGTTTGATCTTGAAAATACTTAGAAAGGGGAAGTCTGGGTGAAACCTATCACCTTCAATGACCGAGCCATTGGTTTTGAGGGTAAGGCTGAAGAACGTTTTGTAGTTCAGAGGGGTTTCTTTTGCTAATTTGTGTTTGTTGATCACTTCTATGATCTCTTTTGGGATGAATTCGACTTCTTTTTCATGAGGGGGGTTGTTGGGGCCAGAAGTACTCATTTTGAATGATTTTCTTTTGGCGGGATGATTTTTTCTTCTGCAGATCCCTTCGTTTAAATAGGAAAAATTCTGGGACTGTTGCTGAACAGTAGTAGGCCACCTGTAATGTTTGTCTAGTCTTGGATACTGTTCTTGTACAGTAGTAGGCCACTGAGTTTTTTTTTCTGGATCTGTAGGAATCTTTAGGTGCGCCATCACATCAATCTTTGGGTGCGCCATCACGTCAGTCTTTTCTTTTGGTTTTTTGTGATGAGTAGGTTCTTCTTTTCCTGTTTGCTTTTTCAGTGGGGCTTTTCTTGGAAACAATGATTGATTCCAATTTGAACACTGTACCTTATCGTGTAGAGGTATCTTACTGTTGCGAGTTTCCCAGGTGCAGGTGTTTGTCATGTAAATCGGCATCGGGCCTGAGTCTGAATCAGTAGATTCTGAATCATCTTCACTGGGGCTTGAATCATCATATAGGATGGAGCAGACCGTTGTCTCTCCTGGTTCATCTTCTAAGGAGTATAAAGATTCAAGGTCAGAGATATCAACTGGTTCGATCTTGTTGATAGCTTCCACAAGGGCTTGTGTTTTTCTTTTATCCTTGCAGTCCCTGGCGAAATGGCCTTTCTTGTTACAGACATAACATTTGTCAGTGTCACGCCCTCGTCTTGATCTCCTGTTGAGAAATTTCCAGTTTCTGTTGGATCTTGATCTATGAGCCTGCGAAAAATCAAATTTTTTAAACCTTCTGAGTTTAAATTTAGATTTCTTCGAGGAATCAGAACAGTCGCATGTGGATTCATCATTACACTTGATCTTTAAGTGTTTGTCATTGCACGCAGAACCAAGCCGCTTTCCTGTTTTTTCAAAATCAACCAAAAATCTTTTTTGGTTGCATAGCTTTGAGAGGCCGTTCATTAGTAACTGGTAAAGTTCACCAAGAGAAGCTTGAGCAACTGTCATCCCTTTATTTTCTAATGACCTGTAGGCTTCATTTGAGAGTGATTCAGGAAATGAATTCACGAAGACTTGTTTTAGATTTATGTCGTCAACGCCGTTGAGACAATAAAATCTTTCAGACATTCTGTTGTAATGCTTTTCTAGATCCTTTTGCTGGAATGAGCAACACTTCATTTTCAGGAATTCTTCTCTAGCTCGGACTGTATGTTGGGTAGGGTCACCAATGAATTCACTATGTATAAAGTGTATGAACTCTTCTGGGGACTGTGAGGCTCTGAGTCTAATCTGTCTGTACTCACCAAGACTATGGTACCAGTCTCGGAGTCTACCTTGACATCTGGTTAGAAAGCGTTTAATAACTATGTCAAGACTGAAGTATTGGAGCTCAGATGAGCACCAAGCTAACATCTCGACACTTCTTGCTCTCCATTCTGATGGTGGGACATCATCAAAGGTGAACTGGAGTTTAGAGTCAGTGTTTGTTCTGTTTGTTTCTGGGACAGTCTGTTCTGCAGTGTCATCAACCTCTGAGTAGGCAGGTTCCTCACCCATCATGAATAAGTGTTCAAACTCGTATGTTGGAGGGATCTCCTCATAGGTGTGAGATGCAGATGCATCGTCGGTGAAAATCACACATTTGGTACCGTATAGGTAATGCCTCCAAATTTTTAAAGCAAAGATGACCGCACCAAGCTCAAGATTGTGCGTCGTGTAGTTCTTCTCGTGGATTTTGAGTTGTCTTGATGTATAAGCAATAACTTTGCCTCGTTGCATGAGAACGCAACCAAGACCTTGGTTCGATACATCGCAATAGATGACAAATTCGTCGTTACCATCGGGAAGAACTAAGATAGGAGCATCACATAACATTTGCTTAAGTGTTTGAAATGCTTGCTCTTGCTTAGGACCCCACTCGTAAGGTTTGCCTTTATGGGTTAAGGCAGTGAGTGGTAAAGCAATCCTGGAGAAATTAGAAATGAAACGCCGGTAGTAGCCTACTAGACCAAGAAAAGAACGAATTTCGATAGGAGTAGTAGGAATACTCCAATTTTTAACAGTTTCGATCTTAGCAGGATCTACATGGATACCCTTGTCATTGACGATGTGTCCCAAAAATTGAACTTACTTAAGCCAAAATTCACATTTCGAGAATTTAGCGTATAGTTGTTCTTGCTTTAAGAGTGCTAAAATTAAATGTAGTTGTTGTTCGTGATCAGATTTTGATTTGGAGTAGACGAGCATGTCATCAATGAAGATGATCACGAACTTATCCAAGTAGGGCTTGCAAACGCGATTCATCAGACCATGAATACCGCAGGTGCATTTGTTAAGCCAAAAGGCATAACTGTGAACTCAAAGTGACTATACCTAGTACGAAAGGCGGTCTTTGGAATATTATCGTCGTGAACTCGAAGCTGATGATATCCAGAACGAAGATCGACTTTGGAGAAACAATTGCCACCTTGAAGTTGATAAAAGAGATCTCCGATTCTCGGTAAAGGGTATTGATTCTTAATGGTAAGCTTTTTGAGCTCACGATAGTCGATGCACATTCGAAATGATCCATCCTTCTTCTTCACGAATAAAACAGGTGCTCCCCAAGGTGAGGAACTTGGGCGAATAAAGCCTTTTTCGGAAAGCTTGGAGCTGATTAGACAACTCTTGCATTTCAGAAGGTGCGAGGCGATATGGAGACTTAGCCACTGGATTTGCACCGGGTATGAGATCTTTGCGGAAATCAATTTGGCGAATAGGGGAAAGGCTGGATACATCTTCAGGAAAAATTTCCGAAAAATACCGAACGATGGGAATGTCTTGTATCTTCTTCTCCTTAGCATCTATCTCCACAATATGAGCCAAGAATGCCATGTAGTTTTTGCGTAAGTACTTTCGAGCTTTGGTGCATGACATGAGTTTAAGTCCTTTAGATGGTTTGTCGCCATAGACAACCAAAACCTAACCATCTACACGAGGAATTTGAATAGACTTCTCGAAACACGCGATTTCAGCATGATTCAGAGTTAACCAATCCATGCCTACTATGATGTCAAAACTACCCAGTTGCATGGGTATGAGGTCGATAGAGAGATGATGCTCATTAAAGTCGAGTGTGCAATTACGAATAATAGATTTAATGGTGATGGGTTTTCCATCCGCCACTTCAACCGTAACAGGTTTCTCTAATGTGGTTCGAGGGGTAGCAAGTAAGGGCTCGAAGTCAATAGAAACAAAACTCTTATCGTTGCAGTATCAAATAAAATCGAGGCATAACGGTTATTAACAAGAAACGTACCGTTGACCACTTCGTTGTTGACTTGGGCTTGATTAGCATTGATGTTGAATGCACAACCACGTGCACCCTGGTTGATTGGGTTGGCTTGAGCGTTGTTCACGATTGTCAACCTGGGACATGTGTTGCGAAAATGCATAGGGTCACCACACTGGAAGCAAGCAGGCTTATTGGGTGGTGGTGGAGAATTGGGTAGAGCAATGGGTCGGACAAAGGGTTGTTGGGCTTGAGGTTAAATGGGTTATCGACAAGTGTTGGTATGATGGCCAAAACGACCACAGTTTAGGCATTGGCGACATGGGGTAACCGCAAGATAATGGTAATTGCAGGTGTTACACTGAGGTAAGGGTCCAGCATAAAGCTTCTTAATAGGCTAGGTAAAAGGAGCAACCTGGGCTATTGGTGTAGCTGGTGTGATGATAGCATAGTTTCGGTGGTTAGCTTTCCGCTTCTTCTTGTTAGCAGCAGATGACTCAGCCTTAACATCTTTAGGTGTATCGGTTGAGGCTTTATTAGATGATTTCTTAGCGCCCTTTCGGAATAGGGTCCCTGCTTCTACGTGATCATCAGTAAGGATTGCACATAGACGCATAGCCTCTGCGAGTGTCTCCGGGTTTCTACCCCACATGGTGTCTCGAATTTGAATTGGGAGACCCTTAATGTACTTCTCGATGGCTCGATAAAGAGGTTCAACCAAGTGAGGAGCCAAGTAACTTAGCTGTTTGAAACGAGTGTTGTAAGCTAAGTTTTCGCCACCATCTTGCTTCAGTCCCCAAAACTCAACCTCGAGTTTCATGATCTCGCTACGAGGGCAGAACTCACGGTTCATGAGTTCCTTGACTTCTTTCTAAGATAAGGCCATGGCAGCATCCAAACCCCGAGTGTGTTTTTTGCTGTTCCACCAGGTGAGTGTCTCTTTTTGGAAGACACTGGTAGCATGACGAACCTTCAAATTCTCAGGGCAGTCGCTGTTGAGAAAAGTGTTCTCCATGCTCTCGTACCATTGGAGCAGGCCAGTAGCCCCTTCAGACCCATAGAAGATGGGTGGGTTGCAAGAGTTGAAGTGTTTGAAGGTGCAGTGGGGAGGATTAGCACCAGCTTGGTTATTTTGATTCGTGTTGAGGTTCTGCTGGAGTTTAACCATCATATCTGGGATGACTTTAGCCATTTGCTTGGCTATTTGAGCAGCCATCTTGCGTCCAGAATTTCCAGAACGACGACCCTTAAAATTCATAGACATGCTGAAGCGAAGTGAAAGAGATTGTAAGACAAATGGTGAAAATGGTTTGATAGGTGATAGGCATGGAAGAAAATATGTAAATCATGAAACATATGTTGAAATCATTGTAAATCGGTGGAATATTATATGAAATAGGAAAAGTAAATCATGTTGAATTGTAAAATGAACATAGCATTGAGTGGTAACCATTTAAAACGATCACCTTGACTTATCAAAGTTATTTTAGTTCGTGTGACGTTTGGTATGACATGTTTTGGCCTAATAGGTAAGACACTCTCACTAAGAGTTCCCAGATCGGCGCACAGGCCCAGCGGTTGACTTGGGTTTATACGAACCGCCTTTCCTAGACAGAAAACTCGGTTACCGGCGTCCACCCTTCCAGTTACTACATGCCCGTCACATAGAACTTAAACTTTGACGAGAGTGAAAATCGAAAAGTAACTAGAATAATGAAACTTCAAATGTGGTATAAAGTGATAGTGTAGATGTGTGTGTCTAGACAAGATTTGGGGCTTGAATAGAATAAGGTAGGAATAAATAGCATATATACAGACATATAGTAATATGTAATAAGCATGCAAGACATGAGATACTCATGTTTGGACACCTAAAGCCATAGTCTAGGTCACCATTTCTAATAACCTAATTCCCTATAGCCATGGCTCTGATACAAATCTGTCTCACCCCAACCGACGGCGGAATTTACGTCGGGGCATGATGATTGTCCAAATTGCTCATGACACTAATTAAAGTCTCAATAATTATTTATTACCAAATTCCAAGTCTTACAGAAGGATCCAATACACATAATACAATATAAAGATAAAGTTTGATTTAATTAATCTAGGTCCAAAGCATCCTAGATGTTAGCATCAATCTAGCATGGCTTAAACCGCATTTCCTGTAACATGTATAAAAATAGAGAGTGTCAACTAAAAATAGTTGGTGAGTAAACATAGGGTTAAAATACATATAGTAGTTTGTAAGCGATTCAAATGTCTGATGTAGACTCAAGCATGTATGAATAAACTAATATTGAATTTGCATAATCAAACCTTGATGACTTGTACCATAACTCGAATGCCGTCTATAAAGTCAAATTCAGGTCATAGCTAATTGTGATAGGTTTCAATCACCCAAATGCCGTCTATACAGTCAAATTTAGGTGGGTTGTCAGCCAATAGATCTACCATTGTTACCGTAGGCTTGTATGTTAATGATTACACTTGAAAGTTGAATTTTGCATAAAAAACACCATAGTCTAACATATAGCATGTAAACACACATAGACATGAAATGAAATCGTATGGTTTGTAATAAGTCCAAGTATTGACTCAGTTTATATAAAATCTATTTTAATAAAGTTATAAATATTTAGAGTCTTAACGGGCATAATGGAGATCCGTTAGATCTAATATTTAACTGAAATATATAATAATTAGATTTGAGACACATTTTTAATATAACAAAATTTCGTTAATGTTTAGCAAATAAAATAAAATTATGAATATAAATTTTAATATAGAAATTTAATTTATGATTAACACACGAGGTGATTATATTTGAGGAGTATAAAATATCTAAGATTTGTATTTTTCTTTAGAGATTATAGTTAACCCTAAGGCTCGACTAGTTCAAAATAATGACATAAAAATAATAACGAACGATTACTCACTTAAAGCAAGCAAGGAGAAGGAATGTAGTAGGAGGATGTTAAATCCACTCGTGAGTCTTCAAAAGGTAGATAATTTCGTTCAGTCGTGGAATTGGAAGGAGAAATGGATATATTTTCGTGAGCGTTTTTGGGAGTAAGAAATGAGTTTGAGTGTGTTTATTTTTGGTTCAAGCATGCCATATTTATACATGAAATTTTAGCCCTTGGTAATCCTTGGTAACACTTGGTAATCCTTGGTAACACTTGGTAATCCTTGGTAACACTTGGTAACACTTGGTAACATTTGGTAACACTTGGTAACACTTGGTAACACTTGGTAATCCTTGGTAACACTTGGTAACACTTGGTATAGGTTTAATATTTTAAATGTTTTATATAAAAAAATCGATGAAAAAATTTATAAAAACTATTTTTTATATATAATCTTTAGTATTTTACCACCATTAATGTAAAGTGTTGGAGTTGTCAAATAATTATCACCATTGGTTTCGTGAGTTGACTCGGGTATGACCTTAACATGCATAACATATATATATATATATATATATATATATATATATATATATATATATATATATATTACATATAAAATGAAGCGAGGGTAAAAATAGAATTTCATGATTTTCTTGAATAAAGATTGAAATTACATGGATAACTGAAATGGGTCGGGTTACAAATATGGAAAATAGACGGATGTCATAGTGTCATCATGAACGAGGAAGTCGGACGAAGGAATAATTACATTATTTATTCAGATTAGAACGTCCTTGCTTATTCCTTTTGTGTGATGGATGGATCAATTAGAGAGGATGAGAGATAGTAAAAAAGGGGTTAGTTCAACTAGTTATAACTTATCGAACACATTAGAAGACATTAGATTCACTTGCACACCATCATTATAGCAATTTTAGGCTTCTTTTATAATAATAAATCATGGAATGGAATTTTATCAAAGAAGTGTTCGAAGTGTAGTGATTGCTATTTAGTTAAAATAACTTGTTGTAATTCTTCTAGCTTAGGTGCAGTAACTATATCTTTGAAAAATCTTGCATTATCTAGAATAGCAGTAAGATCTTCTAAAGATGTCCTAGAAATGTGTACCTGAGTTAGTAAGGGTTTCTCCTTACCAGTGTCTTCTGGAAGGTTCAGAGACAATGGTCTCTTCTGGTACTGATACTTTAGGCTCCTTCTAATTAATTCATCTTCTTAGGAAGTCAAGATCTGGGTAAAAGGTCCAACTCCTTTGGTTATAGAAAACAGGGGTCGATGATGGCTTCTTGAGGTTTTTCATCCGAGATTACTTCTTATCTACGACTTGTTCTTCCTCACTTCGTTGTCTTTTGAAGTAGTCATCTAGAACCTTTATATGTGCGAGCATTCTTTATGTGGTTTCTTTGAGGTCACTTTTCGGATGAACGTAGGGCGTTTCTTTTATATATGGTGGGTATTCGTTATATTCATGGCTTTCGCCTTCATTGTTTTATTCAACACACCATTTAAAGAAAAAATAAAAACCATGTATGCAAGAAGTAGAAGGTAAAAATGTGGGTTCTCCTTCCTCAACAGGCAGTCTTGTACATTCTTAGCAATCATTGCGTTCTGGTTCATAATACTCATTGTTGTGGCAACAGGTACTATCTTGCTCTGGTTGTGAATGTGAACATGGAAAATGGTTAGGACTTTCCTCTGATGGGTCTAAAGGAGGTAAAATAAGAAAAAGTAAATAAAAATAATCACAAAATTAGGCCGTTAACTCGGACTTTTCCTAAAATTCTCTTTGTGTCCCTGGCAACGACGCTAAAAGCTTGTTGTGCTCTAGGTATGTATAGAAATATATGACAATTATGAGTCAGTTTCAACATTACTATTGCATTTAAGCTTTAAATTTATAAAAGATGATAATAAACAATCAGTATACACCACATGCATGGACAAGTGCACCCATCGTGGCGTAATATAACGAATGTAAGATATCGAGGTCATCCAAGGACACAATGTATAGAAACGAGGGCTCTTGATACTTCACCTTGATTAAAGTCTAACCAAATCTTACTTTAGGGTTTAAGATAGAAAATTAAACTAAGAAAAGAAATATAAAATAAAGATAAAAAATGGTTTTTAAGTGTAGACAATCAAATAAAATATCACATGAGAGGACTTACCAATTGGGGAGGGGGGGTTAGTAAACCGTTTATTTAAAACCTTCTCTTAAGATTGCTACTAAGAGGTGAGGGAGACCGCCTCTCAGCCTCAAGTCACATCTCACCTTCCTCCCGTTATCCATCCATAGAGATGGCTACCTGGAGAACCTTTCTATTAGTAATAAGTGAAATGTGTGTGCATGCCATTTAGTTGTAGGGCCTTATGGTCAAAGTACCGTTACACTCGGATATGTTATCATGAAGCAGTAGTGGAACAACCCACGCACTGGATTGTTTTATAATGAACATTTCTTTATAAGGAACTAAGGTATGTTTTCTCCTTGCACCGCTCGCGTGCGTACATGGGTGTTCGTAATCAAAGTGAAGTCCACCAACGCATCACTGTCACGTCTACGCAGTGGAAAAATATTACCAGCCCTTTATCGCAACCATTATCTTCAGATCGCACATTCATGAAGACCGAGTTTTTTTACATAATAAAACACTCAAATATATTTCTTTGCATGGGGTGAAAGTCACCAAAAGGATCATGTGTCGTTCCCCAGTGGGGTGTCACAGGTTCGACTGATGAGCTTTCGACTCCTCGAATGGTCCACAATACACAAGAAACATTTGTTCAAAGTGGTGACAATAAACTTTCAATATAAATAGTTTTCATAAAATCATTAGTACACACCTTAAGGTGAGTTTATAAACTCATTTTTACAAATTCGCAAAAGACTTGTTTACTTCTAAGTGATTGTAAGAGTTTAGCCAAGCAATGGCTATAAATATTTTCTTAAAAATAAAATGAGTAGTTCATAGATAAACTTTAAACAATATCTTATTAAGTTAATGTTTCTTACAAACTTGATGTCGAATGCTTCAAAGCACCAAAAACAAGTGGCTCAAAAAGAAAAATAAAGATCTAAATTACAAAAGGAAGAAAGAACTGAGCAAGTATTCTGGTGAAATGGAGCTGGTATTTATAAGCCAGTTCGGAGATGGAGCACGGGTCGTGCTTGTCAGTAAATCAACAAGAATCTTCGGTAGTCAGTAACAGAGGTCGTGCTTATCAGTGAGCACGGGCCATGCTTAACAGCCATCGAATATCTTCCTTCTAGAAGTTGGCTGGAGTAGGGCATCGGCCGTGCTTGACAGAGCACGTACTTGCTTAGGCCAAAAAACACCCAATTCTTCAGATTTTTCTTCTATTTTATGAATAATTGACTTCTTTTGTGATTTATACATGATTTATGCTGAAAACCTAAAAAAGAAACAAAAACACATTTTTTGCTAACAATTAGTCAGTTTTAACCCAAAAAGTGAGATTTATTTGTTATAAAAATATGTATAATTTAATGTATCTCAAACATCCTCACACTTAAGCTTTTGATTGTCCTCAAGTGAAACTCTATAATTCGAGGCCTCACATATCCCAAAGATTTATACTGATCCATGTAGTCAAGAATCCAGTTAGTAAAAAGTCATTCGTCCAATTATTTTCAACTTGTCTTTCTTTTGAAATTTTATTTCTATTTTGAAATATGGATGCGTATGGCAAGCCTACAAGGGTTTAATTTTATCTCAACTTATGTGCCTTAAAAATGACCACTCAACACTCGACTTTTTATATTTGTATTTTTTGGGTGAACACTCGTATAAAGGTGAAAATCAAGTAGAAGGTATAGGCTTGACATGGAATCAATCCCTTCACAGATCTCATCGGAATCCATATACTTATCATGACGACTTAAAAGGGTTGAAGGTTAGGGGTTTGAATATTTGGATGAATATAGGCTAAAATATAAAATAAATGTCTTGTTTATAAAATTCTTTATTTTGTGAATCTAAAATTTTAAGAGCTTGCCCACAGTTTGCTCTTTTATTTACCTAAGGGATATTTTATCCCTTTATCACTTTCATTTCTTTTTTTAGACAAACACATAAATATAAATCCCAAAAGTTAGGATAGCATTTACTTGCTTGTGATAAATATAAGTCACTATTTTGGATTTTTAGAAATAGGACCTCATTTTACGAAAGTAAAGAGGTTAAACAACAAAGGGGTTTATAGGCTTGGGGTGATTTTACATCAAATTTGTGGGTATTTAAAATAAATTAGGGGGGGGGGGGGGGGGCTCAAAGGGACTAACTATGAGGTATATTAAGGGGTAAGGAAAAGCGAAGAGGTTAATAAATAGAAAAAAGATGGGGGTTTAAAAGAAAAATTCCTAGGTGCCTCAATCATATAGATATTTGTTACTGATTTTATCCATTTTTGACGTATTGTCATGTCAAGTTCTACCTCTACTAAAGTTACCTAGTTTCTCGCAAGGATCGTCAAGAAAGAGCATGGTGTTTGTGTTCATGCATAATAGACTCAAATTCTCACCGACTACGGGAATGGGGGTAAATATAAGTTTGCATATAATTAAATTCGTTATTTTAAGTTTGCATATATATATGTGTGGGCCCTTGGGGGAAAAAGTAAAATTCCACTAATTTTAACGTTACTTTGCTAATTTCATGAAAATAACATTAAAAGTGATGGACTATTAATCATGCATCATGTGATGGAGTTGATAGCCGAAAGATAAGGGGTACATGCACCAATCGGTCTTTGTCTCAATTTGCTGAG
>JBCNJP010000009.1:50444521-50491103 GCA_039602395.1 Deinandra increscens subsp. villosa | reverse complement strand
TTAGCCAAAACAGAAAGCAAGAGTAAACAAAGAGGAGGAATACAAGACGCATGTGGTGAAGGGCGCAGCAGAGGGAATATTGAGTTTAATTTCTATATATACCTAATTGTTTACATGTTAAAATTAATAGCACCTCACTACGTTAACAAAATTAATAACTGCAGACCGAGAATGAAACATAAATAATTGCGGGATACGTGACCGTAGAACTGGGAATGGATGCCCTGACATTAGTCTTTGGCAAGGAAAGGGGTGGATACATAAAAGGCATTGGGTATGGAGTGACTTCCCATGGATATTGGCAGGGTGCTCCAAAAGGGCGATCAAAAGAGCGGATCCAAAAACTTGAGTCGGAACTTAAAAATGAAAAACCACTTCGTGAGAAAAAAGATCAAGGGGTTCAACACCTCAATGATAAGCTTAAAACACATGATGAAAGAATTGATATGCTTACGGCGTTTCAGAATGAGATTAAAGAACAACAACTTAGTGGACTTGATAAAGCGGTAAATTCTGTAATGGACAAAAATTATACATATATATATATATATATATATATATACATACATACCTATAATTACTTATATTATATACTTTTACTTTTTATCAAGTAATTATTATAAATCCTTAATTCATTTTGTAGGTAAAGGACGCGGAGGCGCCTCTTATTACAACTGCAAGATCTAACAACCATTGTAATGAGCATTCTAATGTAAATACAACGGTAATTAAGTATAAACGATTATATAATTGTTTATATGATCAATCTCCCATGTGCGCATATTTATTAATTAATTAACTAATTGAATTGTACGTAGGACATGATCAATTCCGCGCATAAAATACATTGCAGAAACAATCTCCTCAATCAAACTCATCTCAGAGGTAGCTCGATAAGGTACGGATTTGATACAATTCTAAATTTAAGTTGATCCGGAAGATTCTAGTTCATCTGGATGAACATGCGTCTCTATTTATGGTTCATCCGGACAGTTGAAGTTCAGGATAGTTATTGTTCTTCCGGAATATAATTAATAACTATTTCGACAATGATAAGTTTGTACTTCATCCGGATGGTTATCTGGATAGTTAATTAATGTTTGACCCATTATTATTACCTTATATATCAATTTCCTTGGCTGAGCTGTACTCTGGAATCTCACTATTCCCTTTACACGTCAGCAATTATTGCATTGCCACGTGGCAATGCAGGTTCGTTTATTATTATTTTTTCTTTCCAGTTGCGTTTTGTGTATTTATACGTTTATTCTTGAGGTTTTCTCAACTTACGCTTTTATCACAGTGGTAAGATGTTAAGTTTTAGGGATAGGGTGCAGGATCGAATCTCTTCCTAAGGTTTTTTTTGGGTTGTGCATTGTGTACTCCTTTATTTTCAGACACGTGTGGCTCATGCCACGCGTACTATTACCTTTCTCTCTTTGCTTTTGGAATACCTCTCATCTTGGTGATTCTATGGGTATTTTATGGGGCACCGGTTTTGTAATTCCGTGGGAGGTTTTAGGGTTAAGAAAGTTTCATTGCTCTGCCATCTCCACTCTCGCATCTCTCTCTGGTTCTTTTTCTCTCTCTATATCGCCAGTTGTCTTACCGGTGGTGGTGGCTGAGAAGTACAGTGGTTTTGGCTATGACACTTATTTATGCTGTCGGTTGTCTTACCGGTGGCGGTGGCGGTGTAACGTGGTAGTGGCTGTCCTAAAGGCGTTGCTCCGTTAAGAGATCTTGACGTTGATGTTCTCTGTTCATGAAACGTGGATGCTCCAGAAACGTTGAAGTAATGATGATGTTGCTCCGTTTCTGTTGAGCTGAGGACATTTACAGCCGCTACTGTGGCTTTCGGCTTTGCTTTTGTGTTGTTAATAACAACGGCCGATGATGTTCGAGCGGCGATGCAGTACATCTGATGACATTCGAGGTACTATTTTATTGTCTTTGTCGTTGGGTTGCTCGCGGCTAGGGTTTCAAGGGTGGTGCCACCGTTTTATGTTTTTGGGATAAGGCTTTTTTCCGGTGACCTAGGCTCCATCGTTTTTGTCCTGGTCTACCCATTTTGGGGTTTTTACTTGATGCTAACATACTAGTACTTTTTGTGATGAATTGCCTTCTGCTATTAATTTCTCTTAATATTTCTTGGTTTTTAGCAATAATCTATGTCGGTGATTATATTGGTGCAAAGCCATTATATTGGTCAAGTTTCTTATATTGTTCTTACTGTGTTTGCGCCTGCTTTATTGAATGGATATACTTTAGGAGGCTATAATGATTACTGAAAAAAATCAGATCTTGGTGTGGCAATTCACATTTGCAGCCAAATATGATTATTGTTCTAATGTCTTATAAATCTGACCCTAGCTTTTTTGCAGTGAAGAATGAAGGTCTGATTCAAGTGTTTTATGGTGTTTCAGTTTTTTTATATAGATGTTAACTTCAGTTGTTTGGATATCGATGGTCTGAGCCTTATTTGTTATCATACATATCGAAAGAGGAAACTGATGAGTATACATAAATTGTACTACTCAAACTACAAGGAACACACTGATTAGCCTTTAAGGTCAGTGAGTAGTGGCTATCTGATGTTGCTATCTGGATTTCTTCAGTTGCTTTGTGCTGTGTTTTTGAGATCCACTTTCTAATACGAATTATTTTAAGGGCTATGATGATGTTCCAGAGATAAATATCGATGGTCTGAGCCTTATTTGTTATTATTGATATATTACCTTATATATCAATTTGCCTGGCTGAGCTGTACTCTGGAATCCCACTATTCCTTCCACATTAGCAATTATTGCATTGCCAACGTTGCTTATGGATCTGTTGCTTTGAGATAGCTTCAGTTTTCTGATTTCTATGACGGTTTGATTATATGGCTATGATGATTATTCTGAATTATGGTTCAAGATGATTTTTGGTTTATTTTGGCGTGGCAATAAGTTTTGCAGCCATAGAACCATAAACATCTCTTATAAACCTCTATGATGATCTGAGCCTAACAAGTTATTTATATGCCTAGCAAGTTATTTATATGCATATCAAATCATTAACTTGGTTTTGATGTGTATACTTTTTCCATTGTATTGATTGGTCGGATTACCTGCTCCTATGATGGTTCAATTTTGTTGCTTTGAGGCTGTTCCCTTGGTGATTCTATGAGTATTTCTGTAGCTTTTGAAAAACATGGCTATTAAACGTTGCTTATGGATCTGTTTCTTTGAGGTAGCTTCAGTTTTCTGATTTCTTTTATGTTGCTATGACGGTTTGATTATAAGGCTATGATGATTATATATTCTGAGTTGGGGGTCAAGATGATTTTTGGTTTATTTTGGCGTGGCAATAAGTTTTGCAACCATAGAACCATAAACATCTCTTATGAACCTCTATGATGATATAAGCCTAATGATTTTTGAGTATGAGGTTATATATTCTATAAAAGAATAACGTTAAATGACCTTGTGAATGAGGTCTCTTCATTTGGTGTGCTAGTGAGTTTTTGCTTCTGTTTTTTGTTGTATGCTCAATTTTTTTTTGTGTATGATTAGAGTATTCAAATGATACTCTAAAGATGATAATATACTTTTATGGATAGTTGGGTGTTAATGGTGTCATAATTGGTTCATTATTCTTGACATTTATGATGTTAATCTTTATGATACTTTGACATTTTATCTCATTCTTTACTTTCTGTTATTGTTAAAAAAATAAAAGACTTTTAATAAACATGTTGGTTGCAACTGATTTATTGATTAGAACACAATAAATACCAAATTTCACTACTGATTTATTGATTAAGGAGTTTAAATGAAATTACCATTTTCCTTAAAGAGTCAACTTTTGGACTTATGGATTGACCTGCAGTTGATGGATTTTATTTTGTTCTGGTCGATCAATTATTCTACAACAAGAAGGATTTGGATGATTATATGTACATGTTCTTGCAGTTCAGGTACTAGACATGCAAATGGGTCATTTCTACTAAATCTAAACATGAATTTTTTTCTTCTGCTTTGTTGAAGATACGTCTTTAAAATAATTGTAATGATATGTTTATTGTGTTTGGCAGACACACTCACCATTACAAATTTCAAATCTTGATGATTCGTTGTGATAACCCAATTTTGGGTCCATCTGTTAGGGTGGAATTACCCTGCTTCAGGTAATAAAATCTCCATTTATTCGATTTTGATTTTTAAGATCAAATGTGGTTGGTTAAAGTTGGATATAATTCTTAGGTTTCATTTCTCAAAATTTTTCATTCAATGCTTCATAAATGGTTCATATTTATGGACAATTTACTTCAAAATTATCAACCAGGAAGTGGCAAAAATTACTGAGTTTGTTTCATTGTGTTTTTAAATGCTTTAGTTATTTAGTGATTGTTTTATGGTTGTTTCTAGGCTCTAAAGGTAGAGGTATTCAGGTGCCGGATGTTACTGCAGTACAAGATAGAGACCCAAACTAAGGCATTTCAAATTTTATAAATTCACTTCATATAATATTAGCTTTATATGCTATCATTATCTCAATCAAACACCTATATGTGTTTAGCATCATTATTGTATTGGGTTTTATAATCTATACGAGTGTACGAGTGTGGGTCAATCCCGACTTGATTTGACTTTATGCAAGATACAAACATCAAAGTTCAACTATATGCTATCATTATCTCAATCAAACACCTATATGTGTTTAGCATCAAGTCTTCAAACGCTTTGTCTGAACCAGCATATTGCCACACGATGTATCAACAAACCCCCCCCCCCCCTTGGCAAATGCTGGACCGTTCTTCATCAACCTTGAACATCAGCAGTCTCATTACTAGTCCATGTCAACTCATGATTATGCCCGGCATAGATATTGAAAGCAAAACAAATCCGTATCACCCTTTGAAACTGCAACGCCTGCTCCATATAATCAGGATGATACAAGATCTGATTGTGATACAGCACATCTATATCAGCCTTGGACAGATTTATCAGCCACATCGGATCATAGACTTTCACAACCTTGTTCTCCTCTTTCAGCACAATCACAGCTTCACCAGTCTTCTCATTATAATACCACCACCTCAATTCTTTGATAAAAATCTAACTCCATCTTCATCAATGGAATCTTTTTCATCACCACAGGCTTCTTCTTGAAAATCAATATTATCAGCTTCTTCCCGATCTTCTTATGAATCTTTGTTGGATGTCGACGCCTTCTTGGTTTTTGAGGATTCAAAAATTGAAATCCTTCTCGGCATTCTTTCTCAATAAGCTTTTTGAAGTGAAAACCCTTTCAGTCAGTGCCATAGTTGCACAAAGTCTTTCGTGTCAACTCCCGAACATCCCAAACCGGTAAACTGCTGAAATCTCTTGCACATTTTAAGTACTAGATACCATGTTGATGTTTAATTCCGTAGCACTTCAAACTATCAGCATACATCCAACTGATAATATCACCCGAAGCTTGACCCTTGAATTTGACATATGATCTTTGTTTGATTGGCTTCGGAGGAGGAACGTAGTTGGCATTAAATGTCTTCATGTATTCATCAAATGCCCAACGTTTTTTCTGTTCCTTAGTCTCCTTAGCAATCGGGTCTTCAGGTTTCTCAGCCTCTTTCTTCTTCAACCTTTCCTCAGCTTCATCACCCTTTTCCTTAGGAAAGAATTCAAAATTGTCACCAGCCTGATCGTTAAAATTTGAGTACATACCAGGATATTCTTCCTCGGTAATGTCTTCGAACTCAACTTCTTCATCAAAGACATCTTCCTCATCTTCATCAGACTCTGGATTAGACGGTTCATATTTCTTCGGTTCAGTTTCAGAAGCCTTCTTCATATCCTCATCTCTGATACCACTTGAAAACGTTGGAGCGTAAGGATCGGTTCAGTTCGACATCAATGTGATAGCTAATCAACAACAATAGGTGTAAATATAAAATTCAATCTCTCATTCAATATCAAGTACGACATACAGAGAGAATCGAAATTGTTTACACCTTACAAAACACACACTATTGCAAAACTCGTTCCAAAAGACTAAGCTATCAACCTATATATAGGACAATCAGTTGTCCGAACTCCCAGCTGGTCCGAACCCTAAGTTCGGCCTAGGTTCGGCCTGGGTTCGACCAGAGTTCGGGCAGCAAGCCCTGATTGAAATCTTCAAGTCTTCAAACGCTTTGTATGATCTAACATATTGCCACACGATGTATCAACACTTCTTATGCAGAAAATTCAGCAATGTTGGTGATAAATTGCAATTCTTAACCTGTCTTTGTAATTCTACAATCTCCAATTTTAATTTAGAAACATTTTGCTGAGCAGCAAACAAATCCTTTTGAGGCTTAATGAATTCTTCATTTAAATCATTATATTCATATTTTTGCTGTTTTCTGATTTCACCTTTTGCTAACACTTCTTCAGTAACCTTCTCCCACTTTTTCTTGAAAATATCAACATCCTTTGTCAAAACTTCATTCTTATCTCGGAGAAGTACATTTGCATCTCGAAGTGTAGATAGTTCTTCTTGAAGACTCAGTATTCTATCAGCAGCTTCAACAATAATTGCATTGGTTGTTTCATATTTCTGTTGAACTGGATAGGCTTTCTGAAATAATGCTTCAAAGTCTTCGGCAGCTCCCTAAGCTTCAGCTTTAGCTTTTTCACATTCTTCTTGCAAATCAGTCTTTTCTTTCATCAAACTCTCATTAATGGTATTCAAAGAATAATACTTTTCCTAAAAACTTTCCAACTCTTGCTTCAGAGCGACAATTTCTTCAGTCAACAACTTGAGACCTTCCTCCTTTTGACTTTCGGTCACAGTTGCCAGAACTTCTTCAACTGTTGTTGCTTTGAGCTTGCTTCAGAATCGGTCAGAATACGATCACTTAGATGATGAGCCATCAAAGCAACAACTTCATTATCCGTAGTTATCTCATTGATGTTAACATTATGATACACATTCCTTTTAAATGTAGTATCTACATTCCATGCATATTCTTCCGAATGCGAAAATATCTCCGCCATTCTTTCATCAAGAGAAACAAAATCTTTTTGATTTTGATTAGAATTGTTTGTTGAACCCTTAAGAAAATGAACATGTTGACCAGAATAAGACTTATTTTCGGTCGACTTTGGACATTCACGAGAAAAATGTCCTTACATCGAACACTTGAAACATTTGACCTTCGATTTATCTAAACCAATCTTTCCATCTTGATTCAACCTCTTCTTCCCGGTTCTGTTAAAGAATTACTTAGTTCTTCTAACCAGCATAGCATACTGCCAATTCAAATCCATATCTTCAAGATGATCATAATCAATCTGATCATAATCCTCTTCCGTTAATTCCGCATTACTAACTGAATTAGTAATAACACCAAAATATGACGATACCAAAGCAGACATCAATGCCATATAATACTCAGTTGTCTTAAAACGCCCGTTTACCAAATTGGGCCCGCCCCGGCCAAATAAAGAAAATCGAACAAACTAAGCCCAAACCACTGCCCGACAAGCCAACTGACAACTTTAATCTATAACGTATCACACCCGGCTAATTTTAGTAATTAACGGGACTAACCGCGTCAAAAACGGAGAAGGCCTCGTATACCGGCTCGGCACGAGCCATACCCGGCCCAATACCCGGTACTCTAAATTTTCGGCCCAAATAAAACCCGTCAATTTAGTGGTTATTATTTTATAAATACACTACAATTATAGTTGCGGTTTTTATAAATATATGAGGATTAGTGAAACTTTTTATAAAAACTAACACCCTTAATCTCCTAAAATATCTAGTTAACCTAAGTTAATCACCCTAACCCATGGTTATTAGTTGGCTAACCATGGTTACCAATTTAAACATGTGGAGAAGTACACAAGAGGCCATATTATTTTCTCCACACACACACACAACCCACAATTCAAAAACCCCCACCTCCCTCACTTCCTCCCCACCGATCGGCCACCAGTCCCACCATCTCACTCCACCGGCGACGACTACCACCACCACCTGCCGCCGCTGCTGCTGCTCGACGATCACCACACGCCACCGTCGCACCACCTATCCCTCCTCTCTCTCCCTCCCGTCGCAACCACGAAACCATCATCGCCAACTTTCATCATCATTATCATCCGTCGTCACCTCCACCTTCATCATCCATCGCCATCGTCACCACAATCATCCTCCTCGTCATTTTTCACCATCACCACCACTGGAAACCACCACCAGCCCATTCTCTCTCTCTCGGCATTCGATCACCACCCCGACACCTTCATCGCCATCATCCACCACCACCGTAGCCACCCTCATTGCCATCCCCCAACACCTCTGCCGTCGTCCCCACCATCAAAGATCATCTTCATTGGCGTCAACTGCCGCTGCCACCGGTTCCGGTCACAGCCACTTCTAGGACTTGCTCATTGTAGGCTCTTAACCTCCTTTCCTTTACATTTTCTACATAAAATGTTACACCGATGAAACCCTCGAGTCTTGATGATCTAGTTTTCCTCTTGGGTTAAAAACCCACATAAAATGATAAGCCTTCCTTTTCTTTCTTGGTATATTTCATGGATCAAACTACATTGTGATGCCCTCGGGGCTTAATATTGTCGCAATTGTGGGTCTTGAGTTAAAGGAACCGAGTGATGAGCCGAATGGCATACCCGAGAGCATTTACACTCGAGATTGAGACATGAAATGATACCTCTTGTATTTCTTTTGGTACATAATCAAGAAACCCTAAAATGGGTATAAATCACAAGATGATCATAAGTTATGTTAACTTAAGTTTAATTATATTCAAGAACTCTTAAAGTTTGGGTAAAAATAAACCCATCAACAAGATCTTAACTTAACACACGTTTATATGTTGCTACAACTTATTATGTGTTATTATATACTTCTATTGGTTAAAATCTTGATGGATTGTGTTTATGGTAAGTAACAAATGAACACAACATGTTTAGATAAAAATCACGTGGTGTATAAGTTATGGAAACATATCCCCAAACTATCGGACAAATGACTTAAAAATGGTAAGAGAACCATGGACAAACAAGTGGTGACCAAGGGTCGGACCTATCTCGAGTTTTAAAAAAAAAAGACTAACAAAAGGACTTCTATTTTATTTAAATGAATGCTTTAAAACACATTTGCTTGTCTAACTATTCGACCACACTTTTAATAAACAACTAAACTAGTCTTGCCATTTTAGTTTGCTTAAAGACGTAGAATAATCTGATACGAATAATATCGGTTAAAGACTCAAAATTTTATAATAATAACAACTATTATTATTACCCAATTCTTTCTAAACAGATGAAACCTTTTGTGTTTATTTTTCAATGTTTAAGGATAGACCTAGAATAAACATATTTCTTTTGGATAAATTCATCTATGTTTATTTTTAATTATAAATTCACTCGCGATCCGGCACACCATGGTTCACCAAACATACATTCGCAATTCTTTTACCAACAAATTTCAAATACAAGCTTTGGATTTAAAGAAACGTCGAAATAAATAACCCCCCTATTATTTATCACGATGAATGAAAAATGCTATAAATATATATATGCATAATATATATATATATATATATATATATATATATATAATATATAATTTTAAGACTTTTGTTGCAAATTTTTAAAAAAAATATTAACGTATGAAAAAGTTATGTAGGTTTTAACATTTGTTTACGCAGTTCTCACAAAAAAAGGGTGTTTTCGCAGGATCCTTCCCCTATATATATATATATATATATATATATATATATATATATAGGGTAAGGTTCAAATGAGAACTTTTTATTTTAAGAATTTTTTAGAACTAAATCTCAACCACAAGTTTCAGGGGGGACCACTACAATTCATGGGAGGGGGGATACATGTAATAAACATGTGGCTCATATTAGTTCTTTTTAGTTCTCAAATCAAATTGGTTCTCAAATGATCCTCTCCCTATATATATATATATATATATATATACACACATATATATATATATATATATATATATATATCATAACCTAACAAACGATCAATCAACTTAGAACTCACACTTACTCTATGTATGAGCGCCATCAAAACATAAATATTTATTTTGAATAAATATTTCCAAACGGGTTTTCCAAACGTACGACCGGGAATAAATTGTCAAGACTCGACCAGGATCAATGGTTAACTAAAACGTTATCCAATTGAATTAAGACTTAAGACTTGTTATACTATTATTGATATTAGGACATCAGTTGCTCACAACTCGTATCAGCTATCCGATCATTCACCTTGAAGAGGTGAGTTTCATGGCCCCTTTCTTTTAAAAACTGTTTAAATACTATGGGGGATAAATCATGATCAAACAAATCTTTTTACTTGATATTATGGTACAACTGTTACACCTTATTGATTATCTATTCTTTCATACCCCTTCATAGTAATTTGTTATATAACATATTGCTACAAATCCCACCAACAATTGATTTCAATTAGTTCCTGTAACGAAACGATAACTAGTGAATAGATCTATTTATTTTGAAAACCCTTCCCTAATTGGTAGCTTCAATTCTGACTTCACGGTAACTGTCACGGGGTACATGTCATTATTCCATGCCATAGGTATTTCTTAGGGGAAGTTACCATAGGTGGGTAAATCTGTTAGTGTTTGAAATCAAGGTACATGTAGATCAATGCAACAATGGGTAAACCATTATAATATCTTGTATATCATTAACTGTTTTACAAATACATTTTGTAGAGTCCTAAACCTATGAACTCACCAACATTACGTTGACATTTTAAACTAATGTATTTCTCTGGTACTAAGAATCGCTCTCGGTGTGCAAATGGGAAGTCTATCAACTACTAGGGCTTGCATTAGGGATGGAGTCATTGTCACCCCTTTTCTATTTAAATAATCATGAACACTCGTAATTTCTATCAAAATGTTATCATTTTAAATTTGTACGACAATGTTATCTTTTATGAAATCCGCTGCCACTTTGATAACTATTTGGTTTTTCAAACATAAACGAAACTGATAAAGGTCGTTCCTTGTATCCATGACTATGACCCCATGACGTCACATGCCCACGTAATCGGTAACATCGGGGTGTGACACTATTGGTGGCCCGGAATTAAGCGAGACATAGTCAAGTATGTCGGAAGATGTTTGACTTGTTTACTAGTCAAGGCCGAACATCAAAATTCGTATGGCAAGTTGCAGCTGCTGGAGATTTTGATGTGGAAATGGGAGCATGTGACTATGGATTTATTGACCAAACTACCAAAGACGTCCAAAGGCTTCGACGCTATATGGGTTGTGGTGGATATGTTGACCAAGAGTGCTCATTTTATCCCTATTCGGGAGACACATTCCATAGAAAAGATGGCAGGTGTGTATTTTAATGAGATTATATCTCGCCATGGTGTACCAGTATCGATTGTATCTAACCGGGGCACCCGGTTCACATCATAGTCTTGGAGGGATTTTCACAAATGGTTGGGTACAAAACTGCTACTTAGTACCGCATACCACCCTTAGACGGACGGGCAAAGTGACAGAACCATCGAGACCCTTGAAGATATGTTGATAGCATGTGTTATCGATTTTCGCAGGAGTGGGGATCACTACCTTCCTCTTGTTGAATTTTTCATATAACAATAGTTACAATGCAAGCATCAGGATGCCTCCCTATGAAATTCTCTATGATAGAAAATGTAGAAAACCCTTATGTTGGGGTGAAGTGGGTCAACGTGAGCTGGCTAGCAAGAAAGTAGTCAAAATGGCATCGAAGAAGCTTGACATGATAAGGGCTCATCTAAAGGTAGCCCAAGATAGACAGAAGTCCTACGCGGACAGAAGAAGAAGACCATCGAGTTTCGAAATAGGGGATATGGTGTTGTTGAAAGTATCACCGTGTAAGGGGGTTATCCGCTTCCGAAAATGGGGAAAGTTGAGTCCTAGGTATATTAGACCATTCAAGATTTTGACCCGAGTTGGCAAAGTGGCATATCAACTAGAATTGCTAGAAGAGTTCAATGGAATCCACAACACTTTTCATGTATCTCATTTGCGAAATTGTCTAGCTGATGAGAATGCATATGTGCCATTAGATGATTTGGTGGTGGATAACAAACTCAACTATGTGGAATGACCTAATGCAATTCTTGATCGCAAAGTGAAGAGGCTACGAAATAAAGAAGTGAACCAAGTGCTGGTTCAATGGGAGCATAGAAAAGGCTCGAATGTGACGTGGGAGTCCAAAGAGAAAATGCAATGTTACTATCCCCACTTATTTGGTACGTAAATTTTTTCGCGAATGAAACCCATTTATGGGGGTGGAGTTGTAACATCCCGATTTCCAAATTTTAATTTTCGTTAAGTTCATGTTAAATATGACATGAAGTCATAAAAACCCCTAACTTGGTTAGAAATTAAATATATGAAAAAAATGTTGGTTTTATTATGTAAATTGGGATTTTAGAGGTTAAGGGTCCTAAATCTGAAATAGGGGGACTAAATTTGTAATTAGACCATAGATGATTTAGTAAAAAGCTGAAAGAATATAGGGGAGGTTGCCTTCTCACCAGGAGAATGACCCAGTCCCTTCCAAGCTTTCTCAAATCAAATTCCTGCAACAGCAAGGATTGAGCTGAGATTTTGGGGGTATATATCCTAAATATGGTGCATGCCTAGGTCACAAAACTCTCATGTAGAAATCTGGAAATTTGCTATTAATACTTGAATCTCTTGATGTTAGGATTATGTAATGCCATGTAGTATCCTTGTATGATCATCAATTTGGTGGATTAGACACCACATCCTTAAGGTGATCACTTGTTGTGCAAAGCTACCTAGATGACATATGAATTGGTAGTTATAGATTGATTAGAATGTAAATTCATGATGAAACCTAATATATGATGATGGTTTTAAAGTGATTACACCTAATTTATGTCTAATGGTAGGGTGGAAGGTTTAAAAGGAATGAATCACATGTATGTATGATAAGATGCCAAATAGGTGTTTGATGAAATGCCTATATGAGATTGGTTGCTTAGAAAATGGCCAAATTGCTAGAATTAAGTATGTATGTGTATAGAATACATAGTGCCTAAATATGTGAACCAACGTAAATGAAAAGCATTATGAAATGCTTACTTAGTTGGTTGTGTGAAAACTTGACTATGTGCATTGATAGTTCTATGTTTATAGATAAATGTGTTAATGGAACTAGTCATGAAAAGTCCTAACTTGATTAGTGACCCATTAGGTAACCAAGGTGATTAGGAGGACAACCAAAGGAAGGCAAGTGGTGGAGGTTCTAGCTCACGAGGTAACACATATTATAGTTATAATTGTTGCTAGTATATGATTATGCATCAATTTCAAATGGGAGTTGGAACAACTCACCAAAGTAATAGTAGATGTTTACATAGAAGGGCTCGTGGGAACCTTAGTTCAATGAATTGTGTTAAAAAAGAAATTATATGATTCGAAAGAATCATAGTGAAGGGAATTATGACCGTTGACTATAAGTGGTTCATAGTAACCATAAAATAGTCAAGCATGGGCAACAATGGATGAAAATGGTTCAAGGAAACCATTACCACGTTCCATGTGATAATTGATCACAAATGGTTCGTAACCAGAGATCAATGCTAAATAGGATTTTGGTTAATTAGTATGGTAAAAAGGTACCCAAATTATGGAAGCCATGTTAATGGGCAAGTGGGTTAGGAGGCTCTAAAGAGTCTTACTTGTGTAATTACTTGATTGTAGGATTACAAGATGATCTCAAATGTTATTTTAGATGTATCATGTGATGTTATAGTTGTAAAGTGATGTTAAGGTGCTCACTACTTAATAGTGAGGTCTAAGGGGTCAAACGGGTTGGGATTTGGCCAAATACACATATTGTGATTAGTTGTTATATAGAGCCAAAAAGGAGTAATTAGAATTGATGAAATAACAAGAATGAAGTGTTTTAAGACCCTTGAGAAGTGGTAGAAATGACAAAAAGTGGGTTTGAAAATAATAATGGATAACAGGGAAAAACATCATGAAAATTGGCTAAGTATGGAACTGACCAAAATCTACTGGATCCCTAGAAATTCTGCTCCAAGCGTGTCGCTTAGAGCAAATGGTGCTCCAGGCGATATGCCTGGAGCTTTGCGTGCCGCCAAGGGTCCTTCACAATACATGAGGGATCCAGAATTGTTAACTTGTGATCTTCTTTATATATTATATAATACTATGAAGGTTTAGCAATGGAAACTCATATTTCAAATGGGTATATTGCAGGAAAAAGTAAGGCGTGATCCGGATGCAACTCAAGCTTGGAGATAGTCAATCACTCGAAGTCAAGAATTTTCGTGGTGTCTTTTGTTAAACTTTTGTTTAGATAAACCATAGCTCTTTAGACTCATGAAACTATGGAACAATGTTTTGTAAAGCTATGTATATCATAGTTACAAAGAAAATTTTCTGGGACCAAATTCTGTTATAACTAAATGTTAAGTTATTGCAAATATATGATTACGGGTCTTACAATGCAAGTCCTAGATATTATACCATGAAATTAATAGATCTAATCATACATGGCATGGATCTAGTCATAATACTCATAAAATTAATAGATCTAATCATACATGGCATGGATCTAGTCATATTACATCGTAAAATCAATAGACTAATCATGGGAGAACATACATGGTATGGATCTAGTCATATTACATCATAAATTCCCATCTTGATGATGAAATTGGTTAATATATCCCTAAGGAGCATGTATGGCATAGATCTTGACATCTTATAGCATAAAAATCTAAGCTTGATAATCAAATACATGGATCTAACCCTAAAGAGCATGCATAGTGTAGATCTAGCCATTTTGAAACATAAAAATCAAGTCTTGATGACCAAATACATAGATTTAACTCTAGAGAGCATGTATAGTTTAGATATGGCCATTTTGAAACAAAAAATGAAATCTTGACATGAGAAATCATTATATCTAGTATCTAACATCACATAGGGTGTAGATGTAACCTAAAAAGCACCAAAAGCCCAGATCATGATCATACAAGATAAAAGGGAGGATTTACTAGAAAACCAAAAAAGTGAAAAAATGAGATGAAGAAGTATGATCCAAGATTTTATCTTCAAGCTTCAAGATCCAAGCTCCAAAAGTTGAATAGAACCCCCCCCCCCCCCCGAAAAATAAACGTGTGTTCTCTCTGTCGTTTTTGCTCCAGTTTCTTTGTTTTTTGATGATTTCGAGTCCCGTTTTTTAAGTTTTCACAATTTTTCATCCCCCATCATATCAACCACATTAATTCCAATAAAATTGAATATTAACATGCCATATATTGAATTATGATAAAAAAAACTAATCAAACATAATGCGTTTTCGGTCAAATTGATGTACGTGTCGATTTTGGGCAACTCACCAACGTTTCATGACTCGATTAGGTGTGTGATGACTCGTGACATGATTTGTGATTATTAAACTCATAATTATGCCAAATTTAATATACGATACCCAAATGCGAGATTCCCGGTAAAAGACGAATCGCGTACCAAAATCGCATAAAAACAAAAAATTGCTTTATTTTCGATTCAAGGGATCCAATTTGAATTCAGTTGATTCTAATTACATATTTTATTTTGAAAAACAATAATGATTCATTTAAAAACATTATTTGATCTATAAATACCCAAAAATTCTCTCGGTACTTGATAATTTGCAAATCGGGAAAATATGAAATTTCAAAATGGGTCGTTTTACAACCGGGTAAAATGCAAATGTTACACTTAGTATAAATAGTTGAGTTGTGTTCATTTACACATAGTTTAGAATGGAGGCTAAGAGTATGTGCTTATTCCTTATGAGAGTTTCTGTTTGTATTTCTACCAGTTATGAATGCAAAGAACTCTTTATTTACTTGTGTGTTCATCATGTGTTTGTGTTGATTTTGGTCTCATAGCTTATAGCGATCTGTCCAGGAGTTTACACGCACCATTTGCGAAGTTGAAAGCTCATCACTAGGACCTATGACACCCGACTGGGGGACGATGCGTGATCGTTTTGGCAACTCACACCCCATGCAAAGCAATACATTCGAGTGTTTTATGTATATGTAAACAAACTAGTTTTTCACACATGTGCAGTCTCAAGATAATGGTTAGGCTCAAGGGTTGGTAATATTTTTCCACTGTGTAACCATAGGTAATTGGTTACTATAGGAATATCCTTCCGATCTTAATTGGCCACCCGATGAGGTGACAAGTGCGGCTGAATTGATCATTTGTTTGTCACTTGAGATATCAGCTTTCTCATTGATCTCCATCTCGTGAGCGCTCAACATCCCATGCAATTCTCCCATCTTTAGTGTTTTCAAGTCTTTATTGTACTTAATACTGACTGTATACACAGTCCAAACTTTAGGTAACGACCTTAAGAACTTCCTAAAAATATCAGCATTGTCCATTTCAACTTCAACTTTTTGAAGTTCATCCAACATGTGCACATATCTGATGTATTGCTCAATTATCGTCTCACCCTTCTTGTGAGAAAAGTTCCCATACCTTTGCTTCAGCACGTCCATCTTATTTTCAGTGACTTCATTTATACCTTTATACATTTCTTTAAGAGCATTTCATAAATCAAAGGCAGTTTTGTGAGTGTTAAACCCAATTAAATGGAATTAGGTTGTGCTGCTTGCAAAGCCCAAAAAGCTTTTAGATCACCCCTCACAATTTTTTTGATTTACTTTCAGAAAAATTTTCATAAGCTTTAGAAATATCAATATCTACATTAGCGGGGTCTTTTCTATGGGAATAAAAAGTCTTGAAGTGACTGATTTCCACATGCGATAGTCGGAGTATCAGAGATATCCTTCCATTCTAAAATTCCATGTGTCGAAATTGTCTACCATAAACAATGGGGTTTTATTAATGCTTCCATTTCTAGATTCACCCATTGTTATTGGATGTCTAAAATGTGGTTAGAAAAGTATGTGTAAAAGAGAGTAAGTGTTCAGTGTGTATTTTGAAAATGAAGAACTTTCAAAACAAGAGCCAAAGCTCTAATACCATTTGTAGGATCGAGGTGGTCAAAGAGTTAAACAACCTTAAAACAAGACTCACTTAACACAAGACTTAACCCGCAGAAATCAGTTAATCTTCACTCTTACACACTTATAAGATATCACTGACGCAAAAGTAAATAAGAAAATGAACACATGATATGAATAATACTAATCACCATATTGTACTACTTGCTTAATTGTTAAAGTAACTCTAAATAGGAGATACAAGTAAACTATATATAGTGCCTAAGAAATCAAGGACAACCCTTGATTTCTACTACGATCATCTTAATCATTGAAATAAGATATGTCAGGACCGATTTCACATCGAGAATCTCGATCTTGAGCAAGAACGGAGGTGAGATGGAAGGAGGAGACGGGATGGAGAGAATCAAAGATAATAAATGACAAGAAATACTAAATCAAACGATTCATTGATTATTGCTGAAAGATTACAACGAACCGAATGATTACAAACTCGTCATAGGAAATCCATGGTGACTCTCTCTCTCTAGAATGATAGCTCACATCTCTCTAGAACATCCTTATTCAACTTATTCATCATTTATTCATCATTTACTAATGGAGCTAACCCTTCCTATATATAGAGAGCCCATGTGCTCACTAGCCCACTAACTAGTAAAACACAAAATAAAATGAGCTAATACAAATAAAACAAATGACATAATTATTATTAACTAAATCAAAGATGATTTAATTAATATGAAGCTTAACTCGCTCGAACCGATCTTCCGTTGACTTTTACGTTGACCGTTGACCCAAACGGTTGACTTTTCCAGAAAACGTCTTCGGTCCAAACTTGCAAGCCTCGAGCATCACAACCCGCGTCTCTGAATCAAATCACAATGGATTCTTCAACCGAATTATTCAAGAATAGATTTGATGGCGTCAGTCATACTTATTAAAAGTTCCAACAATTCCCCCTTGACTGACGCTTTCAAATCTGTCATACTGGTGAAGAACCGCTCTGTCGTGCATCTTCAAAGAATAACTGATAAACCGGAATCTTTCTGTTGTAAAGGTTCCCCCTTTGAATAAGCTTCTTCTGTTCTTGTTGCTCCAGTTGAGATCCAAGTGCTGCAGTTCACTCGGTTCACACGGTCGGGTACAATACTAAGAATGCTGAACATTGGAGAAGAAATCGCAACAAATCGAATCAGATAAACCAATCAATCACTGAAAATGCTCCAACTTCAGATAATCGACCCGATAATCCAAATCCATAGAAGTTCCCCCTTTTCTCTAGATCCCTCTGAAAACATCCGATGCGGAAGCGGAAAATCAGATGCAGAGAGTGGAACCGTTCCGCTCAGTTCCATAGAGAAAACGGTACTGAAATCCTGAAATCGGACAATCTTGCGAAAACCGAAAGCCGGGTGCTAACAGTTGTGAATGATCCATAAATTTCTGAACTTGTTCCGCGTGACTGGGTTGGATGCGAAAATAATGTCAAATCGGTGAAAAACTGAGATCCCGAGCATAAACGAGAAATTTATTAATAACCGGAGTCTTCGTAATTTTTGGCGAAGAAAATCGAGCTCGGAAAAATATTCCTTGAAGAATTCTGAGTCGAACGGTGCAATTTGGAATGAATCTGAGAAGACCGTAAAATTTTATTCAAGTAACGGCCTTCCGTTAGAGATTTAACGGAATATTCCAATATTTAACTGAGATTCCAGTTAATTCGGTTAGATGACATCAGCGCTGCATCAACTAAACAACTTGAAGTGAGACATAACGAAAAAGTCACAAACTTAACCGAGAAGCGAAACCAATCCGTCAGTGGTCGTTAGCTAACGTGGTCTGAAGTCACCAAAAACTTGAACCCAAAAAAATAGAATAAATCCGCGACCAATAAAATATTTTCACAATTTCGTTGCGGCGTTATCTCGTTATTCTTGTAGAAAAATTGATGAGAAAAACCCCGCATTTAACGAAAATAATGCAGAAAATAATTAATTAGTAGAGAAAATCCCTTCAACAAGCACAATCCTTGTGTTTTATTTCTGGCCAATCAGAATTGAATTCCAATGTGATCCAACGGTGCAGAAGAAACTGATCCGACAGCCCACAATAGTGATCCGTGTGATGGAATTTCCACAAATCAGAAAAGAGCAAAAATATGATCTTACGGTGGAGATGTATGCGATCCAAGGGCTGAAAAGAAGGCGCAGCCAATCAGAATTTAGGAGACCATGTGCATTTAACGTATCTTTTATGAGGATTGGGTCCCACGAATTAATTCCAGCCAATCCCATGACAACAGTGCAAGGCCTCAACGGTTCTTATTGGCAGTGGGCCCACGCGCCATTCACAACAGCCAACGTCTCTCTCTTCTCGTATGGGACCCACGAGTCTTTGCTTTGGCCAATCAACATACGACAACAGCAAAGAGAATGTTTGGATGACCGATAATAAAGGAATGACAACATTCTGCGACCAACCAAGGGAAGCCACGTCATTGTCACCTTCCTCGAAGCTGCAAAACCCTAATTCCGGTCGGAATAATCACCGGAAATACGAGAGTCCGCCGGAAAACCGTGAATAGCACATATCTCCCTTATTACTCAACCATTTTCGATGAATTTGGTACCATTGGACTCGTAGACTCATCCTCTACACATCTAGACGACCAAAAATCTCTAAAACCAACTTGAATAGAAACCCAGTTGACGAGATAAGTCGAGATCGCCAAGGATACGAGGTCGCCAACACTCATTCGAGGTCGCCAAGGGCAAAAACGAGGTCGCCAAAGAAAACCCAAATCGCCAAGGGTAACCACCAGATCGCCAAGAAATTTGTCGAAGTCGCCAAGAACAAGCTCGAGATCGCCAAGGCAATCTTCAAGCCTTTTCAGATCGCCATGAACATCTTCAACAAACCCAGAAAATTTATGAACACTTGAGATGAAAACAGAACTTCGATCCTTGAATCTGACCCGAAAATGAATGGAAACAAGTAATTCTTGACACAAATCTGTTATAGAACATGTTATGGCCACTCACTCATCCCAAACAGCAGCAAGAATCGATTGAATCTGTCTCAAATTCTGGAAATCCATCAAGAACACGAAGAACACCTAGTAAACACCGTTAAGTGTGTGTTTCTCCAGATCTGTTAAATCTGTTGCGAATCAGGCGAAACCGATGCTTCCATTGGATCCGGAATGCGTTTTCCTTCAAGATTCATATTTTATTTCATCCAAAAACACTGATTAAAACACCAAAAACTCAGAATCAAAGCTCAAAAATTCTTCAAAACCCCAAAAACGGGAAAACTCTAACTGCTTTATTTTTCAGCTCAGATCTCGGATTTTTTTCACTGATTTGAACATATGGAGCATGAAATCATATCTAAATGAACCCAATAACAAGAATCTATCATCAGATTCATCCAGAAATCATCAATCAGCTCCAAAAAATAAGAAAAAGAAAGAAAAAGTCTCCAAAGTGGGTATACCAATCAGCACCTCATTCAAGCTCAAAATCACAGATTCGAGTGACCAGATTCACGGTGAGATGAATCTGATCGGTACCCGCTCTGATACCATTTGTCAGGACCGATTTCACATCGAGAATCTCGATCTTGAGCAAGAACGAAGGTGAGATTGGAAGAGGAGACGGGATGATGAGAATCAAAGATAATACATGACAAGAAATGATAAAACCAAACGATTCATTGATTATTGCTGAAAGATTACAACGAATCGAATGATTACAAACTCGTCATAGGAAATCCATGGTGACTCTCTCTCTCTAGAATGATAGCTCACATCTCTCTAGAACATCCTTATTCAACTTATTCATCATTTATTCATCATTTACTAATGGAGCTAACCCTTCCTATATATAGAGAGCCCATGTGCTCACTAGCCCACTAACTAGTAAAACACAAAATAAAATGAGCTAATACAAATAAAACAAATGACATAATTATTATTAACTAAATCAAAGATGATTTAATTAATATGAAGCTTAACTCGCTCGAACCGATCTTCCGTTGACTTTTACGTTGACCGTTGACCCGAACTGTTGACTTTTCCAGAAAACGTCTTCGGTCCAAACTTGCAAGCCTCGAGCATCACAACCCGCGTCTCTGAATCAAATCACAATGGATTCTTCAACCGAATTCTTCAACCGATGCAGAGAGTGGAACCGTTCCGCTCAGTTCCGAAGAGAAAACGGTACTGAAATCCTGAAATCAGACAATCTTGCGAAAAACCGGAAGCCGGGTGCTGACAGTTGTGAATGATCCATAAATACTGAACTTGTTCCGCGTGACTGGGTTGGATGCAAAAATAATGTCAAATCGGTGAAAAACTGAGATCCCGAGCGTAAACGAGAAATTTATTCATAACCGGAGTCTTCGTAATTTTGGGCGAAGAAAATCGAGCTCGGAAAAATATTCCGTGAAGAATTCTGAGTAAACCGGTGCAATTTGGAATGAAACTGAGAAGACCGTAAATTTTATTCAAGTAACGGCCTTCCGTTAGAGATTTAACGGAATATTCCAATATTTAACTGAGATTCCAGTTAATTCGGTTAGATGACATCAGCGCTGCATCAGCTAAACAACTTGGAGTGAGACATAACGAAAAAGTCACAAACTTAACCGAGAAGTGAAACCAGTCCGTCAGTGGTCGTTAGCTAACGTGGCCTTGACGTCAACAAAAACTAGAAACCCGGTCGAATAAATGAAATAAATCCATGGCCACTAAAATATTTTCAAAATTTCGCTTCGGCGTTATCTCGTTATTCTCGTAAAAAATTGATGAGAAAAACCCCGCATTTAACGAAATAATACTGAAAATTAATTAGTGGAAATTAAATCTCCCAATAAAAAAAACCTTAATCCTTGTCAATAAGGATGAACCAATCAGATTTTAGCTTCACAAAGCCATAATCCGCGTCAAACACCTACAACCAATCAGATTGCACCAAGAACTCTCATCTAGCGGCTCAGATTGAAGCTGATCTACGGTTGAGATGCAGCGATCCATGTGAGAAGGGGCTGGACCAATCAGAAAGCACCAGCCCATGTGCTCTTAACGGATCAATGTCTTCAGCTGGGGCCCACGAGGAGAGGGATGAGCCAATTAAATGGCGACAACACAAGAGAATAATGGCTCTCTTTTATTTCCAGCCGGGCCCACAGCCATTCTCATGGACCAATAGCTGGTCGACAACCAAAATGAGCCAACGGCTCTTTACCCAGCCTGGGGCCCACTTGCTTTCTTGTCCACCTATCAGATTTCGACAACAATAAATGGAATGTGGGGTTTGACCGAAAATGGGAGAGAGAACATTCTCTGTCAGCCAATCTTGTGATGACACGTCGTCACCGTCACCTTCTACCTGCGAAACCCTAATTCGCCGGAAAATACAACCGGAAATACGAGAGTTCACCGGAAAAACGTGTTCGGACCATAACTCCATCAAAACTCAACGAAAATTCGCGAATTTTATGTCGTTGAACTCGTGAGTCGATCCCCTACACATCTAGCCGATCAAAATTCACTGAAACACACTCGAACGAAAACCCAGATGACGTGTTCAGTCGAGATCGCCAAAGATCGAGGTCGCCAACACTTATTCGAGGTCGCCAAAACCATGAGATCGCCAAAGTTTCTTGAAATCGCCAAGAACAAAGCACGGAGTCGCCAAGAACATACTCAAATCGCCAAGAAAAAGTTCAAACACACCCGAGGTCGCGAAGACAATCTTCAAGGACACACGAGGTCGCCAAGAACATCTTCAAGTCCATCTCAGGTCGCCAAGAACACCTTCAACAGCAGTGAGATCGCCAAGGCAATCTTCATAAAAAATGAAGAACACCAAGAACACCGTGAAACACACACTACTGTGTGTTTCTCCAGATCTGCCCAAACCCTTGTGTTTCATACTTTATTTCACCCAAAAACACTGATTAAAACACCAAAAACTCAGAATCAAAGCTCTAAAAATCTTCAAAACCCCAAAAACGGGAAAACTCTAACTGCTTCGTTTTTCTTGCTCAGATCTCGTATTTCTTCACAGATTTGAACATATGGAGCATGAAATCATCTCTAAATGAACCCAATAACAAGAATCTATCATCAGATTCATCCAGAAATCATCAATCAGCTCCAAAAATAAGAAAAAAGTAGAAAAAGTCTCCAAAGTGGGTTTTTCCAATCAGCACCTCATTCAAGCTCAAAATCACAGATTCGAGTGACCAGATTCACGGTGAGATGAATCTGATCGGTACCCGCTCTGATACCATTTGTCAGGACCGATTTCACATCGAGAATCTCGATCTTGAGCAAGAACGAAGGTGAGATTGGAAGAGGAGACGGGATGATGAGAATCAAAGATAATACATGACAAGAAATGATAAAACCAAACGATTCATTGATTATTGCTGAAAGATTACAACGAACCGAATGATTACAAACTCGTCATAGGAAATCCATGGTGACTCTCTCTCTCTAGAATGATAGCTCACATCTCTCTAGAACATCCTTATTCAACTTATTCATCATTTATTCATCATTTACTAATGGAGCTAACCCTTCCTATATATAGAGAGCCCATGTGCTCACTAGCCCACTAACTAGTAAAACACAAAATAAAATGAGCTAATACAAATAAAACAAATGACATAATTATTATTAACTAAATCAAAGATGATTTAATTAATATGAAGCTTAACTCGCTCGAACCGATCTTCCGTTGACTTTTACGTTGACTGTTGACCCGAACGGTTGACTTTTCCAGAAAACGTCTTCGGTCCAAACTTGCAAGCCTCGAGCATCACAACCCGCGTCTCTGAATCAAATCACAATGGATTCTTCAACCGAATTATTCAAGAATAGATTTGATGGCGTCAGTCATACTTATTAAAAGTTCCAACAAGATACATGTACTGAAATGATTACACAGAAATATAAAGTATTCTAAGAAATACTTTGACGGCTTCAGAAGGTGGGTAATAGAGCAAGTTGAATCTCTAACAACTGATTTGATCTTGTCGGGTCAAGTGGAAAGTCAACTATCCGAGGTAACTCTCTATTCTTCCGAGGTAAGTTGTATCCGAGATAATTTAGTTACTCCGGACCATTTATGTCGTCCTAGATAACTAGTTAATCCAGTTCTTCCAATATAATATATATCAGCTGAAATAAAATATCAGAACTTGGAGGATTCGATTCCTGAGAATGACACCTACATGAGACCCTTTGGTTCATCCAATTTGCTCCCCCAAATCAAAAGTTGAAAGTGCGTGAGTGGCGGGTCGTCTACTTGATCAATAGGAAATCGTAGTAATTCGAGTTAGAAATAAATAACACGAGATGTAAATACAATGAAGACTATATTAATGACCACAGAGAAAACACAGACGATTACACACAGTGAATTTGGCAAGAAGTTCTAAGAGTTACAATTCTAAACAAGACAAAAACTAATTATACTTAATCAAGACTGTCCGAACTGGGGCTCACCTAAAGTAACCCGAACTCACACAAATTGTGACTTCGTGTCCACTTCAGATGGTCACGAACTTCCACTCCGGGTATGTTCGTGAACAACATTCCTAGCCTCTTTGTCTCGTTCTTGATACTTCACACGACGAACTGATAATGCTCTAACAAACTCCCCCCCTCGACGTGTGCAGTATGTATTCCTTCTTATAAACTTGTATCCTCAATCAAACTCACCCTCAACTTAATGGTTAGTCTTGTTTTGAATACTTGTCATTGCACCGCGTGTAAACTCTTTATAAACAGCTTCAGAAGACTTGAAGTTGTGATATTCTCTTTTCCACTAAGTACCCGCCAACATAAACAATCTTGGCGCAAAACGACTTTTCGAGACTCCAAGATACTTTGATTTTCAAATTTGAAATCGTATGCCATGTTGATCAATCGAAAAGAAATAAAATCTTTTTGATTTTTCTAAACTTTATATCAAAACATACCTAAAATCTTTTGGTATTTTCTGATATGAAATGTATATGCAATACAGAATCAGACACTATTTTTGTCTTTTGCGAGAAACATCACGACTTGGGATCATATTGGCCATAATGTGCTGAACTACACTTCAGTTTCAGTTATTGTAGCACATAAGCCAAGACGATTGCAGATATAATCTGTCCAGCTTTAAACTCAGGCATAATCATACTCATAACATCTGGATATGTTAAGGTATTGATTAGATTTGTTTTGACCAGCGTACCCCACACTATCAGACATATTCAGATATGCTTTGCTTATCACATTTTGTGATTTCACTTGTGATTTAACAGGTAGTGATTGTATTCATGATATAGTCAACTGTGTTCCATGCAAAAATAAATAAGAACGTTAAATCGTCTACCTTATGGTCGATCTTTTGATACGCAGATAAGGCCCCGGATTTAACAAAATAAGAAAAAACAAAAAAAAAGTTCAAATTGTATAACCCAACAACAATCAGGTCGGTACTCTCGTACACGTAGAGAAAGTCTGTTGAGTTATATGAAACACTAAGAAAATAAAGCAGAACCTCAAGTGAACACCAATTAGGTCGATCTTTCGATACGCAGAGAAATGCCGATTACTTGAGAAAATAAAGAAAATCAAACAAGTGTAAATCTTTGCAAAATGAACACATGTAACACAATGACTTCTTATTTTTCTTTTCCATAACCTTTTTATTGATATATCTTGAGATACGCATCAAGATTTTGACCACTAGGTCAAACATATATTTAGTGTATATCACATTTTAATACTTTCTGATTTGCCGAGCCTATCTTGCACATCGAACAATGGTCTTATGGCTTTTCATCTAGTTTATACATGAGTCAGACAACGTCAGCCAATGTACCATCATTTTCCAATCATGTCGGATACAATTTCTCATTTTTCAATATTTTTTTCTTTTCAAATTTTCTCCCCCTAAAAATGAAAAACTCTATCTGTAGATTTTTATTTTTACCATTTGAAAAACGACAGACTATTTCTATATTTTTCAATTTTCGGACTAACAACTCTCCCTCAAAATAAGACGGAGTGAAAAATGAAAGAAAATTGATCAACCAACAGGATACTTGCAATTTAGCATTTTGAAAACACGGATTTTAATTTGGTAATGCAGTTATAGTTAAACACAGATATTCCACCACCAGCAATCTTTCAATTACCGATAGGTTTTCATGAAATACCTGCTGACACCAAGTAAAACATTAGTTTCTTTGGGATCAACCCGATTCAACAGCGTCGGGACACCCGGTGTCTTCCATAAAGTCTTTGTTGGCCTTGGAAACAAATTTTGGTTTCCATATCATTGATGATGAAAATTTTGAATCAGAACCTGAAACTGTTTCAACTGGCGTTTTCGGTTTAGGCCAAAACGACCTACAAGTTGTTTTGTACGTTGGGGACTACGGTTAATCAAAAATTTTACCATTTGCATCCACATATTTGGCATTGTTGTGGATATATGCAGTCGTAGGACAATTAGCAGCAAGATGTCCAGGTCGACGACATGCATAGCAAATTCTTTCACGAAGTTTAAAATCATTTGAAAAGTTCTTTGAATTTTAAGAAAATGAAGAATTATCATATCCAAAATTATCAAAGAAATCATCATAAAAATCATACCTCGGAGATTCACTCCGCGAAGAAACTTTGAAATCAGATGAAGAACCTCTAATATAATAAGAATTCGGATTGGAAGGAAAAGCAACATCTTGTTTCTTCTGAGGTTGTGATTTCTTTTGATTTTTTACCTTGGAAGCATTTTCTTTCTTTTTTGAATGTTGATCTTGAACGGGCACCTCTTAACCTCAAAACCTTAACCTTTTTGTTTGAAACATGAAATCTTTGAAGACCCAAATCGAGAACCAGAAGCATCTCTTTCCTTTGGCTTCTCTAGTAAATTTAGCTTTAATGTCTTTTAGCTTGTTCTCACAAATCAAATATCAACTACTTCTGCTTTAGATGACGTACTAGTAGATTTCTCAAGTTTACCAAAAAAAATTCTGATCTTCCAAAAGCGAAGAACTAGAATCAGATATTGGAGTTCCACCAATATTTTCATTCTTCTTTTCAGACTTAGATTTCTACTTCTTTGTAGGAGTTGCAAACTTAGAATAATTCTGCAGTTCAGCTTTTGGATCAATAGGAGCATATGAAAATTCAGATAAAATCACTGGTGAAGGAACTTTTTGAATATTTTTTTCCTTTGAATCATCATCACTTCTATCCTTCTTGAAAACGCTGGAGCGTACAGATCAGTTCAGTTCGACATCAATGTGATAGCTAATTAACAACAATACATGTAAATATAAAATTCAGTCTCTCATTGAATATCAAGTACGAAATACAAAGAGAATCAGAACTGTTTACACCTTAGAAAACACACACTATTGTAAAACTCCTTCCAAAAGACTAAGTTATCAACCTATATATAGGACAACCTGCTGTCCGAACTTCCAGCTGGTCCGAACCCTAGGTTCGGCCTAGGTTCGTCCTGGGTTCGACCAGAGTTCGGCCAGTAGGCCTTGGTTAAAATCTTCAAGTCCTCAAACACTTTGTCTGATCCATCATATTGCCACACGATGTATCAACAACCCCCCCCCCCTTGCAAATGTTGGACTGTTCTTCATTAACCTTGAACATCAGCAACCTCATTACTAGTCCATGTCAACTCATGATTATGCCCGACATAGATATTGAAAGCAAAACAAATCCGTATCACCCTTTGAAACTGCAACGCCTACTCCATATAATCAGGATGATACAAAATGTTATTGTGATACAACACATCTATATCAGCCTTGGACAGATTTATCAGCCACATCGGATCATAGACTTTCACAACCTTGTTCTCCTCTTTCAGCACAATCACAGCTTCACCAGTCTTCTCATTGTAATACCACCACCTCAAATCTTTGATAAAAATCTAACTCCATCTTCATCAATGGAATCTTTTTCATCACCACAGGCTTCTTCTTGAAAATCAATATTATCAGCTTCTTCCCGGTCTTCTTATGAATCTTTGTTGGATGTCGACGCCTTCTTGGTTTTTGAGGATTCAAAAATTAAAATCCTTCTCGGCATTCTTTATTAATAAGCTTTTTGAAGTGAAAACCCTTTCAGTCAGTGCCATAGTTGCACAAAGTCTTTCGTGTCAACTCTCGAACATCCCAAACCGGTAAACTGCTGAAATCTCTTGCACATTCTAAGTACTAGATACCATGTTGATGTTTAATTCCGTAGAACTTCAAACTATTAGGAAACATCCAACTGATAATATCACCCGAAGCTTGACCCTTGAATTTGACATATGATCTCTGTTTGATTGGCTTCGAAGGAGGAACGAAGTTGGCATGAAATGTATTCATGTATTCATCAAATGCCCAACGTTGTTTCCGTTCCTTAGTCTCCTTAGCAATCGGGTCTTCAGGTTTCTCAGCCTCTTTCTTCTTCAACCTTTCCTCAGCTTCATCACCCTTTTCCTTAGGAAAGAATTTAAAATCGTCACCAGCCTGATCATTAAAATTTGAGTACATACCAGGATATTCTTCCTCGGTAATGTCTTCGACCTCAACTTCTTCATCAAAGATATCTTCCTCATCTTCATCAGACTCTGGATTAGACGGTTCATATTTCCTCGGTTCAGTTTCAGAAGCCTTCTTCATATCCTCATCTCTAATACCACTTGAAAACGCTGGAGCGTACGGATCGGTTCAGTTCGACATCAATGTGATAGCTAATCAACAACAATACGTGTAAATATAAAATTCAATCCCTCATTCAATATCAAGTACGAAATACAGAGAGAATCAAACTGTTTACACTTTACAAAACACACACTATTGCAAAACTCGTTCCAAAAGACTAAGCTATCAACCTATATATAGGACAATCAGCTGTCCGAACTCCCAGCTGATCCGAACCCTAGGTTCGGCCTAGGTTCGGCCTGGGTTCGGCCAGAGTTCGGGCAGCAAGCCCTGATTGAAATCTTCAAGTCTTCAAACGCTTTGTCTGATCTAGCATATTGCCACACGATGTATCAACACTTCTTATACAGAAAATTCAGCAATGTTGGTGATACATTGCAATTATTAACTTGTCTTTGTAATTCTAGAATCTCCAATTTTAATTTAGAAACATTTTGCTGAGCAGTAAACAAATCCTTTTGAGGCTTAATGAATTCTTCATTTAAATCATTATATTCATATTTTTGTTGTTTTCTGATTTCACCTTTTGCTAACACTTCTTCAGTAACCTTCTCCCATTTTTTTCTTGAAAATATCAACATCCTTTGTCAAAATTTAATTCTTATCTCGGAGAAGTACATTTGCATATCGAAGTGTAGATAATTCTTCTTGAAGACTCGGTATTCTATCAGCAGCTTCAACAATAATTGCATTGGCGGTTTCATATTTCTGTTGAACTGGATAGGCTTCTGAAATAATGCTTCAAAGTCTTCAGCAGCTGCCTTAGTTTCAGCTTTAGCTTTTTCACATTCTTCTAGCAAATCAGTCTTTTCTTTCATCAAAATCTCATTAATGGTATTCAAAGAATAATACTTCTCCTAAAAACTTTCCAACTCTTGCTTCAGAACGACAATTTCTTCAGTCAACAACTTGAGACCTTCCTCCTTTTGACTTTCGGTCAGAGTTGCAAGAACTTCTTCAACTGTTGTTGCTTTTGAGCTTGCTTCAGAATCGGTCAGAATACGATAACTTAGATGATGAGCCATCAAAGCAACAGCTTCATTATCTGTAGTTATCTCATTGATGTCAACATTATGATACACATTCCTTTTAAATGTAGTATCTGCATTCCATGCATATTCATACGAATGCGAAAATATCTCCGCCATTCTTTCATCAAGAGAAACAAAATCTTTTTTGTTTTGATTAGAATTGTTTGTTGAACCCTTAAGAAAATGAACATGTTGACCAGAATTAGACTTATTTTCGGTCGATTTTGGACATTCACGAGCAAAATCTCCATACATCGAACACTTGAAACATTTGACCTTCGATTTATCTAAACCAGTCTTTCCATCTTGATTCAACCTCTTCTTCCCGGTTCTGTTAAAGAATTTCTTAGTTCTCTTAACCAGCATAGCATACTGCCAATTCAAATCCATCTGTTCAAGATGATCATAATCAATCTGATCATAATCCTCTTTCGTTAATTCTGCATTACTAACTGAACCAGTAATAACACCAAAATATGACGATACCAAAGCAGAAATCAATGCCATATAATACTCAGTTGTCTTAACAGATAAGGCATTATGTGTTGAAGAACTTGGAATTGAAACACTACAACCAGACGAATAACCAGAATTATCAGATTTTACGATAACAAATCTTGTCGGGGGTGCGGAAGTTACAACATTGATTTCACAGCATGAATGGTAGAATCATTTTCTCCATGATACACAGTAGGGTTCTAAATTTGTGCAGGAAGTGAGTTGTTCACAGTCAACTCCATATCCCTTGCTTGTATTCTTTCAATCAAATCATTTAATGACAAACCCGTTATCATGACATAATTTTCTCATTTTTCAGGTAAGGCTTCCAACAACTTTTCTTTTAGATCAGCATCCTCCTTTGTAATGTTGATCAACACCATTTCACTCATTAGGTGTGAAAATCTTGCAATCAAATTTGGAATTGTTTCATTTTGATAATGTTTGAATTTATCGAATTCCTTTTCAAAACTTTATGTCGGCTTTTCTTGTATTGATCATTACCTTCACATATCTTCTGCAAAGCATCCCATAAACCTTTTGATGTACCATAAGCAGAAATCTGATGTAAGAGCTCCTTAGGTAATGCCATAGTCAATGTACCATAAGCCTTTTTCTCGGCTTGATATGCTTTCTTTTGTTCAGAATCAAGTTTCATTTGAAGAATCGGCTCTCCATACATATCCTTAGGAAACTTATATTGATCAGTGAATAACAACCAAATATCAATATCATTTGTGTCAACGTATGCTTCAAAATCATTCACCCAACTATGATAATCTTCCAACTTAAGTAATTTGGCAACTTTTGGACTTGTTCCAATTTCACTATCATAGTTCAGCATACTTTGCATCGTGGTTTGCATCGCCGCGAATGCTTAAATACCAGACATCACGAAAAGTTTTAATTTCTGATTACCCGAACTGAAATAGAGTGAAAAATGATGACACGAACTGATCCGAAGTGGGATACGAATTGAAAAATTGATCCGAACTTAGAAGCGACGTGATCCGAACTGACAAGCGAAGTGAAAATAAACTGAACTGAAACGAAGTTATCCGAACTGGTATGAACTTGGACTTCAGTTACACGAACTGGAATCCGAACTGAGATAAGATGTTACAGCCAAACTGAATCCAAACTGAGATCTGAACAGGTATCCGAACTGACACTTCGCATGGCCGAACTCATCCGAACTGAACCGAACTCACACTTCGGAGCGGTTATCTTTTGAACAGATTATTCTTCACCCGAACTGGACCGAACTGTAGTGATTTTGACTCAAATTTCACGATTTTTGAAGATTTTGAACGTTCAGTAGTAGATCAGATATATTTGAAAAGAATGATTTAGGAACAGAATTTTCACCAAAAACACAACTGAAATGATCAAACCGATGCAAAACACACCAAATTTTCAAAAAACGACACATTTTAGCTCAACAACTCGAAAAAGAGCAAAAACCTGATCAGTAGATTGAACCAAAAGCTTTGATACCACTTGAAAGTGCGTGAGCGACGAATCGTCTACTCGATCAATAAGAAATCATATTAATTCGAGTTAGAAATCAATAACACGAGATGTTAATACAATGAAGATTGTATTGATGACCACAAAGAAAACACACACGATTACACACACTGAATTTGGCAAGAAGTTTTAAGAGTTACAATTCTACAGTGGACAAAAACTATTTATACTTGATCAAGACTGTCCGAACTGGGGCTCACCCAAAGTCACCCAAACTCACACGAAGTTGACTTCGTGTCCACTTCGGATGGTCATGAACTGCCACTTCGTGTCAGTACGTGAACAACATTCCTAGCCACTTTTTCTTGTTCTTGATAATTCACATGACGAACTGATAATGCTCTAACAAAGGTTTTGAAATTTGGGTGAAATATCTCCTATACCCCACAAGGTAACTGTAACATTCCGGGTTTTCCGATTATCAGATTTTATCCGTATTGTAACCCGATCTGTTGATTGATAATCGAATTTATGGGTATTGACCGAGTTTGATGTTTATTAACCTAATTTCATGTTATTGGATCCATTATCATGTTTATTGATCGATTTGATATTCGATTTGCTTTTAATTTGGATGTTACGCGAACATGTCACTGAATTACGTTCAACCGAGAATTTGATCAATCTAAACGTGTATGACCGATGTGTGTAATACTAGTTAGACACATAAGTGAATACAAGTGAGTGTGAATTCAAGGTCTAGAATGGAAACGGTGAAAGTTCGGTACATCCCGCGCGAATTAGATTTTAACCGCGAGATCAAATTTTGAGTTTCGTATATCAATTTTATCATGTTTATAAGTCTCATGAACATTTACCATGTCATGAGTCATCACACACTTGATCGGATCGCAAAACGTTGGTAAATTGCTTAAAAACGAGAAAAACAACAAAACCGACCAAAAATACACTTTTTATGATATTTTATCAACCGTTAATCATTAGGAGACTTATCATATATCAAATTTAGTGGATTAAATGTGGTTAACATGGTGGTAAACTTAAATAGATGATTTTGGGCGAAAACGGGGGTCGAATCGGAGTTATAACGCGAAAACTAGAGCGAAAATGGCGTGCGCGACACCCCCCCCCCCAACACGTCGCGGTACGCGACGGTTTGCGGGAAGGGTGGCGTGTACCGCCCACCGACCACCCGTCGGACAAACCCTAAAAACGGGTATTTAAAGCTCTAAACTCGATCCAGCCTCCATTCTCCTTATTTTTAACACTTCCTAAACCCTAAAATGACTGTGATTAACCAAGACCAAGTTCCTTGAAGATTTTGGAGCCAAGTTTGGTGATTTCGAGCCTCGATTAGTGTCGGTTTTCATCCCAAAAGGTTAGATTTCTCAAACAAAACCTTCATCTTCTTGAATCCTTTATCCCTCATCATCAAGATCCAACCTTTATGCTTATCCAAACCTAGATCTTGCATTTCAAAGATAGATCTAGTGATTTTGAACAAAAATAATGGATTTTTATCAACTTTCATGGATTTTTATAACACTTTTTGTTAAGATCTTGTTAGATCTTTAAAGAACTTGTTAGATCTATGTCATGGCTGGAAAAAGAACCAATTTTTATGCATGTTTTGCCATGGATGAACACCATAATTGATAGATCTAGTATTTTGGTTATAAAAACTTGATTTTTATACAAAAGTCCATATTTTCTCACTTTTCTTCCATAGATCTTCATAGATCTAGTGTTTACACAACAATCTTTGTTGGATCCTGATATGAACACCATTTTTATGATAAATTTAGGGATTGGGATGAAGAAATCACCATCATAATTATAGATCTAGGGTTTTATGAGAAAAATGGTGATTTTTTATGTATTTTCTCTATTTTCATATAATTAGATCTTAGTAGATCTTGATTAGAACTTGACTAAATCTTGATATTGTTAATCTAGTGTGTTGATTCTTGTATAAAACATGATGTTGGACCTAGATCTAGGGTTTTGCCTTGTCTTGAATAAAATCTTTGTTGTCTAAATATTTAATTAGAATAACTAGTATTTTTGGGATTTAAAAATAAATCATTTTGAGTAAATCATCGAGTTAGCATTTGAGTTATGTTTTCAAATTTTATTTGGTAGTTATATTGTATAGATCAGCCCCAAATTAATTTTTCAAGACTAAATGAGGTTCTGTTGATTTTATAGAAATTAATCAAGGTTTGAGACGTCGTAATGTCTTATGGTTAAATAAATAATTATTTATTAAATGCTTAAACTAGATTTAAGTTTAGCCATTTGATTAGTTAAATTCTCACATTATTACTTAATTAAATCACCAACGAGTCGCGTATCCCATCGAGTCCGTGGTGTCATGACGAGTCGTACGATTACTCACTTTGATACTTATTTATTTATGTATCTATTTATCGGTATGCTTTCCATCACGATCGATCGTAAAGGTGATCTCCGGGTTTGATTCGCGCCGCTATTCATCGGTTTTACTCTCTACACTTTCGCTATCATGTGAGTTTTCATAGCCCCTTTTTACTTAAATGTTTTTAGGGTGCAACATGTATCATTTTATCAAATTCTATTTTCACATGCATATTCTATGTTCGATGATTACTTGAAACTTGTATGATTGTTTTGATTGGATGGTTGAACGATGAACGATGAACGATTAAACGATTGAATGATGAACGTAATTATTAACATTAAACATGTCAGGGTTACGATAATAGATCTATTAGCCTGACAAGCCCACTTGGCCTGCCTCGCGTGTGGCGCCTTGTCATTGAAAGCCTAATTGTCAAGGGTTGGATTATGTTAACTTATCATTTTTATCATTAATCATTTATATTGAACTTGTACGCATGCTTTTGAACGTTATCAGTAAACCTATGAATTCTCACCAACTATTTTAGTTGACTTTATTTATAACATGTTGCAGGTAATGCAGTTTGACTTTGATATCATCACCATAGGATTGCATCCGCTTTAGAGAGACCAAATTAAATAATGAACTCTCATACTTAATTTATGTTATGTGTTTGAATATCGTGTGTTATGACTTGGATTCTATGTTTGTTTAATTGCTATGAAATGGGTAACTATTATGATTATCGCAACCCATTTTAGTGTTGTGAGCTTCTGGACAATCTTCACGCCCCGACGTATTCCGTCGTTGGTTGGGGTGTGACAGATAGGTATCAGAGCCACGGCTATAGGGATCTAGGTTATTAGAACTAGTTTGGCCTAGACTATTGCCTTAGGTGTCCTGCATGAGTGCCTCATGCGCAATGTGCCTAATTGCTTATTTTGTCCAGAAAATTGTTTCTTAATTGTTGCCTATTTCAATTGCTTTGTCCTCCTTAAACAACACGCACTTGAGCACGAATCACTAAGGCTTCCTAGCCTCTTCCTTAGAAAATGGAGCCTTACGTACCATTTAGGAAAATGTGATTTTCATGATTTTCAAATCTCGTCGGAATTAGGGTTTTAGTAGTAGACATGTAGTAACTGCAAGGGTGGAAACACCGGTAGTCGGGGTCTCTGTCAAGAAAAGCGTTGCATATAAGCCCTATCAACCGTTGGGCCCGGACGCTCACCTGAGACACCCCGATGAGAGTGATGAAACCTATTAGGCCAAAGCATGTCTCTACCACTGGGATCTTGATCTGATTATACTCGGTTGTAGCCTTCCAATCGGGAGGTGAGAACCACTCCGTTATGTTTTATCTCAAATGCTCGATTTCACGTTTTGACGCGCGATTAAGGTTAAACAAATAATTTTTGATAAACTATGATCATGAGTTACACGGTATCACGGTTCGATAACACACACCAGTTTTACACTTAACAATTTTACCCTCAAAAATTTGATTATCAATCACATCACATCATGACTCATCATTGTTGTTCTTGAATCTTAGCATGTCGATCAATTTTAAGGGACACCGAAAGGCGACAGCGACCGTAAAATGGCCTCGGTAATAGCCAAATAGATGGCTGAGGTTCTTCCCGGTATCGTGGCTCAACTCTAGCAGGGTGTGAATGATAACCCTGCTAATGCCGCTGCTATGGCTACTTGTTCATTCAAGCATTTTAACTCCTGCAACCCACCCAAATTTAAGGGGACCGAGGGTCCTATTGGGTTACTTCAGTGGTTCGAGGGGATGGAAAACACCTTGGTTAACAGTGACTGTCCTGATCATCTGAAAGTCCCGCGTGCCACCAGCACTCTCACTGAAAAAGCTCTTACATGGTGGAACAGTGAGAAACGGATTCGTGGGTCCGATGAGGCTTTAGCTCTATCTTGGGATGAAATGAAGGAGGTTATGAGACAAAAATACTATCCCCGTTCTGAATTAAAGAAACTTGAGGATGATATTCGGGCGCTGAAACAATACAATGGGAAAAACCAGGAGTATACCGATCATTTCTATGAATTGAAAATCCTTGTGCCTGAAATTATCACTCCTGAATTTCGAGCTATTGAATGCTATACTTGTGGGTTACCCGAGGACATACAGGATTCTATCCGGGCCAGTAATCCTGTGACACTTGACATCGTTGTTCGTCTTGCTGCTCGTTGGACCGATAACCATGTGAAAGCGGGCAAACTGAAAAGAAGGGGTTCTAAGAGGGAATCGGGTACTAAAAAGGCCGAACCCGCGGCCGAAAAGGAGTAAAAAACTGAGTTATCTGCTGCTAAAGGTAACAAAAAGAAACGTAAGGGGCGAAACTTTGCGGTTACTGTTACTCCTGCACTTGCTATTCCTGCCACCCCTATTGCACAATGTGCTCCTGGTGCACATCCAGCCAAGAAACTTTGCACAGGTACCCATCCATTTTGGGCCCGGTGTAACCATCATCATCCTGTGCAGGCCCAGTGTTGGCGGTGCACCAATTGTGGGTGCTTTTGTCATCCCAGTCATGCTTGTCGCATGCCTGTTCGAGCCCAGCCTTTGGCCCAGTATCCGGCCCAACCTCTAATAGCCCAAGCTCCTAATGTTCAGGTTCAGGTTCGGGCTTTCAACAATTGTCGATCCACCACCCATCTAAGGAATGCCTGCCCTGCTCTCGCGGTTGCTAACCCGCCTGCTGCTAATGTTAATCGTGGTGCTCCAGCTCGTGCCTTTGTCATCAATGCTAATCAGGTTTGCGATCATGTCTCTTTATACTTGTAATCAGTTTCTGTTATCAATTTTATTCTCATATATCTTTTCGTTGTATATTAATCAGGCTCAGGCGAACCCAGAGGTCATCAATGGTACGTTTCTTGTGAACAGCCGTTATGCCTCTATATTATTTGATTCTGGTGCCGATCCTAGTTTTGTATCATTAGAGTTTGAGCCTTTACTTGACACACCACGTACTGCTCTCGATTATCCATTCACGGTTGTGATCATGGATGGAAAACCTATTGCTTTTGATTCTATTGTTCGCGGTTGCAAATTAGATTTCAAGGACCATATTTTCCCTATCGATCTTATTCCAATGCATCTCGGGAGCTTTGATATCATTGTTGGTATGGATTGGTTATCTCGTCATTGTGCCGAGCTCGTATGTTTTGATAAAATCATTCGCATTCCTCGTCCGGATGGCCAGTTTCTGAATATTCATGGCGATAAACCATCATGTGGGCTCAAGCTTATGTCTTGTACAAAGGCCCATAAGTACTTACGCAAGGAGTATCCGGCTTTTCTGGAGCATGTTATGGAGGTCCGAGAAAAAGAAAGGGGAATCGAAGACATCCCGATCGTGAGAGACTTTCTGGAAGTTTTTCCCGATGACATTACGGGTCTTCCTCCTGCTCCCCAAGTTGACTTCCGTATCGACCTTGTTCCAGGAGCTACTCCGGTAGCTAAGTCGCCATATCGCCTCGCACCCTCAGAAATTCAAGAGTTTGCTAAACAACTCCAAGAGCTTTCTGACAAGAGTTTCACTCGACCAAGTTCCTCACCATGGGGAGCACCCATCTTGTTTGTCAAAAAGAAGGATGGCACTCTTCGTATGTGCATTGATTATCGTGAGCTTAACAAACTCAGCATCAAAAACCGTTATCCGTTGCCTCGTATTGATGACCTCTTCGATCAGCTTCGAGTCGCGGAGGAGGATGTTCACAAAACCTCCTTTCGCACTCGTTACGGCCACTTTGAGTTCATTGTTATGCCTTTCGGGTTGACAAACGCTCCTACTATATTCATGGACCTCATGAATCGTGTTTGTAAACCATATCTTGATAAATTCGTTATCGTATTCATTGATGATATCATGATCTACTCAAAGTCTAAGGCCGAACATGAGACTCACCTATGTCTAGTACTTGAACTCCTGAAGAAAGAGCACATTTACGCCAAGTTCTCCAAGTATGAATTTTGGCTAAAAGAGGTTGTTGGGCTATATTTTAGAGGCATGAACATTAGATGTGGGCTTACCTGTTAATGGGCTTAGTGTTCACTACTTGGGCTTAGAGAGTTCACGATTGGGCTTGCTTGGGCCGGCTCCTATGGGTTTATGATTAGACTTTAGGGCTTTGTAATGGGTACTATATAAACCCATAGTGTTTTGTTGGGTTATATAACAATTATCAAAACACGAGTACGCAGCGGAAAGAATCCTATGAATTAATCTAACTAACCGGTTTTAGAACGTGTACCTTTTTAGCTCGGCAAGGCTTGATCTCTTGGAGGATTTGATACAAATCCCTCTACGATCGCACACACGACACACCAATGCTATGTGCTAGCAACCGATCACGAACTCCTCTTGATGTAGGCTTGGTCGAACCACACAAGAATCGAAATCCCTAGGGTTTTCCTTGTTGCCGAAATCGAGAGAGAATAGAGAGAGATTAGGTTTTTCTTTTTATCTGATAAAAGCAGCAACTAATCCTTAAACCCATAGGCTCTATTTATAGGATTAGAATACTTGATAAACAAGCAAAGGATTTGGATAATCCCTTAACCGAATTCGGCCTAAAGGCTTATCACAAAACCTCTCCCAATTGTAATCCAATTACAACTCTCTCTAATTACAACTAACACCCCTGTTAACAATTAACTGTCAGTTTTTAACGAAACCTCGTTAAATGTTCGTGATAAATATTAATTAACCATTAATTAATATTAATACATTTGGTGTCGAGACGTGTGACCCCGTAGGCTTAAATAATATCCGGACATACGCTTACTATTACATGATCATATCCCTACAGCTCCCACTTGAGCTTGCAATAGTAAAGGTAATAACATTGGTTAGCGTCTAGCAACACGCCAATGCTCCCAGAATTATTTAAGTACAGTTTCTCAAAGTGTATTTAAATGGTACAGTCATTTACTATCCCTTTGTTACCGATACCGTCGTTAAATATGGATATGGATCAAAGTCATTCCATACTTTAACGATTCTGTTTCTCATTCTCACAACTAACTTAAGATTACCAAATTGCAAATCGAGACATCTCTAGATTTCATTTGGGCACGGCCATGCAAACATCTTAATTAGTCCAATGAGGGGCCCAGTGGTATCTGCTTCAGCACAAAGCTGAAGGAACAAATCCTCTTGACTACACGTGTCAAGTCACATACTTCACTACACTTACTGAAAATAGCCCTTTTGTACTACCTTATTCAGGATAGTTAGACCTATATCAAGTAGGTGCAATCCATACATGCATGACCTGCTTGTATCTCAAGTCTAAGGATAAATAAAGCAACCATTTACGAATTTCACTTAATGACGCCGATCCATAAAGTGACAATTCGTTAGTGGGTCAGTCCAGTATGCATCCAATGAATACCATGTGAGTTTGGTGGGACCATCCTAACCAATCACTCAGATTTTGTCTTAGTTTAACTATATTCCCATATAGTTAATCGACAATGGACAATTTAGAATACTTGACAAGTACTCAAGGATTAAACATGCAAATATAGGACACAACTTAACCATTAAATGAAATCAAACATATCAAATACTTTATTTCATTATATAAACAGAAATTGCTTAATGTCCTTTATCCAAATACCGAACATCAGACATACATGATTTAACTAGCTAATTTAAGTCCCATGCCCTCGGCATGCCTTTCAAGCTTCGGCGTCGACAAAGCTTTCGTGAAAGGATCAGCTAAGTTAATATCTGTGTGAACTTTGAGTAATTTGATTTCACCTAGTTCGATCTGCTCACGAACATAGTGATATCTCCTGGCATAGTGTCTGGCGCCCTTCTGAACTCCAGGTTCTTTGGCGATGATCAATGCACCCGAGTTATCGCAGTACATATCGATCGGCAAGTTACTTGTGGGGACAATGTCTAGCCCACTAATAAACTTCCTTATCCAGACAGCCTCCATTGCAGCTTCCGAAGCAGCAATGTACTCAGACTCTGTTGCAGACATAGCAAATGTGGTTTGTTTCTTGCTTTTCCAATCCACAACGCCTCCATTCATAACGAAGACGTACCCAGACTGAGACTTCGTGTCATCTCTATCAGTCTGAAATCCAGCATCACAGTATCCGGTCACTTTGAGCTCTTGATCTGGATTTCCCCCATATACCAAAAACAAATCTCTAGTAGCCCGTAGGTACTTGAGAATGGTCTTAACAGCAGTCCAGTGACTTTCACCTGGATTCTGTTGATAACGGCTAACGATATTCTGCGCGAACGCTATATCAGGTCTAGTGCATCTCACCGCATACATTATAGAGCCTACAGCCGAAACATAAGGGACTCTTTGCATACGCTTCACCTCATCAGGTGTAGAAGCACCTTGTTTGACCGATAGACAAAGTCCTTCCTGCATTGGTACTATACCACGCTTGGAATTCTCCATCTTGAATCGCTTCAAGATCTTATCAATATAAACACTTTGACTTAGTCCAATCAACCGCTTAGTTTTATCTCTATAGATCTTGATTCCAAGAATGAATGCTGCTTCTCCCAAGTCTTTCATGGCAAAACACTTTCCAAGATGGGATTTTACATCTTGCAACATTGGAATGTGTTTTCCTATTATCAATATGTCATCTACATATAAGACAAGGAAAGTAACATTACTCCCACTAGCTTTGCGATATACACATGGCTCATCGGGATTCTGAACGAAACCAAACTTTTTGATTTCTTCATCAAACCGTTTATTCCAACTCCTCGATGCTTGCTTTAGTCCATAAATGGACCTTTGAAGCTTGCATACTTGGTTGGGATGTTTTGGATCAATGAACCCTTCAGGTTGATCCATATAGACTTCTTCATCCAAGTAACCATTTAAGAAGGCAGTCTTAACATCCATTTGCCATATCTCAAAGTCATAGTACGCTGCTATGGCTAAGAGAGTCCTAATAGCTCTAATGTCTGCTACTGGTGAAAAGGTCTCATCATAGTCAACGCCAAAACGTTTAGTATAACCTTTCGCCACGAGACGAGCTTTATAGGTGTGTACATTTCCATCCATGTCGGTCTTCTTCTTGAAGAGCCATTTGCTCCCAACGGTTCTTGCGTTAGGAGGAAGATCAACCAGGGTCCCAACGTGGTTATCTTGCATGGATTTCATTTCCACATTCGCAGCTTCAAGCCATTTGTCAGATTCCGGATCTGATAATGCAGCTTTGAAGTTCGGAGGCTCATTGAGATCTCCTGATACGTTATCCTCGGATTCGACTAGACCAATCCATCTATCCGGATTACGTACGACCCTTTCGGATCTACGAAGTGGAATCGCAACATCATCGACTTGAGGTTCACCACTTTGAACATTTTCCCCCCCAAGTTGATGATTGCTAGTTGTTTCAGAAGGTGACACATCTTCTAGTAGTTCTACAATTCTCCCACTGTTCTCTTGAGCTATAAAATTCTTTTCAAAGAATTCAGCATATCGAGCAACACGAACAGTGTTTTCGGAGGGATTATAGAAGTAGTAACCCATTGTTTCCTTTGGGTATCCCACGAAGATGCACTTAGTAGTCCTGGGTTGTAGTTTGTCAGGCGTATCACGCTTCACAAGTGCCTCACATCCCCAGACTCTTAAGTAAGACAACACAGGGACTTCTCCATGCCATAATTGATATGGTGTCTTTTCAACCTTCTTGGTTGGAACCATATTTAGAACGCGTACAGCGGTTTCAAGAGCAAAATCCCAAAATGATAATGGGAGAGTTGTAAGGTTCATCATCGACCTCACCATCTCTAGTAAGGTACGATTCCTCCTCTCAGACACTCCATTATGCTGAGGAGTATATGGAGGAGTAAGCTGTTGGACAATTCCACACGCTTTAAGATAATCCTTAAACTCTTGGCTTAGGTATTCTCCACCACGATCCGATCGAAGGATCTTGATGGTCTTACCGAGTTGATTTTCAACTTCGTTCTTAAACTCTTTGAATGTTTCAAATACCTCATGTTTATGTTTAAGCAAGTAAACATAACCATAACGGCTGAAATCATCCGTGAAAGTCACGAAGTAGCTAGCACCTTTTCTTGACACATGTCTAAATGGGCCACATACATCGGTATGGATGAGTCCAAGTAGCTCTTTTGCCCTTTGCGGCTTGTTCGGAAAGGGTTTTCTAGTCATCTTTCCTGAAATACAGGAAACGCATTGATCAAATGATTCATCATTTGATTGTAAGATCCCTTCACGTTGAAGTCTTTCAATGCGGTTTTTGCCAACATGGGCAAGACGACAGTGCCAAAGATAGGTAGAGTCCAAACTAGTTTTGGCTCGTTTGCTAACAGTGAACATTGAATTATTTGAAACACAACCACGCATATCAATTTCATAAATGCCATCACAAGGAATAGCATCAAAATAATGAACATTATTTTTAGAAACTGAAATACTGATATCATTAAAAACATTAATGTATCCTTGGTTTTTCAACAAAGAAACTGAAATAACACCTCTAGTGATAGAAGGTGCATAATGACAATTGTCTAATACAATGGATAACCCAGAAGGCAGAATTAAATGAAATTCTCCTATAGCTTCCACAGCTGCTGGCAAACCATTTCCAACGAACAGCTGCAAAGCTCCAGGCTTCAGTTTCCTCCTCTTTCTAAGACCCTGTAACGAATTACAGATGTGAGTTCCATAGCCGGTGTCATACACCCATGAATCACTCTTAGAAAAGGAAAATAATTCAATTGTGAAGATACCTGAAGTACTAGTCCCACTAGTATTCTTTCTCTTCTTCATCAACTCAGCTAGGTAGGTAGGACAGTTCCTCTTCCAGTGTCCGACTTCACCACAATGGTGACAGATCTGGTCCTTAGCCTGATGCTCTTTAGGGGCCGGAGGGGTTTTCTTGGCTTTAGGGATATGGGCAACAGCCTTGCCTTTACCCTTGCCATCAATCTTGCCCTTCCCCTTTTGCGGTCGTTTAGCCTTTTGGATCTTACCCCCCTTGATCATAAGAACTTGGGGTGTTTCAGTGGCCTTTTTAGGAATCGTTTTTTCATACTCGACAAGCATAGCATGAAGCTCAGGTATAGTCTTAGTCATACTATGCATGTTGTAGTTGCGCACAAAACCCTCAAAATCCTTCGTAAGCGATTTGAGGATCATGCCAACTGCAACAACACGATTATACCCATAATTGAGCGATTCCAATTTGTCAAAGTAGCTCTTCATCTTGAGCACATGACTACTGACCAATTTACCAGTTTCAAGCTTCAAGTCGTGGAGTTCCACAACTAGGTCGAACAATTCGACACCAGCTTGTTTTTCATACATCTTTTTCAGCTCTTTGATCATATCACAAGGTGTATGAAATTCGTATTGCTTCTGAAGATCGGGAGTCATACTCGAGATCATCATGCAAGCAACCTCATCGTATCTGCTATACTCTGCGTTGTAGAACGCTTTCTCTTGTTCAGAAGCATCAGCAGCTGGCTCGGTCGGCCAATGATGTTCAAGGACGTCGGTCCTCCGTTCAACTCTAAGGACAATCCTTAGTTGACGGTACCAGTCATTGAAGTTAGATCCATTCAGCTTTTCTCTTTCAAACATTTGACGAAAAGCATGACCAACATTGTTTTGAGGAGGGTTTGTTGCCATCTACAAAACAGATTAAGTTCAAAAATCAGTATTTTCGATAATCTTTTCCTTAATAAATTTAATTACCCAATGTTTAAACATTTTAAACAATTAAGCTTATTAAGGCTAGGATCCAATTTGACCTGCCATCATTTCATCAGTTGATCTGCTAGAAATGATGCACTCAAAAGGGTAAGTGACGATCACTAATTGTATTCCAAATACAATTCCTAGATTTTATGGGACCTACAACTTGCACCAAGTGATTTGTAGTCATGTTTCATCCCATCTTTTGCCACGGGCCAAGGGTCTCACCGCCTAGCTCGTTTTAAGTCGTCCAGCCAAGAACGCACAAATTGTCCACCATTGTGTACCAATGAGTGGGAATTTGTCATGCAAATGCCATTTTACCATTGTGTACCAATGAGTAAGATGACATCCACAAGTGTCCTTTACAAGGTGGATGGCAAAGACTTAAGTTTGGTTTGGGTCAAAATAATTTTGATGCGTGATCAAAAAGGTTATGTGTGAAGATTCATGCACTTCTTCATCACATAATGTGTTTATAAAATTCTTAGTTTGTCTTCCAAATCAAAAGAGCTCGGTAGCTCCATTTGCAACACACAAAGAAGCGTAGGGGTGAGGTTTGCAACTTTTGCAATTAAAAACCTACCCACTTTAGGGAAGCAGAGCGACCCGACTTATACCTCTCTTAGAGTGTGTTCAAATGGGTGAGCCGGTGTTTCTTTTGACTTTTAGGACACAAATTTTATTTTATAAACAAAATCATATTTCTATAGTTCATTTAGCAAATTTCGATTTTCATAAAACAAATTTGCAGTTAAAACCTTTTATTATGTCACAATTATCAAATAATCACATAATCTTAGGGTTTCTAATTATCTAATATAATTTTAATTTAATCCTCTTTCATTTAAGTAATAACCATGAACAATTTGCATGAAACATCATGGTTTTTACTTCTTTTTAACACTTTAAAATCTTAAAGGTACAACATGTTGTTCATAACAATTATCTAATAATGACAAAAACTTGGATTTATAATTTTAGATCACAAAAATCAAATTTTAGAGCTAAAATTAAGGGGTTTCCGATTCGGCAAGAGGTTTTCGATCCATAACATGGGATTATTCGATCGGAATCAGGGTTTCCGATCAAGAACCCCACTTTTCGATTAGGCTTTCCGATCGGAAAACGAGGGTTTCCGATCGGGACAAGGCTTTCCTATCGGAAAACAAGGGTTTCCGATCGGGTACTTTTCGATCAGGTCGTAAACAGTTTACGATTAGTGCTCGATCGGAAACAGGTTTACGATCGGGTACTTTTCGATCGAAAAGTAGGGTTTCCGGTCGGAAATCAAGGGTCTCCGCACCGGAATAGGTTTTCCGATCGGAAATCAAGGGTTTCCGATCGGATCGGGAAGTGTTTTTCGATCAGGGACTTTTCGATCGGGTCGAAAAGTCCTATTCCATCGAATTTTTTTTTCGTTTTTACCAATTGCGAAACCTTTTCCAATTGTAAAACACGATTTTTAAATGAATCGAAAAGCTAGAATCTTGTTTTGGTTACCCCCTTCCAAGTTTTATTCCCGGTAATTAACTAAAATCATAGGTGGCTCGTGATACCACTGTTGGGTTATATAACAATTATCAAAACACGAGTACGCAGCGGAAAGAATCCTATGAATTAATCTAACTAACCGGTTTTAGAACGTGTACCTTTTTAGCTCGGCAAGGCTTGATCTCTTGGAGGATTTGATACAAATCCCTCTACGATCGCACACACGGCACACCAATGCTATGTGCTAGCAACCGATCACGAACTCCTCTTGATGTAGGCTTGGTCGAACCACACAAGAATCGAAACCCCTAGGGTTTTCCTTGTTGCCGAAATCGAGAGAGAATAGAGAGAGATTAGGGTTTTCTTTTTATCTGATAAAAGCAACAACTAATCCTTAAACCCATAGGCTCTATTTATAGGATTAGAATACTTGATAAACAAGCAAAGGATTTGGATAATCCCTTAACCGAATTCGGCCTAAAGGCTTATCACAAAACCTCTCCCAATTGTAATCCAATTACAACTCTCTCTAATTACAACTAACACCCCTGTTAACAATTAACTGTCAGTTTTTAACGAAACCTCGTTAAATGTTCGTGATAAATATTAATTAACCATTAATTAATATTAATACATTTGGTGTCGAGACGTGTGACCCCGTAGGCTTAAATAATATCCGGACATACGCTTACTATTACATGATCATATCCCTACATGTTTATGATTAGAGTAGCTTTTGATTACGGTTTTCAGATTCTCTTTGTGTTTACGATCAGTTGTCATTAGCTCAAGAAAGTATTGTTTAACATTCAAGATTTGATATTTGGTTGTTTATCTCTTTGTCAAATCTATTTCTTCTACTTTCTTCTTGAATCAATCTTGTACAAGGATTCCGCACTTGTACTAGATCAAAATATCGTGAACGGTTGTTGATCCCGGACCAACAATTGGTATCAGAGCCAAGAATCACTGATTCGAGGTTCTCACGGTATTGGATTCAAGCTTTTTCTGGAAAAAGGTTCGATTTTTGAAGGTTTTGAAGGTGTTCTTGGGGTTTACGATCAGGCTGCTGCTGTATTTGAAGCTTTCTGGGTTTTATTGGGTGT
>JBCNJP010000009.1:50411404-50444021 GCA_039602395.1 Deinandra increscens subsp. villosa | reverse complement strand
TGCATTACCCTTCAAAACCTCATAAATGGAAACTCTACGGCAATGAGAAGCTAATGAAGCTCCATGAATCTTCTCATCTTTTAATGTTGGTAAAAATTCTGCCTTTGCCACGATGTTCCTTTACCCCCAATGTGCAACATCGCAGTTTGGCACCCCTGATCCAAAGTGACATAATAATAATAATATTAATTATAGCATATATATTAACAATTAATTAATTAAAGTAAAAAATTGAATAAATAAATTATCAAATATACAATATATATACCTTTAATAAGATTATTGGTTGAAATGGAGCATTAATGACATCATTATTTGGTTTTTCCAACCGATCATTATTAGTAGATACATTATGAGCAGGTTTTACTAATTTTGTAGGTCTCTTATATTTTTCCTAATTTGACGCCATATAATTAATTAATGAATTAGTAAATATATATTAATCAACAATAACGTCAAAGCGATCTGTCAAATCCTTAATTATATGTACCACTTCCTGCTGTGATGCCCTAGTAGTACTGGCAGCAGCAGCTGCTACTTCTCTTCTTTGTCTCTTTTTCCCCTAAAGACAACATCAACATTTAATTAAATGATCATATAGCAATTAGTTATAAAGGAAGTACATAATTGATGTGCTCGGAACGTACCTAAAAATGTAATAAAAACCTAGACCTAAACCTAGACCTAGACACACCTAATTTTACCAAAAACCCTAAAACTGAACCGAACCCTAAGGCAAGTGTACCTGTCGGATCGTAGTAAAGCTAAGGAAGACCGGGAATATCGAACCCTAAGGACACTCTAAAGACAAAGAATTAACTTAGACCTAGAAAATGGAAATACTGAGTAATTTGGGTTTTGATGTTGAGATTTGATTTGAATTAAAATTAACTAATGCAACTAACAAACGGACAGCAAGAAACTTAAGAACAACCTTCAGAACAGAGAAAGATACCACCTAGACTCAGAATCCTAATCACTAATGACAACTTCAATCGGTTATGGCTAATCTGATGGTGGCTATTTCACCTTTTAAGTCCTTCCTAGCATGCAATCCTAACGCTCGAACAGGAGTTCACCTTTCGGGTACATCCAACCTCAACTAGACCTAACCACCCTCGAAACAATCTAAGACACCTTAAGCTAGCTGGAGCTACCATGAATTACCATGGATGACAAGAATTAGCAAGCTACCTAATTTCCTAGGGCATCCCTCTTCCGATGGCGATGTGATCCTATTCCACTAAGCAACCCAACTAACCTACCTAACTATCACCTTCCGGCTTGTCTAATTAGGGCAGCAAATTGCAATCAAATGAATAAATATTAACCAATGCAATAGTTCAAGACGTCTCCTAAACCACTCTAACGCAACCAACCCTAAAGCTAGATACTTTAGACAATTTACCTAGACCGAAAGACATTCGAAGGTAAAGAGTGCATCAATCAACAACTATAAACCCAATAAACAATTCACATATGCATTCAATCATAGCAACCATGGAGTTTAATAGGAAAGTACATCAATCAATTAGTCATAAAACCGAACAAAGTAATCAAAAGATCAAAATCATCAAACGAGTCTAGGTGGCTCTAAGAGTTTAGCCAACAATCATGTTCAATGCAGAAAAATAAATAAAGTTTGAGTCTTTCACAGTGAACATGATGTAAACGATCAATGAACTAGAAAACAAAAGGTAAACGAAGAACCCGAATGTCGAATTGTAAATCAATGCTTGGTTCTATGTCTTCTCCCTTGATCCTAGCTCTTCTCTGCTCCTAAAATCGTCTCTGAATCGCCCTCTGCCGTCTGGAAGTCGAATTATGTCGAATGGAACCCTAAATATCGAATTTATATCAATTAAGCAATATTTGCGGGTTTCCAGGTTGTAGGCGTATCGCCTACAGACCTCCTTCCTTCAGGCGATACGCCTGAAGCTCGTTACACGACAATTTAGTCGGTCAAACCGACTTTGAGCTCCGTTGACTTTCTCCTCACGCGCGTATCGCGTCCTACTCATCAGGTTCCAGGCGATACGCCTGGACCTGCTTGTTCAGCACTTCTATTTCTTTTTCTTCTATTCTTCTCTTGGCCTCGGTAATCTAACGAACTCCTGTAAAACTTGGGAAAAACATAAACGACTGACTTAAAGACACAACTTAACTAAAAACACTTATAACTAACACAAACCGACACAATTGGACTCAAATACGTAACAAAAGACTCAGGAAAACTGGATGTGTTTGCAACACATCAATAATTGTGCAAAATAGTTACCCTTTCCTTTTTCCCGGACGCTGTTGTAGATGGAAGAGTGTCTTGTGATCCGCTTACAGAACAGACCAACAATTCAATTAATTATTTATGTAGCTAGCTAGTTTATCTAATTAAATAAAACGAGCAAAAGTCCTGCGCGTTGCTGCGGGTTGACACTTTTTTGTCAGCGTACATTATCATAGTCACAGATATTACATTACAAAACATGAAAAAAAATTAAGTTGTCCTGAAAACACCAAGCAAAGATTTAGAAAACAACAAAGAAAGGAATTAGAAAACATATACCCTAATTTAAGCGAATACAGATTGCACTGTAATAGCCAAATCTCATATGAAAATAACGAAATGGCAGACAATACAGAACCCCTTCAAGATCAATTGTTAATGCTTACTGTTTCCACTTGACAATAGTCAAAGTGCTTACCATTTCATATTTGAATGAACTACTTAACTGGTACCAAAATTGGTTATTGGCCAACGGATAAACCATTATTCTTTTTCTTTGGTCTTTTTGTTGGGTGTAGCATCCACGTCTACATGTGTAAAGCAAATCAAGTAGAATTTAAGTTAAAGCTGAAACAAAATAGATTATTACTTTTATTATCAGTTAACTTTACTTGAGGTGATGTTTATTGTAAGTATCATTGTTAAAGATACCTTGAAAGGAGAGGAAGAGCAATGCAAATCACTGCGACAACAGCAACTGGAAAAAATTAATAGTAGCCAACAGCAGAGTTTATGGTTTATCCAAACATACGTCTTGAACCTCAATACTAAGAAAATAATATAGTCCTGGAAGCAGATCTTGCTATATGTGAATTAATTCAAAACCAGTCAGTTAAACATACCCGTTAAGGGTAAATGAGCATATAAAGAATGTTTACATAAAGCTCAAAGTGCTGCTTAATGATATGAACCCTTGTGTGAATCAGATCGAAGTTGTAAATAGTGTGCCAGGAAGCATCATCACCAAAAGCATGCTGTGATCGAATGAGTACAGAAAACTACAAATCTGCATAAAAAAACATAAAGGAACAAAAGTTAGTACCTATAACTGTTACCACCATTCAAATACAAAAGTTAAATACAGATAAAAATGATAACTATTAAATTAATATAACCTATAACAAACTCAAGAGCTCATGCAGCAAACTCTTATACAAAAGCCTAAGAAAATTAAAATCTAAAATGCACCTAAAAAATCTAAAGCCTAAGAAAATCAAAATCTAAAATGCACCTAAAAAATCTAGAAAATCTATGTTTATGTGTAAGTGATTACACAAAAGATGCTCTTATATTAGCAAAAAAGATTACTTTTTAGCCTTTTAAGTTTTAGTCTTGTGCAGATGGGTCTGCTTATATCTACGGTGAGGTGTTTGCAAAACCAATAGCCAAACCAAACAATGAGCTAAAATAAATATAACCAACTCAATGGTGAGGTGTTTGCAAAACCAATAGCCAAACCAAACAATGAGCTAAAATAAATATAAGCAACTCAATACACAGGTACCAAAGACATATGACAGTGAGCTAAAATAATGAATTATATTCATAGATATATCATGACACCAACGAATTATATTCATAGAGGCAACAAATCCAAAACCAAGCCTAAACAACTACTGACCCACAATTTGATCAAAAATACACATTCCAAGTTTTAATGTATAAAACAGAAAACATTAACATGTACAAAAATGGAATTACCAGTATGATGCCCCAACCAATCACTCCCCAACCAATCACTCTAAAGCGCCTCATCCGAAAAAAAAAAGATTACACAGAAAACCCAATATTTGCAAACCTGCAAGTAAAAATCATTTTTCTAAAACATTACCATCAAATTTTTGCAATCCGTATGCATATGGCATGAAACATACCAACTTTTAGTAAGAGAGGAACTTTGATGTTTGTTATTATGCATAAAGTTGAACTTTGATGTTTGTATCTTGCATAAAGTCAAATCAAGTCGGGATTGACCCACACTCGTACACTCGTATAGATTATAAAACCCAATACAATAATGATGCTAAACACATATAGGTGTTTGATTGAGATAATGATAGCATATAAAGCTAATAATATATGAAGTGAATTTATAAAATTTGAAATGCCTTAGTTTGGGTCTCTATCTTGTACTGCAGTAACATCCGGCACCTGAATACCTCTACCTTTAGAGCCTAGAAACAACCATAAAACAATCACTAAATAACTAAAGCATTTAAAAACACAATGAAACAAACACAGTAATTTTGCCACTTCCTGGTTGATAATTTTGAAGTAAATTGTCCATAAATATGAACCATTTATGAAGCATTGAATGAAAAATTTTGAGAAATGAAACCTAAGAATTATATCCAACTTTAACCAACCACATTTGATCTTAAAAATCAAAATCGAATAAATGGAGATTTTGTTACCTGAAGCAGGGTAATTCCACCCTAACAGATGGACCCAAAATTCGGTTATCACAACGAATCATCAAGATTTGAAATTTGTAATGGTGAGTGTGTCTGCCAAACACAATAAACATATCAGTACTATAATTTTAAAGACGTATCTTCAACAAAGCAGAAAAAAAAATTCATGTTTAGATTTAGTAGAAATGACCCATTTGCATGTCTAGTACCTGAACTGCAAGAACATGTACATATAATCATCCAAATCCTTCTTGTTGTAGAATAATTGATCGACCAGAACAAAATAAAATCCATCAACTGCAGGTCAATCCATAAGTCCAAAAGTTGACTCTTTAAGGAAAATGGTAATTTCATTTAAACTCCTTAATCAATAAATCAGTAGTGAAATTTGGTCTTTATTGTGTTCTAATCAATAAATCAGTTGCAACCAACATGTTTATTAAAAGTCTTTTATTTTTTTAACAATAACAGAAAGTAAAGAATGAGATAAAATGTCAAAGTATCATAAAGATTAACATCATAAATGTCAAGAATAATGAACCAATTATGACACCATTAACACCCAATTATCCATAAAAGTATATTATCATCTTTAGAGTATCATTTGAATACTCTAATCATACACAAAAAAAAAATTGAGCATACAACAAAAAACAGAAGCAAAAACTCACCAGCACACCAAATGAAGAGACCTCATTCACAAGGTCATTTAACGTTATTCTTTTATAGAATATATAACCTCATACTCAAAAACCATTAGGCTCAGATCATCATAGAGGTTCATAAGAGATGTTTATGGTTCTATGGTTGCAAAACTTATTGCCACGCCAAAATAAACCAAAAATCATCTTGACCCCCAACTCAGAATAATCATCATAGCCTTATAATCAAACCGTCATAGCAACATAAAAGAAATCAGAAAACTGAAGCTACCTCAAAGAAACAGATCCATAAGCAACGTTTAATAGCCATGTTTTTCAAAAGCTACAGAAATACTCATAGAATCACCAAGGGAACAGCCTCAAAGCAACAAAATTGAACCATCATAGGAGCAGGTAATCCGACCAATCAATACAATGGAAAAAGTATACACATCAAAACCAAGTTAATGATTTGATATGCATATAAATAACTTGCTAGGCATATAAATAACTTGTTAGGCTCAGATCATCATAGAGGTTTATAAGAGATGTTTATGGTTCTATGGCTGCAAAACTTATTGCCACGCCAAAATAAACCAAAAATCATCTTGAACCATAATTCAGAATAATCATCATAGCCATATAATCAAACCGTCATAGAAATCAGAAAACTGAAGGTACCTCAAAGCAACAGATCCATAAGCAACGTTGGCAATGCAATAATTGCTAATGTGGAAGGAATAGTGGGATTCCAGAGTACAGCTCAGCCAGGCAAATTGATATATAAGGTAATATATCAATAATAACAAATAAGGCTCAAACCATCGATATTTATCTCTGGAACATCATCATAGCCCTTAAAATAATTCGTATTAGAAAGTGGATCTCAAAAACACAGCACAAAGCAACTGAAGAAATCCAGATAGCAACATCAGATAGCCACTACTCACTGACCTTAAAGGCTAATCAGTGTGTTCCTTGTAGTTTGAGTAGTACAATTTATGTATACTCATCAGTTTCCTCTTTCGATATGTATGATAAAAAATAAGGCTCAGACCATCGATATCCAAACAACTGAAGTTAACATCTATATAAAAAAAACTGAAACACCATAAAACACTTGCATCAGACCTTCATTCTTCACTGCAAAAAAGCTAGGGTCAGATTTATAAGACATTAGAACAATAATCATATTTGGCTGCAAATGTGAATTGCCACACCAAGATCTGATTTTTTTCAGTAATCATTATAGCCTCCTAAAGTATATCCATTCAATAAAGCAGGCGCAAACACAGTAAGAACAATATAAGAAACTTGACCAATATAATGGCTTTGCACCAATATAATCACCGACATAGATTATTGCTAAAAACCAAGAAATATTAAGAGAAATTAATAGCAGAAGGCAATTCATCACAAAAAGTACCAGTATGTTAGCATCAAGTAAAAACCCCAAAATGGGTAGAACAGGACAGAAACGATGGAGCCTAGGACACCGGAAAAAAGCCTTATCCCAAAAACGTAAAACGGTGGCACCGCCCTTGAAACCCTAGCCGCCAGCAACCCAACGACAAAGACAATAAAATCGTACCTCGAATGTCATCAGATGTACTGCATCGCCGCTCGAACATCACCGGCCGTTGTTATTAACAACACAAAAGCAAAGCCGAAAGCCACAGTAGCGGCTGTAAATGTCCTCAGCTCAACAGAAACGGAGCAACATCATCATTACTTCAACGTTTCTGGAGCATCCACGTTTCATGAACATAGAACATCAATGTCAAGATCTCTTAACGGAGCAACGCCTTTAGGACAACCACTACCACGTTACACCGCCACTGCCACCGGTAAGACAACCGACAGCATAAATAAGTGTCATAGCCAAAACCACCGTCCTTCTCAGCCACCACCACCGGTAAGACAACTGGCGATATAGAGAGAGAAAAAGAACCAGAGAGAGATGCGAGAGTGGAGATGGCAGAGCAATGAAACTTTCTTAACCCTAAAACCTCCCACGGAATTACAAAACCGGTGCCCCATAAAATACCCATAGAATCACCAAGATGAGAGGTATTCCAAAAGCAGAGAGAGAAAGGTAATAGTACGCGTGGCATGAGCCACACGTGTCTGAAAAGAAAGGAGTACACAATGCACAACCCAAAAAAAACCTCAGGAAGAGATTCGATCCTGCACCCTATCCCTAAAACTCAACATCTTACCACTGTGATAAAAGCGTAAGTTGAGAAAACCTCAAGAATAAACGTATAAATACACAAAACGCAACTGGAAAGAAAAAATAATAATAAACGAACCTGCATTGCCACGTGGCAATGCAATAATTGCTGACGTGTAAAGGGAATAGTGAGATTCCAGAGTACAGCTCAGCCAAGGAAATTGATATATAAGGTAATAATAATGGGTCAAACATTAATTAACTATCCAGATAACCATCCGGATGAAGTACAAACTTATCATTGTCGAAATAGTTATTAATTATATTCCGGAAGAACTCTAACTATCCTGAACTTCAACTGTCCGGATGAACCATAAATAGAGACGCATGTTCATCCAGATGAACTAGAATCTTCCGGATCAACTTAAATTTAGAACTGTATCAAATCCGTACCTTATCGAGCTACCTCTGAGATGAGTTTGATTGAGGAGATTGTTTCTGCAATGTATTTTATGCGCGGAATTGATCATGTCCTACGTACAATTCAATTAGTTAATTAATTAATAAATATGCGCTCATGGGAGATTGATCATATCAACAATTATATAATCGTTTATACTTAATTAACGGTGTATTTACATTGGAATGCTCATTACAATGGTTGTTAGATCTTGCAGTTGTAATAAGAGGCGCCTCCGCGTCCTTTACCTACAAAATGAATTAAGGATTTATAATAATTACTTGATAAAAAGTAAAAGTATATAATATAATTAATTATAGGTATGTATGTATATATATATATGTATAATTTTTGTCCATTACAGAATTTACCGCTTTATCAAGTCCACTAAGTTGTTGTTCTTTAATCTCGTTCTGAAACGCCGTAAGCATATCAATTCTTTCATCATGTGTTTTAAGCTTATCATTGAGGTGTTGAACCCCTTGATCTTTTTTCTCACGAAGTGGTTTTTCATTTTTAAGTTCCGACTCAAGTTTTTTGATCCGCTCTTTTGATCGCCCTTTTGGAGCACCCTGCCAATATCCACGGGAAGTCACTCCATACCCAATGCCTTTTATGTATCCACCCCTTTCCTTGCCAAAGACTAATGTCAGGGCATCCATTCCCAGTTCTACGATCACGGATCCCGCAATTATTTATGTTTCATTCTCGGTCTGCAGTTATTAATTTTGTTAACGTAGTGAGGTGCTATTAATTTTAACATGTAAACAATTAGGTATATATAGAAATTAAACTCAATATTCCCTCTGCTACGCCCTTCACCACATGCGTCTTGTATTCCTCCTCTTTGTTTACTCTTGCTTTCCTCCACATAAAAGCTCGAGAGGGTACATCATCAGCTATAAGTTCTTTGTTTTGTACCTTGTATCATAATAATATATATCAGACTTGAAACATACATTGAAGGTTCTTAACCATGACTAGATGTAACACACTTATCTTATTACCAGTTTTCCTTTCAGATAGACATATCCTCCCCGTCGCATGTTATGATCACAAGCATATTGTGCTCGAACATGTTTTGCAGTGTTTGACACAGCCTTTTCAACAGAACAGTAGGATATTTAATTGTAATCTCATTAATTATAACACTTAGCTTAATTAATGAAATCTACAGTTTAAAATTAATAAAAAACTTGAATTCTTCAGATTTTGTATATACTGCAAATCTGTCCCAATCTTCTTTATTCACAATAGTGTGATACATCTTTGGAACTTTCTCAAGCACGTTGGGTTTCACTAGGTTTGGACGAATGTGTTTTTCAAGCATCTTTCATCTAAAACTCCTTAGCAACCCACCAAGCCATACCATAAAAGGATTCCTTCGATAGTTATCAATGACGAATAATTCTTGAAAAAAACATACGACAAAATTTTTTAGTCACACGGAATTCAATAACAAACTTAATATGAGAAAATGTTTAATCTGTTTCATATCCTGAATCCCTGCCCACAGCTTGTCCTTGACCTCATTTGGCACCTTCTTCCATTAAAGATACCTCAATCCAACCTCTAACCTTGTAATGTCTCCCATAAAACTTGAAAATTTTTGTCTATGCTCCCCGCCAATCCTTCCCACCGAATCAAATGTTACTGGCCATTTTTCCACCATTTTTATGAAATTAAGCACGCAACTTTACCAACCACTTCAACCCCCTCTTGTTTGTTTGGGGACTAGAGGTTGTGGCTTTGTCATTCTCAGTAACTATAAGAAGCTTCTCGAATTAGGCATAATTTTATCTATTTCCTCTTCTTCTGAATAATCATTAGGTTCCTCTTCACTGTGAAGTGAATACTAATTATCATTGTGTTAATTTTCACTGTTATGATCTGAATGATTAAATTCCTTGTCATTGTTATTTAAATAATCATTAAGCTCCTTCAATGTTTCAACTTCATGATCCATTGTAAATAAGATAAATCTTGAAATGAAATAAATAGAGAACGAAGTAAATCCGATGGAAGAATTGAGATGAAATAAATGATCTCCTGAAGATGACAGTGAAATTAATACTGACTGAAATTAGGTAGTGATCTCCTGAAGATGACAGTGTGATGAATCCTGTAGAGGAGAGAAATTTTTAGTGAGAGGGAAGAAGAGAGTGATGAATCATTTTGGTGATAAAATTTTGGTGAGAGTGAATAGGAACTGATCAATAAATTTGGGTTAGTGAATTTTTTTTTTTGAGGAAAGTTAAAAATGGTGGGAAGTAATTTGGGGATTAAATCGATCCAGTTGAAAGTATCTCAGCCCAGTAAGGACGTTACATCATTTCTCAGTTTTAATATAATTAAAACTCAATTAATTCTACACATAGATAATAGTATTTTAAACATACCTTTAAAATGATCTTTAAATGGAAAATGGGATATTAAGCAATAAATTTAATGATAATTGTATCCCAAGGAATTTATATATGTAAGGTAAAAAAAAGATGTCAAATATATATATATATATATATATATATATATATATATATATACTAGTCGTGTGTCCGCGCGTTGCGGCGACGACAGTGTATAGCGTGTTATTCGTCTTCTGTTCGCGCGTTACAGCGGCACAACAAACTACAAGGCGGTATTCTTCTTCTGTTCGCTTGTTATGGCGGCACGAAAATTTACATTGAGGTATTCGTTTTTTTAGAACTCAAACAAATAACAACAAAAACTCGAATTGAAATATATATTGGTCACAAACATATTAATTTAAAACCAAATGAGTTGTAAGATGAGAAGTCATCAACATAGTTTTAAGATGCAAGTAATAACATAGTACTTTCTAAATCAAAATCCGAGGGTCAATGAATCCATAGTGAGGAAGTTAATCCGTGTCGTACGCCATGTAGTTAGTCATAAACAGTGTTTTAAGTTCAATTCATGAACATAATAGTTTTGATGATAGTTTTGATGTGGTCACATTAATGCGCGTTGCGGTGGGCGATGGTTTATAGCGTGCTATTTGTTAACGTTAATGCGATACGGGACGATGACAATGTATAATGTGATACATCCGCGTTTGGTGGCAACAACAATCAACCAAAGCGGTATTTATTTTTGTTAGTTTATCATTCTTTTTTCTTGATATATTCCATTGAACGTTTTTAGGGGGGAAACCCGCGCGTTGCTGCGGGCGACAGTTTATAGTGCGCTATTTGTCTTCTGCCCAGGCATTCAGCGGAGACGAAGATTTACAATGTGATATTTGTTACTGCTAGCGCGATTCGGCGCGATGACAATTTATAATGCGGTACATGCGTGTTCGGCGGCGTCGTTAATTTACAAGACTCATGACATAGGGTGCAACCAGCGCGATGAGGCGCCGACAACAATCACCTAATGTACTACATATTTTTTTAGATTATCAATCCTCACGTAATAAGGGAAACCTATGCGATGCGGCGGCGAAGACAATCAACCAACACGTTACTTGTGTGTATCAACCCCCTCGTGATATATTGCATTGTACATTTATTAGTTTTCTCATTCGTAGCATCAGTATACTTCATCAATGTCATGAGTTTTTCTTATTAGATGTCAAAACTTTTCATAAGATTAAAATAAATATGCAACACATTTCACTCGTATCATTTGTATATGGGAACAATATAAAATAAGCTAAGCATTAATCTCGAAATGATTCACTATATGAATTCAAATATCGTATGTATCTTAACACCTGTTTTGGTTGGGGGAGTATTTGACACATTGTTTAATGTGTTGGTGGAATCGGATAAATTTAAGGAAGTGAATGTGTGTTTTCTCAAATGAGAACGTTTAATTTACTTTGTAATTTATTTTTGGGTGTATTGAATACAATGGGTAAATGGAAGTTCTTGAAGAAGTTCTTTAAGAAAATGATTGGGACTCGTGTGTATAATTATAATATTATTTTAATTTGAAACCGACAATTGTATTAGAACCACAAAAAACCCAGCAAGGAGCTGAGCACATCCAAATGTATCTCAATTCTTACAAAACAAGAACCGAGGCAAAACAACAAACATAAAATGGAAAAAAAATAATAGTAACAACAAAACCAAGCTTGAATGACAAATTCCTGCCACTATCCAATCATCCTAGCTTCTTCAACCTAGATTTGAGCTTGATGACCCTTCCTTAGGCTCTATCCCCTTTTGAAACACATTCCTGAGTAGCAGCCTGCCACACCAGTCAATCTTGAACCGATCAGAAGCCAAAATTTTATCCTCATTCTCACACCCTGCCTACCCAAAGAGCACGAACATAGCCACATAAGAGTTCACCCAGGCAAAGAATTTTCGCACCTATCAACACCCAGTCCGACTGATTGCATCCTCTTATTACAACAATACCATCTCACTACGCATTCATGTAGAAACGAGATACGATCTTACTACTGCATGCTTTGATCAATGATAGTAAACACGGATGTAAATAAGAGATTTTGTATTGAATCACTTGAAGATTACAAACACAAGCTCTCTAGTTTCTCTCTCTAGAAACACACATAGAAAGTGTAGAAATGACATAAGTGTTCAGAAGTGTTAAGCTCTCATTCTAACACTGCCTATTTATACTAAGTGACTAACCACCCAGCGTACCAAACTGGTACGCCGGACCACATGGTCCGCCGAACCATGTGGTACGCCACTAAAGACATTTCTACCACAACTCATACTCAGACACGCTCACATAGATACAATACACGAGACACTCATAGCATAGGCATATGCTTCTACAGACTCCCCCTTAACGTGTAGTGTATCTATTTTCTAACTAAACTTCAGTCTTCAATCTTCAACATTGCTGCATCCGATCTTTGACTTGAAGTCTTGTCAGAAAATAGAGCTTGCATGGCTGGATCACTCTTGAATCAACTTTGAACTTCAAGATCCACTTGTGAAAAATACTTCAAACTTCCCCTTTCACCATGCTTGAGTCTTTGATATCCATAACCTGCAATTTCAGAAGACAGAAACGCGGCTTCCTTTTCTTTATAAAATTAATTTAATCTTGGCGCAAAACTTCTCTTCGAGAATCCAAGATAGATTTTAAAATTTCGATTTCGTATCACATGTTGATCGGTCGAAAACAAATAAAAAATAAAATCTTTTTGACTTTTTGAAATTTTATATCAAAACACACCGAAAATCTTTTTGATTTTTCTAAGTTTATGCTAAAACACACCTAAAATCTTTTTGACCTTTTCAGATATGAAACATATATGCAATACAGAATCAGACACTATTTTTGTCTTTTGTGAGAAAGATCACAACTTGGGATCATATTGAACATAACATGCTGAACAACACTTCAACTTTAATTACTTCAGCACATAAGTCATGTTGATTACTGGTATAATTTGTCCATCTTAAACTCAGGCACAATCATACTCATACCATCTGGATATGTTATTGTATTGATTAGATTTGCATTGACCAGTGTACCCCACACTATCAGACATACTCAGATATGTTTTTGCTTTTTATATCACGCTTTTGATTTCATTTGTGATTTAATCACATAATGATTGTATTCATGATTCAGTCAACTGTGTTCCATGCAAAAAGAAATAAGAACGTTAAATCGTCTACCTTAAGGTCGATCTTTCGATACGCAGATAAGGCCTCGGATTTAACAAAATAAGAAAATAAAACAAGTTGAAGTTGTATAACTCAACAACAATCAGGTCGGTACTCCCGTACACGCAGAGAAAGTCCGATGAGTTATACGAAACACCAAATAAAATAAAGCAGAACGTCAAACGAACAACAATCAGCTCGATCTTTCGATACGCAGAGAAAGTCCGATCATTTGACAAAATAAAGAAAATCAAACAAGTTTAAATCTTTGCAAAATAAACACATGTATACACAGTGACTTCTCATTTTCTTTTTCACATATCTTTTTCTTGATATATCATGAAATATACATCAAGATGTTGTCCACTTGGTCAAGCATTAGTATTTAATGTGTTTATCACATCTGAATACTTTCTGATTTAATGCCGAGCCTACCAAGCACATCGAACAATGATCTTATGGCTGTTTCATCTAGTTTATCCATGAGCCAGACACGTAAGCCAATGTACCATCATTTCCCAATTATGTTGGAAACAATTTTTCATTTTTCAATGTTTTTGTATTTTTCCCTTTTTCTCCCCCTTAAAATGAAAACTCTATTTTTTTTTTTTTGGATTTTCATTTTAACACAAACAAAAACACAAAAACGCTATTTTTGGGTTTCAATTTTCTCCCCCTAAACTACATACGGAATGTAAAAGAAAGAAAATTGACCTCTCGACATGGATACCTTTTAGGTTTAGCTTTCAGAAAAATTTCAGTTTTGAAATTGATATCACATGCATGTAATTTAAGTTAAATCAGTAGAATACTCCTCCATCAGCAACTTTCAATCACCGATGGGTCTTCTAGAAGTACCTGCACACTGGTCAAACACGTCAGTTTATAAATGACCCGAAGCGAATTGCTTCTGGTCGACCAGTGTCCTGATTTCCTTTGGAAACCACTTTAGGTTTCTAGTGTTGTTGTTTTGGTAAATCAGTATCTGATGAACCAGTCACAGTTGATTGTGACAAACAACCTACAGATGAAACATTTTGAAAACGAGGAATAAATCTTCCTTGAGTTTTGAAAAATGTAGGTTGTGGAAATTCATCAAACACTCTGCCATATTCATCAATGAATCGCGGTTTGGCAGTTTTACCAACATATGGAACCTTGTCTCTTCTTGAACTAGAAGCAGCAGTGACATGACAATCTTGTGCCATATGCCCTTTTTGTCGGCAATTGTAACACAAACGATTGTTTATGTTTCTTTTCTTAGAAACCTGCATAGCTTCACAAAAATATTCATCTCCAAAATGATCATAAAGATTATCATATACCTGTTGACGATGATCATGAACCCATTTAGATGTCGGGCTCTTTGGAATAGAATTTGATCCTCCGGAAGAATATTGAACAGATTGATTCTTCTTGTTCCTCGGATCAGCAGTCTTCACAAATACTTCAGCAATTTTCTGAGCATCCACGCAGTGTAGCGGGAATTATTTGTCAGAAAATATTTGTTCCGAACCCTTGAGCTTGTAGAACCTCTCAGATTGAACCTTCTCAGCTTTGATGACATCTTTCTTTACTTGCTTCACATTGACTCTTTTCAGTTGTTGTTGTTTTGAAACTTTTGAACTACCACCGTGAGCAGCTTTTCCTTCAAATCCCAAACCAACACTCTTTCCTGAACCCTTCTCTCCCATTCCAGTAGATTTATGCCCATTCTTTGCCAACCTAGAAAATTGAGCTTTAACTTTCTTAAGATCTTTTGGAGCATTGATAATTGTTTCATCAATGTCAGCTTTTGAAGACGAAGACCCAGACACAACCTTTTGAGCTTCAGAAGCGTCAGTACTTTTGCCTTTTTCTTCTTTCTTTTCTTCAATAGATTTGGAACCAACAAACTCAGAATAATCACCGGTCTCAACCTTGTCTTTCAAATCATGAACTCCTTCTTTGAGACTTCCTGGTGGCGAAACTGTCTTGTTAAACATCTTCTCAAAATTTTCATCTTTGGCCAAGAAACTTGTAAAAGATTGTGAACTAGTAACATTGTTCAAAAGACGTTTTGAATCAATGACGTCGATCTTTAATTCAGAAATTCTTTGATGAGCTTCAGCCAACTCCTTTTCGGTTGCAATCAGCTTCTTTGCCACTTTATTAGTTTCATACTTTTGCAATCTCAGCTCATCTAGTCCGGACAACAATTCCTTCTCGAGTTTATCTTCGTTTCTTTTCTAAATATCCAAATTTGCATTTTGCAACTTGTTCACTCTAACCAACTCCCTCTTCTCATCAAGTAACTTTTCCATATCAGTCTGATAAGATTGAATCTTAGTAGCTTGATCATCACAAAGTTGAGTAAGAATATCAAGTCTGGACTTTGATTTATCAAAAAGATTTTGAAAATCGTTTGCAGTATCCTCAGCTTCATCTTTCCATTTCTTCACTTCATTGACTAATTCATCCTTTTCCTCTGATAACTTTGAAACTATTTGTTCAAACTCCTGTTTAACATTTTGAAATTTTGATTCTTTCTCAACAAACTCTGCTTGAAAATCTGATAACGTTGCTTTTTGAGAAAAAAATTCTTGAATCAGATCTTCTAACTTTTGTTGTTCATTTGCCAATTCTTCTATCTTTCTATTATTTTACATCAACCAACAACTCATTTTCCTTTATTAAACCTTGAATCTTCTTGTCTTTTTGAGAACATAACTCATAAATAGATTCATAACCACTATTTCCAGAACCACTTGTTTCAGATTCAGAATCAGTTACTTCTTCTTCATTATCACTATGAACAATTTGAGCCATCATCGCAGATGAACCAGTCCATGCAGACTCATCATTAATTTCATCAGTAGCCCAATCATAGCCTTTATTCAATGTTCGTGCTTTTTCAAATGCTTCAAGTACATCAGCATCCCAATCATAACCTTCATTGGACTCAGAAGCGATAGCAGTTAAGGCAATTGGAGAATTAGAAGTTTGCCCCCAATCATATTGTTTATCAACTTGAGACACCAAGGCTGTTGGAGACTTTGATGCAGAAGCAGTTGATTTTGAACACTCACGAGCAAAATGACCAAAATTGGAACATTTAAAACATTTTACCTTTGTTTTGTCGATGCCAACCTTGCCATTTGGATTTAAATTTATCAAGCCGGTCTTTTTCTTGAATTTTTTAAATCTTTGAGCTAACATCGCCAGTTGCCAACTAAGATCCATTTGCTCAAGATTATCAGGATCAATCTGATCAAAATCTTCTCCCATCAAATCAGATGTTGTCAAACCACCATTCAGCAATCCATAGTAGGAAGATAATAAATCAGAAATTAACGCCAAATGTTCATCAGGTGTTTTTGCAGAAAACGAAGTCTGACTTGAATGATTTAAAACAGTGAAGTTACATCCTCTTGAAGAATTTCCAGAATTCCCTGAACCATGACCAACAACAAAAGCAGTTTGAGGTGGATTTGATGAATTAACACTGAATGATTTTTCCTTTGCATTGATACTTGCAGAATTTTGTCCATGATATAATTCAGGATGTTGTAATTGAGCAGTGGACTTGTTTGAATTCATCATTTCCATTTCTCTAGCATGAAGCTTTCCGGTCAAATCATGAAATGATAATGTGGAATAGTCTTTATCATGAGTAATCAACAACACATAACTTTCCCATTTCTCTGGTAATGCTTCCATTAATTTTTCTTTCAGTTCTTCCTCGGTCTTTTCAATCTTGACAACTTTCATCTCACTAATTAGATGTGAAAACCTTGAAACAAGAGCAGAAATATTTTCTTTGTCGTATTGTTGAAAATTTTCAAATTCCTTGTTCAACACTTTTCGTCGACTTTTCTTATATTGATCATTGCCTTCACATCGAGCAGATAAAGCATCCAATAACTGTTTAGCCTTCTTGCAAGTACTGAATTGATGCAACAACTCGGTAGGTAAAGCCATGGTAAGATAACCATAAACTTTTTGTTCAAGCTCATAACTTTTTCTTTCATCCTTATCAAAATCTTGAATTTCCTTATACTCTCCATCTGCAGTTGGACGCACATACAGCTTTCGAATCGGAATCCACAAATCAATATCATTTGTGCTAATGTATGCAGAAAAACGTTGCTTCCAATTTTGATAATCTTCTAATTTTAACAACTTGGGAACTTTCTGACTTGTTCCTATTTCATTATCAAAATTGAGCATAGCTTGTACCGTGCTTTGCATAGCCGCAAACGCTTGAAAATCGGACATTTTTCACCGAAAATGATACTTCAAAAACTTCAAACTCAAAAATGAAGGTCTTCCAAGCGGATTTTGGGGGTCAAACTGGGGGGTACAGACCTTATAGGTGAGTACACGTCTAGATCTCGGAAAGACGAACGTTTTGGCTGGTATTGGGTTCCGTAACTCCAAACGGTTTGCAAGTTACGTCAGTTTTAGTGAAGGTCACTATTCTACCAGCGGACCAAAACAAATCGGCGGACCAAAATACTACCAGCGGATCAGATTTGTACCTGCGAACCAAATCCGGATCAGATTTTGTCCGGCGGACCAGATTTCGTACAGCGGACCAGATGATACGCTGAAATAACTGCCGCGGATCAGATGGTACGCTGAAACTGCCACGGATCAAAAATATGAAGATTGCCTACGCGGACCAGATTAGCGGACCAGAATGCTGATGAAGATACACGGGCGGACCAACCAGCGGACAAGAAAATTCATCCGGCGGACCAGAATTTCGACCTGCGGACCAAGCTGTAATCGAATGATTTTTCGATTTTACAACTTTTGAAGCTTGAATTTGATTCAGTGAGGTCCGAAATCACTTCAGTAACACTCAGACATCATTTTTCATCTCAGAAACACTCGAAATTGGAAGAATTTGATATAAACGTGAAGAAACCTAAACTTTCTCTCTCTAAAAATCCGAAAAATGATAACAAAAACACAGCAATAGAGCAACCAATAGCTCTGACACCACTTGTAGAAACGAGATACGATCTTACTACTGCATGCTTTGATCAATGATAGTAAACACGGATGTAAATAAGAGATTTTGTATTGAATCACTTGAAGATTACAAACACAAGCTCTCTAGTTTCTCTCTCTAGAAACACACACAGAAAGTGTAGAAATGACAGAAGTGTTCAGAAGTGTTAAGCTCTCATTCTAACACTACCTATTTATACTAAGTGACTAACCACCCAGCGTACCAAACTGGTACGCCGGACCACATGGTCCGCCGGACCATGTGGTATGCCACTAAAGACATTTCTACCACAACTCATACTCAGACACACTCACATAGATACAATACACGAGACACTCATAGCATAGGCATATGCTTCTACAATTCAGACCCATTATAACCAAGGATAACAGCAGCCATAATTAGCAATCATAACCTCTAACCGGTCCGACTGGAAGAACCAATCTCTGCATCCGTAACATTTACCCCCATCTTCCCCCCTACAACAATAACCCAGCTCTTGCATCTCACAGCCCAGTCCCTCTACGGGAATAATTAGTCCCTCATGCAGCCCTCAACACCCCGACTCATGAAAGAATGCATCAATACACCCCTACACCAAACCCAGCCCCAGTGAAAACCCCTAGTTATAGGAAGTAACCTCCCAGTTTGCTGAAAGAAAAAGAATTATATAAGTAAAAGTTAGGACAATTTGAATAAGATTATTCCTTATGCTTCCCATTGGATTCAAGGAAATTGGCTATCAATATGAAGATACATTTAATTGACGAAAATAAGAAGTTTACTATCTCAAAAAGATAAACTGAATAAAAAAGAGCATCCCTTGTGCTTCGTGTTGGACCTAAATGTGACCACTAATCAGGTTAACATAAACTGGCAAGTAAAGTTGTCAGTAAGCGACGTTTGAATTAGCAATGAAGTTTTTCACCTTAGCAGCAATTAGATCACTGATTTGAGCCATGTCACGCATCAAGACTGCACCACACTTATCATCAATTTGTCTAAATTTAGAATACTCTCATTCCATACGATTGAATCCCCACCACAAATAAGTATCTTTGGGTGATAATCAACAGGGAATACATTGCAATAACAAAATATTTTTTCAGGCGTTCATATTGGTTTGAATGAAGTTACAGACTTACAAGGATCATGCACAAATTGCTTTTGCCCATTTCCATTCCATGATGGACCTATCATTGTTTTAAGTAGATGCACAATGTTAACCTTGATAAAAAAATAACAAAAATGAAAGATGAAAGGGTAATATATATCATTCTAGTTCATGCCAAAAAATTTACTTTTATTTAAAAAAAAATAGATTGATATTGATTGCAACCAAAACCATTTATCTAGGGAAAATTCATATTTAACACGCAAATATTTATAAAAAACCAAACCACATTCAGATGATATATTCTACGCCATTCGGATATTATAGCCGTCCAAAAGAAATTAGTTTTACTCAAAGTAGCAGTTTCATAATCAAACAACAGAGAGCTAACCTTAAAATTTGTTCATGTGGGCAAAATTCCAGTAACATATACACAACACTTTTGAATGTATAAAGTATCTCATACGAAGTTTTATAATGCAAGGCAAATGGAAGATCCGGATTAGGTAGGTGTCTACAACAGCATGAGCTTTATTAGACAGCTTTATCAAGTCAATGTTGAAAACCATCTTCTCAGTAGCAATCTGCATGATAGAAACCTATAACATGGACAGACAATGTAATTTTTGGTCTTTTAATTGAACTCAAACTAATAAGCCACGAATATACCTGCTATGGAGGGAACTTCTTAAATTGTGGATACTGTGTGTTAAGACCTACAACAAACTGAAGGAATATATATATATATATATATATATATATATATATATATATATATATATATATAAAATACTTTATAATAGAGATTGGAGAGAAAATGTTGAAAGTTGAATTTTTAAGACATGTACAAGTCAATAAGCAGGATGTACATGTCTTAAAGCATGAACAGACTTGCGAAGGGGCGGTACTTATTTGATTTAACGAGTACAAACCCTAATTCAGAATCATTTTGAATTTCTCAGCCGTCATTCTCTCTCAAGCCCTAATCTCGCATCCGTCTTCTCCTCCGCAAAACACAATAATCCTCCGTCCTGGATCTATGCAGCAAAATACGGTATGGTTTCCCTCCTAGAAACCTCTGATTTGTTGTTTTTTGAACTAAATGTCGATTGGTTTTTGTTCTTTCAGGCTAGGTAGGAGATTCAGATCACCATAAAACCTGGGAAATCGAAGCAAATGAAGAGCGAAAACACAGTCTTCAATTGATTTTATCCCTAATTACTTCAATCGATTTCATTTCATGTTTAACAGCTATATTTTAACTCCATTTGAGGTAAATGAAGTTTTTTAGGGTTTGTATATCTTGAAGGGTTTATTTTTCATATCCATCAAATCTGGTTTCTGTATTTGATTTTTAATGATTAGGGATTGAACTTCATGTCTGGAATCACCTTTAATTTCTTGGTTTTTATGTTTACAGCGCCTTCTTATGTGTGCAGGGATTTCTCTTAGTTAGTATTTTCTATTATGTGCGTTTATTATGTTATATTTTTGTTGAGGTTTGTGTTCTATTTTTGTTGGTGGAGTTATAAGTTTGTAGGCCATATAATCACTCAATGATTGAATTTGTTCATCTACTCTATGTGTGGACGGTTATTGATACATTTCTTTCACCAGATAAATGTTTCCTGGTTAGTCTTTTTTCTAAATGGGTTTTCTCTTGAAAGTGATTCATGAAGTGTTAATGTATTCATAGGATTTTATCAACTTATGTCTATCAACTAATTATGAAATTTCTTTCATTATTTAATGGCTTTATGCGACTATTGGATTGTGTTTATTCTTGAAAATGTTTGCAAGTGGCCAAAAGAATGACCGACATGGAAGTAAGCAACACACTGTGTGGGTAATTGTAAAGTATGTATTTCTTTTTTATATTAGGGTGGAGATGTGCAGGGACGTAAGCAACAACCCTTTATATATATTTGAGTTTCAAACTTTGTTACATTATATGCAAATGTGCAGTTCATTTGTGGAGATGGAACCATGGATATGAAAAATCCAAGTATATGATGACCTTCTTATATTTTCTGAACATTTAAATTTGCATGTCATTATATATTTCATTCATTCTCATGTGCTGCACTATTGAAAATGCGTGAGCATCGGATCGTCTACTCGATCTAGCTAATCGGACATCGAAACGTAATTAACCGATTGTTTTATTGAACAATGAATAACAATTACAACCAGTAAACACTCAAAAATATACTCATAGAATACACACTCAGAAACACACACTTAACAGATCTCACACGCTCAGAACCCTATGAATTACAAAGACCAAACGTCTATATATACCCGCTGGTCCGAGCTTCGGCCGAACCTCAGGTTCGGCCAGTCCGAACTTCAGATTCGGACCTAGTTCGGCCAGACCTAAATTGATATGATCTTGTACCTTGTTTGATTCTTCACACGACGCACATATCAGGTATCAACAAACTCCCCCTCGTCGTGTGCAGTATCTCTTCAATATCATCAACTTTGTATCTACAACCAAGCTCCCCCTCAAGTGTAGAATCCGTTTGTTCAATGAAATGAATCTTCAAACAAACTCCTCCTCAACTCGAACGTAGCTTAATCTTGAATACTTGATGACATTTTAGTGTATCTCTGGTCTTTTATCAACGGCTTCAGAAGACTTGAAGTTGTGATAACTTGCACATAGCAACCTGCTCAAACATTTAAATAAACTTGGTGCAAAATGTCTCTTTGAGACTCCAAGATATGATTTTGAAAAATGATCTGTATCACGTGTTGACCAGATCGAAAATAAAGCAGAAACAAAATCTTTTTGATTTTTCAAAGATTATGCTAAAACACACCGAAAATCTTTTTGTTCTTTTCTGAAATGAAATGAAATCGCAATACAGAATCAAACACTATTTTTGGTATGAGAAAGATCACTATATGGGATCATATTGAACATAACGCACTGAACTGCACTTCAATTTCAATTAATCGAAGCACATAAGTCATGCTGATTGCCGGTATAATTTGTCCAACTTAAACTCAGGCAGAATCATACTCATAACATCTGGATATGTTAAGATATTGATTAGATTTGCTTTGACCAGTGTATCCCACACTATCAGACATAAACAGACATTTTCAGCTTTTCTTTTCTTTTTCCTTTTGTGTGACAGCACTTGTGATTTTTCACAATGCATAATGTTTTCATGATATCGTCAACTGTGTTCCATGCAAAAAGAAATAAGAATGTTAAATCGTCTACCTTAAGGTCGATCTTTCGATACGCAGATAAGGCCTCAGATTTAACAAAATAAGAAAATAAAACAAGTTGAAATTGTATAACCCAACAATAATCAGGTCGGTACTTCCGTACACGCAGAGAAAGTCCGATGAGTTATACGAAACACCAAATAAAATAAAGCAGAACGTCAAACGAACAACAATCAGGTCGATCTTTCGATACGCAGAGATAGTCCGATCGTTTGACAAAATAAAGAAAATCAAACAAGTTTAAATCTTTGCAAAATGAACACATGTATACACAGTGACTTCTCATTTTGAATTTCACACTTATTTTTCTTTTTGTGTCACTTATTTTTCTTTTTGTGTCATGACGTATGCATCAAGATGTTATCCACATGGTCAAGCATTAGTATTTAGTGTATATCACATTTGAATACTTTTTGATTTGCTGAGCCTACCAAACATATCAAACAATGATCTTATGGCCCTTTCATCTATTCTATCCATGAGTCAGATACGTAAGCCAATGTACCATCATTTCCCAATGATCAATTTCTCACAATTTTATATATTTCTCACAATTTTATATATTTGGCATGTATTCATTTTCCTTCATTATATATTTGGCATGTATTCACTTTCCTTCATTATATATTTGGCATGTATTCACTTTCCTTCATTATATATTTGGCATGTATTCACCTTCTCCCAATAACATGCATTTTCTCAATTATTCATTTTCCTCAATTATTCACTTTCCTTCATTATAATTCTCCCCCTTAAAATGAAAACTCTATTTTTGGAATTTCATTTTACACAAAAACAAGACTCTATTTTTGGGTTGTTGAGAAAAATTTGGAAGTAAAGAAAAGTGATCAATCAACACGGATAATTTGCAAATTTAGAAATCAGAAAATTTGCAGGTTAGAAAGATTTAGCATGAAAATTTAAATTAAACAGAATACTTCTCTATCAACAACTTTGCAATCGTCAATAGGTCTTCTAGAAGTACCTACACACTGATCAAAATAATTAGTCCAAAAATGACCCGAAGCGAATCGCTTCTGGTCGACCAGTGTCCTTGTTTTGCTTAGAAACCACCTTAGGTTTCCATTGTTGTTGTTTTGGTAATTCAGTTTTTGATGAAACAATCACAGGTGACTGTGATGATGAACCTACACTTTGAACCTTTGAGAACATTGGAACAAAACGTTTTTGTTTTTGAAAGAATGTAGGTTCAACATCATCAAAAACTCTGCCTCGTTCATCGAAGAATTTTGTTGGGGCAGGTTTACCAAACACTGGTTTCTTATGAAACCCTTGGGGTGAATCAGCAGGTAGTGGACAATCTTTTGCCATATGCCCTGGTCGGCGGAAAATATAACAGATTCTTTTCGTTTTGTCCCATCTGTGATGTACCTGCGAAGAACACACATGAATATCTCGAACATGATTAGAATGAGAATCATATACTTGATGCCTGTGATCATGTACCCATTTGGATGTAGGGCTTCGAGATTGAGAACTTTCAGAAGAAATGGTAGCTCTCACAAAGACCTCAACAATCTTCCGAGCATCAACACAATGAAGTGGAAATTCTATGTCAGAAAATAATTGATCCGAACCCTTGAGTTTGTAAAACCGCTCGGGTTGAATTTTATTAGCTTGAAAAACTTCCTTCTTCACTTGTTTCATCTTTAATTTCTTCAAATCATGAGATGAGGATGCTGGAACCTTCTCAGCTTTGTCTTTCATCCCGTGAAAACCCAAACCTTCATGCTTTCCAGAAATCTTCTCCTCAGATGAACAATGTCCATTCTTCGCTAATCGAGAAAATTCAGCCTTTACTTTGGTTACATTCTTTTGATCATAAAAGATCATTTCATCAAACTCAGGTTGAGACTGAATCTTGTCACTAGAAGTAGCTGACTTCTCATTATCAGCAAAAGATGAACCAGATACAAACTTTGGTGTAGGAAAAACTTCGGATTTCTTTTCCTTCTTTTTCTTATTCATTCTGTTCTTCTTCTTTGTCACAACCTTCTCATCCTCAACAGTAGATAATGAAACCTTTGAATAATCAAATTCATCAACTTGCTCCTTCACATCTTTGATAGCTTCTTTGATATGAGCAGGGGGTGATGCAGTCTTATCAAACATTTTCTCAAAATTTGCATCATTAGCTAAGAAGCTTGTGAACACTTGAGAATTTGAAACATTGTTGAGCAATTTGTGAACATCAAGAACTTGAATTTTAAGATCAGAGATTTGCTGTTGAGCCTCAGCGAATTCCTTTTCTTTAGCTATCAATCGCTTTGCAACCTTGTGAGTTTCAAAATTTTGCAATCGCAGATTATCCAAACCTTCAAATAACTCTTTCTTCAATTTATCTTCATTTCGTATTTGAATCTCCAGATTTGCAGCTTGAACCTTGTTAACACTAACCAATTCCCGCTTCTCATCCAACAACTTTCCCATAGCAACTTGATATGCTTCTATTTTAACAGCAGATTCTTCAACACTCTTTGTAAGCAGATCAAGCTTGATTCTGGATTTGTCAAACAAATTTTGAAAATCATTCGCAGTATCTTCTGCTTCATCCTTCCATTTCTTTACTTCAATCACCAACTCATCTCTTTCCTCACATAACTTTGCTTTTGCACATTCAACATCTCTTTTGTCTTGTTTAGAAATTTTTAAAAATTCATTCAACATTTTGATTTCAGTAGTCAAACACTCATTCTTCAAAACCAACTCCTTTTCATGTTCTTTTGCAATCTTTAAATCTGATTGAATCAAATTGAATTCCTCATAAATCTTTTGAAGTTTATCCAACAAAGAAGAATTTTCTTTCACCAAACTCTCCAAGTTTTCAGCAGATTCATAAGAACTTGAATTTGAACTAGTATCTGAACAAAAATCCTCTTGTTTATCATGAGTAACTATCAAAGCAGATGAATCATACCCAAATTGTTGACCCCAATCATAAACACCATCTTTTTGAACTGTTAAAGTTGTCGCCTTACCTGCATTACTGGTTGATGGTTGAGTAATACCAGGCTTACTTGATAACGGAGAACCAGATTTCTGTTGACATTCTTTGGCAAAATGGCCAAGCTTGGAACACTTGTAGCACTTTAATTTTGACTTATCAAACCCTAATTGGCCATTGTAATCAACTGAACCCATGTTATGTTTTTTGAAGCATAGCATATTGCCAAGCTAAATCTGATTCAATCAATTGATCATCATCAAGATCATTCAGATCATCTCTTGTAATTTTGGCATCAGCAACATCTTTGATAATCAATCCAAAAGAAGATGTAATCAAGGCAGAAATTATATTTGCACAATCAGATTGAGAGTCGACAGAAAAAGCACTCTGATTTGATGAATTTGGAATTGTAAAGCTACAACCCCGTGAAGAATTATTATCAGAATTTCCAGAACTTCCCGACAAGAAAGCAACACTTGGTGCAGAATTCAAATTTGACTTAGATTTAGCACTTATGCTTGCACTATTCTCACCATGATATAATGCAGGATTCTGCAAAGTAGCAGTTGATTTCTTGGAATTTAACATTTCCATTTCTCGAGCATGAAGTTTTCCAATAAACTCGTGGAATGTTAATGCAGAATAATCCTTATCATGAGTAAGAAGCAAAACATAATTTTCCCACTTTTCAGGCAATGCTTCCATCATCTTTTCCTTCAAATCAGCATCCGACTTGTCAATTCCAACAACTTTTAATTCACTAATTAGATGAGAAAATCGAGAAACCGAGGCAGTAATGTTCTCATTGTCATAATGTTGAAAGTTATCAAATTCCTTATTAAGCACTTTCTTCCGACTTTTCTTGTAGTCATCATTACCCTCACATCTTGCTGATAAAGCATCCCACAATTGTTTTAATTTCTTACACGTGCTGAATTGATGTAACAACTCAGTAGGTAATGTCATGGTAAGATAACCAAATGCCTTCTGTTCAAGTTCATAAGCTTTCCTTTCAGTGTTATCAAAAGTATGAACTTCCTTGAAATCTCCCGCATCAGTCGGATGTTGATAAAGTGTCTTGATTGGATTCCACAAATCGATATCATTCGTACTTATATAAGCCGAAAATCGTTGTTTCCAATTATGATAATCCTCCAACTTCAACAATTTTGGAACTTTTGGACTTGTTCCGATTTCATTATCAAAGTTCAACATAGTTTGCATAGCACTTTGCATGGCAGAAAACGCGTGAAATTCTGACATTGTTGAAAAAATGTGATTCTGTCGGCCGAACTTGCTCCGAACCTTATATTGCTGACCGAACCTACTCCGAACCTTGTCCGAACCCAAATCCAATTCCGAACTAGCTCCGAACCTTGACCGAACCAAAGTCAAATGCCGAACACCCACCGAACTAGCTCCGAACCTAGACTTAACTCCGAACCTTGTCCGAACTAGTGACCGAACACAGAAAACCCCGAACCTTGACCGAGCTTACGCCGAACTCTCACCGAACCTTGTTCGAGCCTGCTCCGAACCTGGGTCTCGGAGCAGTTACTCCGAACCTAACGAGATCAGTCCGAACTTCGGCATAATTTTTCAAAAACGCTCGATTTTGATGAATTTTGACGAGATTTGCAACAGTCAGACCAGAAAAATGATTAGGAACGATTTAGGAGCAAATTTGACACAAAACGCACGTCAGAAATGATTGAAAATACGTAATGAAACTCGAGAAAATCTCAAAAACGCTCAAAAGTCCGAGAATAGCAACCACAGATCAGTAGAGTGAACCAGAAAGCTCTGATACCACTTGAAAATGCGTGAGCATCGGATCGTCTACTCGATCTAGCTAATCGGACATCGAGACGTAATTAACCGATTGTTTTATTGAACAATGAAGAACAATTACAACCAGTAAACACTCAGAAATAGACTCAGAGAATACACACTCAGAAACACACACTTAACAAATCTCACACGCTTAGAACGCTATGAATTACAAAGACCAAACGTCTATATATACCCGCTGGTCCGAGCTTCGGCCGAACCTCAGGTTCGGCCAGTCCGAACTTCAGGTTCGGACCTTGTTCGGCCAGACCTAAATTGATATGATCTTGTACTTTGTTTGATACTTCACATGACGCACATATCAGGTATCAACAACTATTGATCCCATTTTGGTATAGTCTCTCAGTTCATATATTTCATTTAAGAATGTGCTTTATAAACATAAAAGATCTGGCAAATTTTATTACAATTGGGATATCATATTCATTCTTTCAGGTTGGCTTACAATGGATGTTTCCGTTGTAAAATGAATCTTGAAATAAACATACTGATTAATTTTTAGAAAATTTTAATGATTCTTTGTATCCTATATTGGAACTTTCAAATGTTATTTGCAGTGGTGAAACTTATTTAGTTTACGATTTTATACTAATCTTTTTAAAACCTCTATTAGCTACAAAGTATGATTTAGATTTCAATTCTCCAAAAAAATCTGGGCAAAAATCTGGCCATCAAATATGTTTCTATTTAACCATTCTTGATTGTGGCTTAGTCTTATGAATGCTAATTCATGACAGAAATGAGAATGGAAATCATCGAAATTCAATAGGGTATATGTTATCTACTATTCTCTTTTCGAGAGTGCAAGAATATAGTATTAAACTTTTTTTTCTAGGATATTCCCTGCTTTTACTTTAGCAGGTTATATACACAAAAATATCTTTAAATTTCAAAAAAGATTATGCACGTTATACACAAAAATATAAGCCTGCAGCTGTTCAGAATTAAAAAGTGAACCTGACTTCGGGATTCTCCATGGTGTAGTCGTTTTCAGTGACGCTAAACTCATAAATGCCAATCAACACTCTTCTCTCTCTTATATTCCTTTACAGAAATGGTAACTGTTATACTTTGACCTCCATACCTGATCACTGTTACTTTCCCATTTGAGTTAAATATTATCTATTAAAATGCAAGTTCTAACTTACTATGTGTCCACCTTCTTACTCCAAAGGGTAGGCAAGGAAGAATCATAACTGATTCCAGAACTGCTTTTGCTTACATGATAGAAGAGGCTATGATCTTTTTGTAGAAGTTGTAAGTCTAAGGGAAAAATTGTTAATGTTTTAAAATTTTGAAATCTTGAGGATTATGTGAAACTCCATGTGCTTAGCATTTCTGAAATTACATTGGTCAAGATGAATATGCAATTTGTGATTTCTGCAGATGCTAAAGTGAATAATGGAACAGATATTTAATAAAGTAGGGATACAACAATCTCTGAATTGGGTCCTTTAAAGTCAAAAGAGCATCAAGATAAAAATTGTGATGTAAAGGGATATCTGCGCTTAGAAGGATAGCTTTTAATCTTTTATAAGGAGGTATGTGATGTTTTTGTTAATTTTATAGCCTGCATCAAATTTGTTTTATAATACTTATGAAATATCTATGCTACATGGTATGATAGTGGGACCAAATACATCTTAAAGTGTGTATTTCAATATTGTTCTTTGATCCGGTTTTACATCTTAACTTATCAGCTTTATATAAATTCTTCAGAACTATATATATCATTCTAAATTTCACTATATCATGTTTACGGTCTTGTTTACGTTATAAGGTAAAATTTATTTATTTTCCTTTTTAAAAACTACACATATTCTTATTTATTTTTATATTGGATATTAACTCCTTCCCTTTCAGGAAGGACCCCCAGGGTTTCACCTTCAATGTTGCATGATACAACTCAGGTATGCCATCACACCCATTTTTTGTCTACCGTATGCTTTTGACCTGCCCTTTTGAGCCACCAAAGTTTACTTTTAATGTAAGACCCTCTCAAAACATACAAAAAAATAAAATTATCATTTGTAGTTCAAACATATCAAAATGGATCAAATGGGTCAAAGTGGCTTGATTTCCTTTTCTTGTACCAGATGTGTTTATTTATCGGCTTTAGTTTCCTTCCAGAAAGATATATATGACGTATCTTTCTAAACATGTATATGATTATTTCCCTGTCTTTTAACAAAATTATTTGATATTGTGTTAAAGTAAAATTAAAATTATGGATGGTAACATTAGTTTTTTCTATGTTCAATCCAACTCTGAGTGTATGACAAAGATGTATTTGAAAATGGGTATAGACTTGACAGTTCATAATTGTTGTTAAAATTTAGTTGTTGATCTAATATGTATGTTGCCTCACTTGTGCCTAGGTTAGAGTGGTTCCTTACTAATTGATGCTCTTTTAGAGTGGTTCCCTATTAATTGATGCTCTTTTAGAGTGGTTCTTTACATTACACATATTTCATTTATTGGCAGGATTTGGACATATTCTCGATCTAGAATTTATACGCAGGTTTCTGCATATTGGTGTAGGTCAAAACTTTAAAGATTTTCAGTTTCTTTCAAATTTAATATTGATTTGTTAAATTGATGTTATTATGATTTGTATATTGATGAAAAATCCTGGTCCTGTAAAGTTTCACACCTTTCTCTCGATTTACTACTTTGTGAATCTGAAATACATGAAGGAGCTCAATTGCATATTCAATTTGAGTTTGCTTCAAAGATTCAGTTTTGGTGTTTTTGTTTGTAATAGTTAGTTTCCTGATATTTGTGCTTATAATAATAATTTTTTTGGCTAAGTTTTTTCTCAGTTTGAAGCTCCTGTTTATGTGCTTTTATTTTGGAGATTTTTTTCTTGATTGGGAACACGAATGTTGTTTATCTTTCTATTGATCATTACATAAATAGTATTCTTTTCTTAACACAAGGGTTTGTACTTATAATAATTTGAATGTTGTTTTCCTTTCTGTGTTATGTTTGCATTTTCGTTAATCATTGTTTTGTGCCTTATTAACTCCTTTTTTTTTGTTTTAGAATCGAATTTTTTGTCATTTATACCATGGATTCATCATCAGTATGTTGATTGTTGATGTAATTATATATTTTTGTTTATGCAGGTTTTCTAACTGTCCTGGTTTGTTGCATTGTTGGTTATTTTCATAATCTGTTTTTTTTTCAGTTGTTGAATGTTGATTTTATTTATATGTTAATGTTGATTTTTGAGAATGTTAGTATGTGGAAATGTCAATCTAAAGTTCTTGTTTATACATTTATGCGGTTCATTTTTTTCAGATTGTTATTTAAGTGTGCTTGGGATAACTTAATGGTTTGTTATGTTTCTTGCTATGTATCTCTATTAGTGAGTTTAGCTATCACAAATTTTTCTTCTTGGGGTTCAGTGTTTCCCTATTTGAGTTAATATTGTTTTTATTCCTATGTTAATGTTGATTTCAAAGTATGTTAGTATGTGGAAAGGTCAATATGAACTTTTTGGTTTGTACAGTTGTGACGTTTGGTTGTGATATTTGTGTTAGACTTTACTTTTGGTTACCAAGTATTTGATTTTTTTATATCATTTAACATTTAGGATCATTTTCTACGCCTCACTTACTGTGTTATATAGAAATAGTCTGCTCAGATTGTTTATTGGTTTGTGAGTTAATTTAATTTTTATATAGACGTCTTTATAGCAGTGTTCTTTTATATTCAAGTCAAATCAACCTAAGATTATTTTAAATCCAAATGGCAACGCAATTATAATTTTTAACCCAAAACTAAAACGTATTTGAAAAATATACTTCTATTTGTAATCTAAAAGGAGCCACCAACAGGAAATTAATTGGCACCATAAATTTATTCGTAAAAAAAGAAGCTATTTGACATACAATAAAATATGAATTGATAAACTTAATAAAAATGACTATCATTATAATTTGTCAATGTATGTTTTTTTTTTAACTTAAAAACAATAAGGCATTATTGCTTTTAACCAAACCCAAAGAAACTAATTTCCTTCGGTTGCGTAATCGTTGAAAATAACAGAAAACAAGTACTGCATTGATTGATTGTGGTTGTCGCCATAACGCGCGAACAAACGACGAATAGCCGCGCTATAAACTATCACCGACGTACGAATACCGCGATGTAACTTGTCACGCCACCATAACGCGTGAATAAGTCTCCATTACACTTCTACTTATTGGTTGTAAAATAAAAAACTATACTGAGGAGTTAATATGTTAAAATTTATGAATATATTGAATATATCTGCATAAATTGTATTATCAGTTTTAAACCGATAACTGAATCTGAAATCTTAAGGCGAAAAATCAAAAAACCAAAACCAAACAAAACAAATTGGTTTCCAACAAATAATGCTTCTGGTTCACAGTTTGGACTCTCTTCACAATAAAGGTTCACGGTTCGAATTCAGGTTCACAGTTGTGTCATAGTTCTCGGCCTTGTTATCAACCATGTATTGGTTCATGACCGTAAACATCCGTTACACAACTCTTGGTTAATTATCACCGCCTCTGCATCGCGCATGTTTCCTTCTTGGTAAATCTTGATTTTACTTCAATATTTGCGTTCATCATATATAATAGCTGTATACAAACTTATTGATTTTTTATATACCTAACCGTTTAAACACGTGGGTTTTTAAACAACAAATTAAACTCATGTACAGCGTTGGTTCTCTCGTACAATACAACCACGCATTGTTTCCGACACTGAAGGCGCATATACCGCATAATATGTTGACACCGGACCGCATCACGCTAAAAAACGAATATCGCGATGTAAATTGTCGCCCTGCCAAACAAGCAAACAAATGAAG
>JBCNJP010000009.1:50401404-50408904 GCA_039602395.1 Deinandra increscens subsp. villosa | reverse complement strand
CCAGATAACCAAACATCAAATTTAACACATGAATACAATTGTTTACCTTGATTCTGGTTTTAGATCTGAGAGCTGAAACAGTTTGATGAAGATTTGTCTTAGAGAGACAATTAGAAAGTAAACTTTTGGTAACAATCACAACTTTGTCTCTATGACCACTGCATGTTAATAACTAAAGGTTATACATCAGTTAATGATTAGAAGAAGTAGCATATTTGTTTAGAGAAATCGTATTTAAGAAAGATTCAACAAAATTCATAGAAAACGTATATTAGGGTTTTAGAAACACACCTGCTTCCATGCGTAGCGTAGATTAGGGTTCATCAGTCATTGTTGAATGGCAGATCTCAATTGTCGGTGTATAGATCTGATGAACGAACATCATCGCCATAACCACAAACGATGAGAGAAGACAAACATCATCGAGCTATTATTCTCCGTTTCTTCAAGAATCAATCCTAATCCTCGTTTCTTCTTCATCGTGGGTTCCTCATCATCTGAATGAGGTGCGACGGGAGGAAAGAAGGGCTGTGTTTTCTGTATCGAAGGCCAGTGGGAAGAAATCGTTAAACATTTAACGAACCGTATACATTTAAATAGACATGTTGATGTTTAATTATTTTTTATAAATGTTGCATAAGAAGTAAAAATCTATTATCAATCATAAGTAACAATTTAAAGTAGATTAAAGAATGAAATTTGAAAGTAAAGAGATGAATAGAAAAAACCAGAAAGAACTTGAATATCAAGTAAGAAGAAGAAGAATGGTGATGAGGATTATGAACTCGAAGTGAAATAGAAGATTAGAATGTTTTAGAAAACATCTGTTGGTAATGATGATTATGGTCTTTACGAACTCGAACTGATTGTATACATATATATAGATTTTTAGAAAGATAATGGCGCAATCATGAAATTCAAATTTTGTTTCCTAAATAAAAAGATGATACATCAAATTCGGCTATATATTTAGGGAAATTAGTTGGATTAGTTTGGAATTTTAAAAATTTTGGAAATTTGATTGTTGAATTTTTAAAAATTGAATATTTGAATTGGTAAATGGTCAACATCCTAAAATTATGAAATTTTGTTAAATTGTAACCGAAAGTTGTTTAAAAATATACAGAAATTTGAATTTAATGTGCAATATTTTCGGATATAATTTTGCAAGTATTTTTTTTGTGAAATTAAAATGTTTAAACAATTAAAATTTTCGGATGTTTACTTGCAAGTTATTTTCGTGAATTTCAAATTATTTTTACAAATTGATTAATTATTTAGAAAAATATATACATTTAATACTTAATATGTTTATATAATTTTCTTTCGATTGGTAAATGTTAAATTATGAAATTATTTTTAAATAAACTTAGTAATTGATATGAATACTTGCCAAAAAAAGTATTCATATCCTCATTTATTATGAATTAATTTCAGTTAATTTCAGTTTTTAAATTAGGATATGAGATATGCATTTAATGTCAATTACTTTGTTAAAAAATTAGTTAATGACTTTGTCAATTATTCAAACCAATTAAAAAATATAAGGCAAACCATTTGAGCGGGAAAATAAAAAAAAGGATTGTTGTGGTGATACCATGTGGCATTCAATCTTTTCATATATATATTATATAGATAGATATATACTAGTTTTTGATACCCGTGCGACGCACGGGCGGTTTTAAAAAAATGAATACAAAATTTAACAATTATAAAAATGTAATTCGATAATTGGAATTAAAGAAAAAAAATTAACATTCGTCAATATAAAAAGTTATAAATTTGAAAATACAAACTTATAAACAACATTTGATGTTTTGTTTGTCACTTTTCCGTCTCCATCCAATATGAGAAGTTTTTGTCCATCCCTGCTCTTAACCCTTGATAATGCAACATAAAGCTGACCATGACTAAAACATTGATTCTTCAAATAAAGTCCAACTCTTGAAGTTTTCTGATAATATTCAACTGATTTGTTAAACATTAAATGGTCTTTTTGTATTTCATCAATTGTTTGTTGTTGAATATTCTATCTAATCCATTTTTTCGGATACAAACAATTGTTTTATAGGAGATGTTTAAATATGGGCAATTAATATTTGGGATACAAAAAATTGTGATATCCATGTTTAAGAGTTGTTGAAAAAAATTCGTTTTTCATCAACTGTTTACTATTGAATATTCTATCTTTCGGATACGAACAATTGCTTTTATAGAAGATGTTTAAATATGAGGAATTAATATTTGGGATACAAAAAATTGTGATGTCGATGTTTAAGAATTGTTAAAAAAAATTCGTTTTACATATTGTGTAACGAATAGATTTAACGAACCGTATACATGAAAAACATTTTTTCGATGTATAAATCTAACGTTGATGCTTAAATAGTCATTAACAAAACCGTATATATCTAACTTTGAAATCGTTAAACATTTAACGAACCGTATACATTTAAATAGACATGTTGATGTTTAATTATTTTTTATAAATGTTGCATAAGAAGTAAAAATCTATATGTTTTACATATCAATCATAAGTAACAATTTAAAGTAGATTAAAGAATGAAATTTGAAAGTAAAGAGATGAATAGAGATAACCAGAAAGAACTTGAATATCAAGTAAGAAGAAGAAGAATGGTGATGAGGATTATGAACTCGAAGTGAAATAGAAGATTAGAATGTTTTAGAAAACATCTGTTGGTAATGATGATTATGGTCTTTACGAACTCGAAGTGATTGTATACATATATATAGATTTTTAGAAAGATAATGGCGCAATCATGAAATTCAAATTTTGTTTCCTAAATAAAAAGATGATACATCAAATTCGGCTATATATTTAGGGAAATTAGTTGGATTAGTTTGGAATTTTAAAAATTTTGGAAATTTGATTGTTGAATTTTTAAAAATTGAATATTTGAATTGGTAAATGGTCAACATCCTAAAATTATGAAATTTTGTTAAATTGTAACCGAAAGTTGTTTAAAAATATATAGAAATTTGAATTTAATGTGCAATATTTTCGGATATAATTTTGCAAGTATTTTTTTTGTGAAATTAAAATGTTTAAACAATTAAAATTTTCGGATGTTTACTTGCAAGTTATTTTCGTGAATTTCAAATCATTTTTACAAATTGATTAATTATTTAGAAAAATATATACATTTAATACTTAATATGTTTATATAATTTTCTTTCGATTGGTAAATGTTAAATTATGAAATTATTTTTAAATAAACTTAGTAATTGATATGAATACTTGCCAAAAAAAGTATTCATATCCTCATTTATTATGAATTAATTTCAGTTAATTTCAGTTTTTAAATTAGGATATGAGATATGCATTTAATGTCAATTACTTTGTTAAAAAATTAGTTAATGACTTTGTCAATTATTCAAACCAATTAAAAAATATAAGGCAAACCATTTGAGCGGGGAAATAAAAAAAGGATTGTTGTGGTGATGCCATGTGGCATTCAATCTTTTCATATATATATTATATAGATAGATACATACTAGTTTTTGATACCCGTGCGACGCACGGGCGGTTTTAAAAAAATGAATACAAAATTTAACAATTATAAAAATGTAATTCGATAATTGGAATTAAAGAAAAAAAATTAACATTCGTCAATATAAAAAGTTATAAATTTGAAAATACAAACTTATAAACAACATTTGATGTTTTGTTTGTCACTTTTACGTCTCCATCCAATATGAGAAGTTTTTGTCCATCCCTACTCTTAACCCTTGATAATGCAACATAAAGCTGACCATGACTAAAACATTGATTCTTCAAATAAAGTCCAACTCTTGAAGTTTTCTGATAATATTCAACTGATCTGTTAAACATTAAATGGTCTTTTTGTATTTCATCAATTGTTTGTTGTTGAATATTCTATCTAATCCATTTTTTCGGATACAAACAATTGTTTTATAGGAGATGTTTAAATATGGGCAATTAATATTTGGGATACAAAAAATTGTGATATCCATGTTTAAGAGTTGTTGAAAAAAATTCGTTTTTCATCAACTGTTTACTTGTCACACCCCGAGAATGGCTGAATGTGGGCATGTGACTGATTTGGCATCATGGTCATGGTTATGAATGATTGACATCTAAGTGAATATTTAGAAAAGTCATTTGTCTTTCAAAAACATAATTCTTAAACCTTTATTTAAATATTTAAAACAGTGGCAGCGGAAAATAGTAGTGGAAGTACATGTTAAGTTTCAAAAGACAATGATATGAGATTTTAAATCATGACAACCCTAAGGTGTAATGTGACTAAATCTCCCAAGTGAAATGCATGAAACACGGCAAGCAGACCATGATATGAGACAAGCAGGATCTATGTAGAAAGACATTGAATTGCATCCTTAATCACCTGAGAATTCAAGAAATTTGAAAAGTCAACAGAATTGTTGGTGAGTTCACAGGTTTGATGACACATGAAAATGTTTGAACAGTGTTTGAATCAATGTTTGAAATAATGTTTGAAATGTTTGGCCGTCATGATATTATTTTGTTGACTCTGATGTTGTAAAGATCAAGCATGAACCTTGAATTCAAAACTAACTGTTTACCCACTCCTGGTGTCCAACCCCATGTACACCGAATGACCAGAATAACTAATGTACCCCTTGACTATTTCCGTGGAGTCAGGACTGGAGCGACCAAGTCGGGGCAGGGTCGTCACCCCAAATAGATCTATTCACAAGCTATCGTTTCGAATGAACTAATTGAATTCAATTAATAGTGGGACTTAGGCATATAACATGAATCAACATGAATACACAGATTGGGGTTTATGAAAAGAACATGCAATCAGTACGTCTTACAGAAATCATAATATCAGACAAAATGAAATTGAAAGGCATTCATTGAATTCTCCCCCATAATTTGAAAACAGAAAAGTAAAAGGGGCCGTGAAACTCACTTGATATGAAGATGGTCTTACAGATATGAATTGAATGAAGTAGCCTAGCAAGCGTCTACAATGTAATATTAAGACGTCTTAGGGGTCCGGCTATATGGGTTAGTGAATACGTCACTCAATGTTCAAGGTTAAGTCTCGACTGTTATTACCCGATGGTAGTGATGGAAATCCTAGAATATTATTTATTGGCTAATAAATAATATTAAAGTTGATGGAATTTATTATTTATTTGAATTAAATAAATAATAATTGAATTTTCGCGTTTGAAATATATATTGAATAATATACGTTATTTTTCATAAATCGTCACGAAAATATAAATATTTAATTTATTAAATATTTGTAAGGTTTTGAACCATTTAAGTTAATAAATAAAATCTTTCATTTAATAAGGTTCGAACGCGCGTAGTATACCGCGCGTCAATACACGGTATTTGTCGCGTTTTATGAAAAGAATTTTGACACTTGAAAGTATGTCCACGTGTACGAAGAAATGTTTCCAAAAATATAAGAAGTTATATTTTTGTAAAAATTAAGTGTCGGTTTGTCCGGTAGTTAACCGGTTTCACCGGTTTGACCGATTTGACTCGTTTAATGACCTCTTAAGTTTCCTTAACACTTAGGATTTGTTATTAGACTTGTTTTAATGTGGTTTAGGGTTTTAAGTTGCCAAGTGTGCCGGTGGAAGTTTAACTCGTAAAATTGACATTTTCGAGTTACCGAAAATTACAGTTTTGGTCCGGTTTGCTTCTAAAACATATTTTTCCACTTTGAAACTTTGGGAAACACTTTTATATGTCAAAATAAGCATGTTTTATGTTCTGGACCAGATCCAACTTTTGTTAAAAAATAAGTTATATTTTCCGTCGAAATGTCGTATTACGGTATTCGATTGTTCCGTTTTCGAGTGTTTAACTTCTCGAATCGTTTTGTAAGTTGAAACATAATCTTGGCAACCCTAAATCATCCATTACAAGTCCTAAGTGGTCATTTGTTGGTCACAAGGATTTTTACTTAATTTTTTTTATGAAGATGAATGATATTTTATCATAAAAATTCCATTTTTACATTTCTTTGAATTTTCAGGATCCTACCTTTAAATAACAATTCTTATGACTAAAAACCATCTTACAACATGTTTGGTTCCAGATTTGGAGTTAAAGTCATGAGGTGTTTTCAAGATTGCAAAAATATATATGTTTTATGGTAACTACATTTTTATGACACACAAAATGAGTGTCATCTCTTACCACTTTTAACATAGTATATATTTCATCTAAAACTTTATTTCCAAATATGATATTTATGAGTTTTTCACCAAATCAAACATACTAAATTATTTAAAACTTATAATATGTTATGATTTATAAACTTTGTCACCAATGTAAAGCTTTTTAACATAGACATACATGTTATGTTAATATTTTTCTAAGTAATTGTTCAAACAATATTCTAGTTTCCATCAAAGGCATATATTGCTACTAACATTCAAGATTGCTAGTAAATCATCCAACAACACAATCAAGACTTAATCATGAACATGAATTTGTGACATTATATGAACAAATCATGGAATAAGTTAAGAAAAGAAATAAGTTCCTCACTTAAACTTAAACCGGATCGGTAAAGACTTGATGGGTTGTTGATTTAGCCTCCAAGTTTAGCTCCTAACCCAACCTTGATCTCGATTTAGGACGATGATGATGAAAAAAAAATGAAAGAAGGATTATGAACATGATGAGAGAAAACAAAAGATTAGTTTTATGTGGTTAGAATGGAAAGAAAAAGAGTATCTTTGATGTAGGAATGAAAGAATCATGTACTCACTTTGAGTCTAGATGATGAACACTTGAACTAGAAGCTTGGAATGGGTGTTAGAATGGTAGGAATTGGTGGTGGTGGTGGACGGTTTTGATGGTAGGCCGAGAGGAAGAGAGAGTGAGGAGAAAAAGGTGTGTGTTTCTTGATGTTGTAAGTGATGAATGAGGATGTTTAAGTGTTTAAAAGAAGTGGTTAAGTGGTGGTGTTGGTTCGGTTTTAACATGAACCGAAGGGGGTTCGGTTGGTGGTGGTCCGAACCAAAGAAAGAAGGAGAGAAAGAGAGAGTTTGAACCACTTGAAATTCTCTTGGTTACTTATGCTCAAAATCAAACAAAGTATGGGTTTGTGGGTGTAGGAAAACCGGCAAAAGAGAGGGGGAACAAGGGGACAAGAAGGTGGCTAGTGTGACAAAGTTGTCTCATGTGTAGGTGGTTACATGTGTTAACCAAAGGATCTTGATGCATGTCTTGTCCTTGAGAGACAATTATGTTTAGAATCAAGCTCACCATAAGGTGGCTTGTGGTGGCTAGATGAAAAGAAAAGAGGAGACATGGGAAACAAACATGTCTCATGTGTAAGTGGACAATGGTAGTGACCAAAGGTCCTTGGTTCATGTCTTGTACTTAGGTAACAAGCTTGTTTAATATCTAGATGACAAATTGAAATAGGCATGTGATTATTGGGAAAAAGGAACCAACAAGTGTTTAGTGAATTGGTTACTTGAAAGATTTGGTTAAGT
>JBCNJP010000009.1:50368686-50400904 GCA_039602395.1 Deinandra increscens subsp. villosa | reverse complement strand
ACGGTTTAGTTATATATTTTAATACATAACTATGATTATCAAATAATCAATTTAATTATATGTCTCAGTAATAAGCTTCTCTTGCAGTCCATTCCTAAAGCACTGTTCCGGAACCACAGCATCCATGTTTCCAATAAAGCAACTTTAAAGTATGGACAGAAGGAGTTTCTGGTGAAGGTTCTATGGGCAGGTCAAGATGGCAGCCATCCTCGGTTAAGAATGCAAGCAGACTGGGCTGCATTCTTCCACCTTACGGGCCTTCTGAGACATAAGGTTCTGCATTTCCAGCTTGACGAGGAGCATGACCAAGCGGATGGCACTACCATATTCCATGTTTATTAGTCTTTGTCTCTTTCGTACCACGTAACTGGTCTGATTTAGGAAACTTAAACTATTACTATCTTACTTCTGCACCATTTCAGCATATTTCCACTTTGTTTATAACTAATTATTCTGTATGGAAACTAATACAATCGTTGCTTCTAAATTGCTTATTTGTTTGAACTCATTCTGGTGGTTAGTTTATTTCGTTTATGTACAAATTAATACTACATTCATATATTTGCTTTTAAAAGAATGTTCATTTTCTTGAGATGAAAATGTGAAGACAAGCAAAAGTTGCCAGCGAAATATATTTTGGGAAAACAATACATAAAAACCTATGCTTTACGGGGAAAAAAAAACACTTAAAAATCAAGATACGCACTAACATATTGAATAATACTATATTAGTATTTAGTCCGAGCCTTTCTCAAAATCTTTCAAATATTCAAAACAATAACTTAGAATTGGTCAAAAGATATCACTAATCACATGTAAAAATTAATTCTCAGGATAGAAAAATGAAAATATACAATAAATGTTACTCAGTTTTCATGGTACCTAATCGGTGCCTTTAGCAAATAACGATTGGATAAACTAATAATACAACATTATATTAATGAACAAATACAAATTTTCATCAACTTTGTAATTAAAAAACTTGATTCCTGATGGAACAAATTTCCCAACTTCATCGTTAAGAGAATTAAACCATCCGAAATATTAAAACCAAAATAAATAACAGCTTTTAAACAGAAAGGTTAGTTGCCTAAAGATTAGTAGATTATAGACACATTTATAAATAACAATTTGGATTAAACAGTGTATGTCACATTGTTTGTTTCTCATTTACAAATTACACTCAGCCAACTTATCCACACAATGGGCTTTGGCCCGGTTGCAACTGAAACGACAGGCAATTGAACGGACAGTCGGTTGCAACTGAAACGACAGGAGGTTATCCAGAAGACCATTTAAATCGACACTTCTACCTCCTATCTACACAACCGACAGAAAAACAACTGTCAATTCCATCACGCCGGCGAAAGGTAAACCTTCCGTAAACAATTGTTACATGCTCTAAAATCACCGATTACACAATAACTAACATTGGTCGTCTTCTTTGTGCAGACAACGCTTACAGTAATACAGCGACCACCGAAGGCCGTCCATCTCCCCGGTAAAAGGTGCAAAACCAACATTCTGTATTTCGTTTTATCAAAGTTATTTTGGGATGCACACAACTTTGCATGTCACGTATCTCAATGTTACAAAACAGATTCATGAAATTCTACACTTTTGAAGCATATGCCTTTATGTTTTCTTTAATAAAAAACTTAAATTGAAACATCAAGGCCGTCATATACTCATTGTCCCTTACATTGCATTGTTCTTCTGCTGCATATAGCCATAAGAAATTTCTAAAACTTAAATGAACACTACACCAATTAATCTACGTATGCAACTGTAAGCATAAACACTTACATATGTAGCCATAAGAAATTTCTAAAACTTAAATGAACACTACACCAATTAATCTACGTATGCAACTGTAAGCATAAACACTTACATATGTTTTCTGATTTTCTATTCTTCCTCCTATACATAAAGTTCTAATTTGCAAACGGTTGATCTTACCTGATTTTCTTATTACTGTCCGTTAACTAATATTTGTGTTTTGTTACATCTGGTTTGAATGCACAATATGTTGTTAATAATTGTATGGATCAGGTGGTACTCAAATTTCATCTTAGGATAAAACACAATTTCAATTTATAACAATTATCTACGTTCACTTTAATGAATCATAATAGAAATAAAAACATATTAACAACTCATGAGTCGCAGCCTCTACCTACACGTCTACGCCTCTATCTATACTTTGTAATGCTATTTTTATTATTTTACACATGTTGTTTATAATTAGGAAATGGAAGACTATGTCCGTAACTTATATATATAGGTAAAAGATCCGTGTAGACACCTTATTTTTTGTAGACCCCGTAGACCCCTTATAAAACTCAATAAAACTCATTAAAACTCACTAAAAATAAAACTCAGTTTTGTTAATTTAGTTTTTTTTATTTGCGATAAGCATTTAAGAACAAAAAAAGACAATTAAAACAAAAAAAACAAAAAACATTAAAAATTGAACATTTTAAGACAATGAGTTTTAAAAATCAATGAGTTTAAAACTCAATAAACTCAATAAAACTCAATGTTGCGTTTAAAACTCATTATTTTAAAACTCATTGTCTTAAAATGTTCGATTTTTAATGTTTTTTGTTTTTTTTTTAATTTATTTATTTATTTTTTTTGGTTCTTAAAAGCTTATCGTAATAAAAAAAACCAAATTTACAACACTGAGTTTCATTTTTATTGAGTTTTATAGGGGTCTACGGGGTCTACAAAATTTAAGGGGTCTACACGGAACCCTTCCCTATATATATATATATATATATATATATATATATATATATATATATAGGGTGGGGTTCATTGTAGACATTTTCGCATGTGAAATAGCTCTTTTTCACATGTGAAAGTTTCTAATTAGTGAGAAAAAAGAAAAAAAGAAAAAAGAAAATTAATCACAACCATTAGATCAAGAGATCTAATGGTGAAAAAGGGTGTCTACCTGTCTACACTTATGGGGGTGTCTACAATGAACTTTTCACTATATATATATATATATATATATATATATATATATATATATATATATCTTTCAATATACTGTAAAAATTATCGAAGTCCCAAGTTACCCTCATCGGTCTTATAATTAAACTCTATGGCGCATATTTGTACCCTCATTGGTCCTAATTACACTATATTGGGGCTCATTCGTCCTAACCAACATCATTGGTCTTAAGTGACCCTCATTAATTGGTCCTAACAGCTCACCATCACTTGCAAGTCTTAACCGCCCGTGATTGGTCCCAACTAACCATTATTTGTCCCACGTACAACTTATTTGTCCTATGTACATCTTATTGCTCCTATATATATACCTTATTAGGCCTCCTTGTTCTTAATTGACCGTCATTGGTCCTAAATACATTATGGGCACTCATTGGTCCTTACTTACCATCACGCGGCCTAACTCACCATAACTTGTCCTAACTAACCATCATTGGTCCTAATCACACCTTATTGCACCTTATTGGTCCTATATACACCTTATTGGGCCTCCTTGGTCTTAACTGGCCCTTATCGGTCTTAAATACACCTTACGGGCACTGGTTGATCCTTACTTACCATCACTGGTCCTAACTCACCATATCTGATCCTAACTTACCCTGCTAGCTTATTGGTCCTAACTAACCCTCATTGGCCCTAAATACACCTTATTGCTCCTATGTAGGCTTTAGTGAGCATCACTGGTCCTAATTCTTCATCATAGGTCCTAAATGACCCTTATTGGTCCCAACTAATCATAGTTGGTCGTAAACATACCTGAATGGACCAATACACATCTTATTGGGACTCTTTGATCCTAAGTAACCCTCATTGGTCCTAAATACACTTTTTGGGCCTCGTTTTTCCTGACGAACCCTCATTGGTCCCGTGCACCTTATTGGTCCTATACACACCTTATTGGTTATATACGCACCTCATTGGGACTCATTGGTCCCAACTAACCCTCATTACCCCTAAACACACCTTATTGGGCCTCGTGGGTCCTAAACAAACCATATTGGTTACATGTACACCTTATTGGTTATATACACACCATATATATTGGGACTCTTTGGTCCCAACTGACCCTCATTGGTCCTATATACACCTTAGTGGTCCTCGTTGGTCTTAACTAATGCTCATTGGTCCCAACTAACTATCATTGGTCCTATACACACCTTATTGGGACTCTTTGGTCCTAATTGATCCTTATTGGTCTTAAATACACCTTATTGGGCCTCGTTTATGCTAACCGACCGTCATTATTTATAACTAACCATTAGATGTCCTAACTGACCCTCCATTGGTCCCAACTAACCGTTTGACCCGAAATTACCTATCTTTTTAACAAATATTTTCAATTACAAAATGTTGTGTAATTTTTTTTTAATTTTTAAACTGAGAAAATTGAACACTAACTTCATTTACGACCAAAAAAAAATTTAGAATAAATTAAAGAAATTAAATAAATTGGATAAATGGGTAATTAGACCATTGTTTAAGGTTTATGTTGATCTGATCTGCTCTGTTTTTTGGGTTTAGGGTTTTTGATGATCACAATGAAGATTGTGCAAAGAGATTAAGATTTACCAAAATTAAAATTATATGTTGTTGATCGAAATGCAGATTGTGCAAACAATTAACAAGGCTTGGGGTTTATGTTGATCGTCTCTGGTTTGTGTGTTTAGGGTTTTTGTTAATTGGCTCGGTTTTCTCGGTTTGGGGTTTTTGTTATTCAAAATCTATTATGCAAACAAATATTAGTTTCCATTCAAAAGATTTTTAATATATATAAATATATATATATATATTGATATTTCATACACAAAAATTCCAACAGATCTGCACATTATTCATAAAACAAAGCAACTGCAGTCGGACGATCTTTCAACTGCATCCCTCCTTAATTGTGCAATCTTTTCAAACCTAGCATTGCATTTCTCCAGTTCTTCAAGCAGAAAAGTCACCATTTGGTAGCGAAATGGACTTGGTGGCTCGGAAAGCACTTTCCTCATGAGAGTCCTACCTTGATTCATAGAACCCTCTTCGTCGCCAATATTAAGTGGTACTAGTCTAGCAACCCGACAATCTTTAGTTGCATGTAGTTTTCGATCACAGTTCTGAAAGCTGCCAATTTTTTGATAATTTTTTATAAGGTTGGTGGTGAGAATTAGCTTTTGATAAGGATGGTGGTGAGAAATGGTTATTGTAGATGATCATGAATATATACAAGATCATAGGGTATGCCAAAGGTCTTATGTCTAATCACTACTGGAATGCAGTTGCGTATGCTAAAGGTTTGATTTTGTTTCACCCATTTTTCAAGATTAAAGTGAAATAATTACTTCCACACGTCCCAAAGTTAAAATGAAATAAGTTCCACACGTTCAGAAAATAAAACTAAAATTAGTGTCACATGATCTCAATTGACTGGAATTAACAAACAGTTAAGTGAAATTAATATAAAAGTTGAACATATTACAGAAACAAACTAAACCAAATATTTGGTTTACACACTTCACACTCAAAACCCCCTCTTCAAGGAGTTTCGTTATATTCAGCGGCCCTACGGGCGATAATAACTGCTTCTTTCAGAACATCATCTTTAAGCTTGTTAAGTGTCTCAAGACTGGCTCTGCGTAAATCAAATTTTTGACTTAACATGTTTGCTTCCTCAGTTAGTACCTGGGTTGGTTGGTGGGAAAGAAGATCATCCAGGTTCTGGAGATTTTCTTGTAATTGACGGGTAACTTCGTTGATCTATGCATCAATGCTTGTATTAAGAACCTCCACCTTATAGAGAATTTGGTATGCTTGATGTAGTTGGGAGAAAGTTGGCTGAATTTGGTGTGATGTTAATGGGAGAAGGAGGTTGAATTTATAGAGAAATGGTGTGATGTAAGTACTGGGAGTGGTTAAAGATAATGCATGGAGATTTAATGTTGTTCAGATATAGTAAATGAGTCTCAACTGCTTTATTTACAGAAGAACATTCATTCCGGATGAATGTTAACAATCCGAAAACTTACCATAACTATTTAAGAACTTCCATAAATATGGACAGAACATTCATTCCGGATGAAAATACAAATGCAACAGTAAATTAAAATATAGTTTGAAATTCAAAATTAAACATTGTCTTCTATCAACTTCTAATAAAAAAACAAACAAAAACCTAATCTTTGAATTCAGCGGTCGTAAGAGCCACGAGTGGCTCTGTGTGAATCAACTTTTACATTGACTAGTTTTGTATCCTCATAATTATTCTTAAAATGTCGGTAATCAAATGCCAGACCGACAGAAGCTTGAAATCGGATTCGGTTTTACGTCGGTATTAGTCCAGCGCATTGTTCAACCAGGCCCACTTGCATTGTACTTCTGCATTCTCTTTGTATATTGTCGAATGTTTTTACATTCTGGTCCATGTCTATCCATTTCGATCTTAAGACGCCCATGTCACGGTACACCTCATAACGCCTCATAACAATATGAAACTTTATGCTAGCATCAACCCAAAAGAGTACTGTGTTTTCATCATTGTCACCTAATTGATTGGTGAACATCGACTTAATTAATAACTGATTGGTAAACATCAAATAATTGGTAATAATTAATTAAAGAGAAAGAAACGTACTAGTTAGGGGAGGGCTTGTAGGAAACATATAGTCTCTATACTTTACCTCCATCCAGGCTCCGTACAACTCTATTTCTTCCTTTTCAGTCCACTCTTCTGTCATCTTGATCGAAAAGTATAAAATTTGTTGTTGAAATTAACTGTTGATATCTTCAGTTATTTATATAGAGTGGTTTAAGGTTTCGAATTTTCAAATAAACAATGGAAAAGGGAAACTAGCCGTTAGAGTGGTTGAAGGTCTAAATTATCCCTACAGTAAAACTCATTAAACCATTTGGATTTTTGAAATCAAAGGGTATAAACTATTTTATTTCGGGAAGAACATGCATTTAGGATAAATGTTAACAATCCAGAACAACTTACCAAAATTACTTAAGAACTTCCTTATATAAAAAATACAAATTCAACAGTAAATTAAAATCCATATCATTACAAAAATATTTATATACAATATTACATAACTTATTTAAACATAGTTTTAATTGGGCCCACAAATTCTAAGACAGGCGGGTTATTGAGTGAATTCATTTAAAAATTCAAAATCACACACTCATTTTACCCAATTACTCGCTCCCCATTTTTTCATCGCTCATTAATCGACAGAATATTTTGATAATTAACTTATCCGTTCTTTCAAGCCTTCTAGGGTTTTTCTCTGAATCTGTCTGTGTATATATTAGATAACAAAAACATGGATAAGTCTTGGATGATAACCAATAGAACCACGAAATCATATTCCGATGGTTTCTTCATTCTTAAAGTTTGCAGTTACCAATTTGAAGGAGAAGGAAATTCCATATCCATGTGCTAGTTATGTAAACCATTAATCTTGTCCTATTGACGATGTAGAAATTCATTTTTACTCTAAGGGATTCAATCTGACTTATACAAGGTGGACTAAACATGGAGAGAAACATGAGCCCGTAAGAGAGGAGCTTCACACGAAGTCATTTTTTGATTCTGAAATTCCATTTATTGCATCAGAAATAATAAAAATGGTCAGAGCTACTGAAGAAGTTTCACTGACGACCATGTGATGTTTTAAGAACTACTCATGGATGCCAAGAAGCCCCTGTATGAAGGATGTCGTACCTTCACAAAGTTATCTGCGTTGGTTCAACTACTGAACTTGAAGACTAAGCATGGAGCATCAGATAAGTTTTTTTTAAGAAATTTTAGTTTTGCTAAAAGAGATGCTACCTGAAGGTAATGAAATTGTGAAAACTAACTATGAGGCCAAAATGATTCTGAAGTTGTAGGACCGTTGATTACTCAGAGAAATAATCAAAACAAGAACTCTTACTTGCGGATCACAACCATGCGGAATAAAGTTGTATCACACTTGTTTTTACTTAAGCTTTGTTTTACTCATACTTGTAGTTTGATTGTATTGATTGCATAAACTAGTGAACATAAGATAATAAATTTCTCGGTACTATTTGCATTAACTCAAGTTCAAACTGTTACAAGTGTAAGCACTAAATCTGGTACTTATGAATGAACTAGCTAACAACTATATATAGTACTAAGGAGATCAACTACAGCCGTTGATCTCATAAGGGCTAATCTAACCGTACATGAAAGTCAAACAATAAACTTACTAAAAGAACGTTTGTAAACATACATAAGAGGAAATGTGCAAAATACAATTATCTATAAGTAGGAGACGGCTAGGATGTGACTTTGGAGAATAAAAGTAGTTGCAGGCCTGATTTCTGCAAAAGTAAACTTTCAGTACTTTTCCGATTGAACTCTTTATACTGTTGGATAAAAGAGTTCACCCGGAAATGTTCTCCACTTGAGCTTTTCCGGTTGACAAGTCTTCCGCTTGAGTGTTTTCCGCTTGAACATATCTTCAACCGGAAATCTTTGTCTTGAACCGGTTGACTCAGATTTTCATTTCCTTACAATCTCCCCCTAAGATGATCTGCCAAAATTTATCCTTTGTATGTTGTTCTTCAAAAATTGACTATCTCTAGAAGCTTTACTCTTCAGGAGATGGCGGCCTTTCAAATTGAACTTTTGTTTTGTTCAATTGTCTCATGATCCTCCTGGTTTGAAAATTTCTGGTTGAAAGAAAAGGTCTTTCTAGACTTCTTTCTTCCAGGTGAAACACCAGTGGCATGATTAGCAGATGGTTTATCAGTTTCAGTTGGGACTTCATCTTTCCCTTTATCTGCTTGAGACGATGCTTGAACAGAACTGGTTGCGGCTATCTCAGTGGGTTCAAAAGGTTTTGTTGGTGATATGGTGGGTGGTTCCATGGCTTGTGTTTGTGAAGTTGAGGAGGTGGAGTTTTTAGGTGGAGATGAAGGTTGATTATACTTCCAAGTAGGTGCACAGGGTTTAGGCTTGGCAGGGGGTGGTATCAGTCCAGTTATCTAACCTCATTTTTGGAGGAATATATTTAGGTTTGGTAGATCTGGATCCCCTGGGCCTTGGGTTCATTCCCCTGGGTCTATGGGAGTAGAATCTGGAAGATGGAGTGGGAACATAGGAGGCTGGGTGCTTAAGTCTTTCCAACAGGTTGGAAGGGAGAGACTCAGCAAGTAGGTCAGAGTCATCAAAAGGTTCAGGTTTAACATATGTAGATGAGGGGTTACCTATGACTGTCTCAGATGGCAGAGGCATTTGGAGAATTGGAATCACAGCAAACTCTACTCCTTTCACTTGTTTGAGCAACTCATCTACAATTTTGCAAGTGTCTTTGGCCTTCATCTTCTCTACTTCAGCAGCAGGCTTGAGACATCTGATGATAGCACATCTCTTGATCCTTTCCAGTAGCTCTGGGTTGTCTAAGCTTTTGTTCAAGAAAGTTGGCATTCTGGAAGCTATATTGATCAACCTATTTTTCTCCTGTTCACTTAATTTAGGAAGGTCATATACCTGCATTCTCCATTCAATTGACCTTTTCCTTGCTTCATCTACCATTCCTTCAACCACGAAATCATTTGATAGAAGATCCAGATCTACCAAAAATTGTTTGTATTGCATGTTTGATTTGGCATCATCTGATCTTATCCTGGCTTGATTGTCTTCCCAGTCATGGACGAATTCTTCTTCAATTAGGTCATCCATAGTTAGTTGTTCTTCTGACTAGTCAGAATCAACCATAGTTTCTTCTATCCTTGGTTGAGGAGTTATGCAATCTTCACTCTCCTTCAGTCTGATCACCCTCCTTGGTTTGGTTTGTTTCTTTCTTTTGTAGTTCAAAGGAGGCTCTGAATCAGAGGTGGAGTGCAGTTGGATCAAGGTTTCAGCAATCTCAGCTTCAGTTGAGTTTTCCGGTTGAGTCTCTTCCGGTTGAGATTTTTCCGGTTGAGTCTCTTCCGGTTGAACTTCAGCCGGAGATTTTGTACTTAGATCTTTCGGTACAGTGCTGATGACATCCTTTCCTTCTTTTTCACCTTCAACTACTTCAGTCTGAATGACTGAAGCATCATCAACCACATCTTCATGAACCATATCAGCAACTGGTTCAGTGACAATGTTAGTTGTGACCTCATACACTTTGGATTTGGCAAATGCCTCCTCCTGTGGAATAATCACATTGGTCAAGAAGTGCTTGACCTGCAGAATGCTCTCTGGCTGAGCACCTGCAACTAGCATTGTTGCTTCAATCATTCCCAACAGGCTTGGATCCTGTGGAAATACCTTCATGAGTGAGCTCATCTTCACCTTGGTTAACCCATCAGCAACTGAAAAGGGATCAACTTTAGCCAATTTGAAGGTTGTTTGCCTTGCATCTTCAGGTAGTCGCATTGTTTGATCATATTCTTATTCTTCAGTTGTGGTTGCAGCAGTAATAACAGGAGTTGGAGAATTAGTCTTCTCCCCCTTTTTGGCAGCATCAGCTTCTACAGTCTGACCTCCAAAAGGAAATGGGTTCAAAGAGCTAATCTCAGCAGTTGATTTGGCAACCGGTTCAAACCTTGGTGTAGAGAAAGTTTCCGGTTGAGCAGTTGGAGCTTCAACTGGAATTTATTGAACTTGAGTAGCAGCAGGAGTGTTCTTTACAAGGCTAGCAACAGTTGAATTGAGACTGGTTACTTGAGCCTGTAGTGCTTTGTATAATGCCGTCAATTCAGTAAGTGATAAACTATCCTCAACTGGAGTTGCACCAGTATCATAGGAAAAAGATGGACCATAAACCCTATGTTGATCAAGTCCACCACCCTGGTGTTCTTGGCTCCTGGGATTCCCCTCAACTACAGTTTTCCCCTTAGGATCCACTTGGGAATCATCCGGTTGAACTATAGTGTGGGTTGCCATGGATTGGGTCTTATGAATGTTACTACCATCATCAAAGTTCAATGAGAAGCTTTGAGTGGCAGCAGCCCTTTCCACATGAATCTCATCTATACTCCTGAGATTCACCTCCTGGGGTGAATGGGGGTTAGATGTAGTAGTGTGAGTGTCACTCAGAATGTTCCCATGTAATGTGGTGTTTGGGTTAATAACACCATCATTTGCGACATCTCTTTCTACATCATCATTCACAGGTGAGAAGTGTGAAGTGTAGGGTGAGAAAGTGGATGGGGATTGTACATCCATATGAAATGACTCCCCCTCAGAAGAAGGTTCTTCAACAAGTTTAAATCCCAATTTGGCTGACCCAGTTGGCTGTGTGCTAAGGGTTGGTTCAGGGCTGGAGGAAATGGGTTGCAAGAGAGGAGTAGGCTCTTGCACAACCTTTTTGAGCCTTATGAGCTTAGTAGGCTTTGGGGAAGGGGGGATGGTGGGAATTGAAGTTGATGGTGGGTCTGAATCTCTTCTCCTTTTTCTTTTGAAAATTAAGGTTGAAGTAGTAGAAGGAGAAGGTGGTTGAACAGTGGTGGGTTCAACTACTGTGGATGGTACGATGTTGTCCACTGGAGCAAGTTGCTCTTCAGAAGCATGTGTTTCCAGTTGAGAACTAGGTTCTCCCTATTCAACCAGAATCACCCTTTGGATTGGCATGGGATGGTCAGTATCCCTCCCAAGGAATGGCTTCTTGTTGCTGGTTAATTTGGAAAAAGTATTTTCAGATAAAACTCTTGGAACCAGCATGTTTCCATCCAAATTAATTTTGGGGTATTTTTCTTGCAAAATGTATGTTATAAATCTAGGATACATGTAAAAAGCAAATGTTTTTGCATTACCCTTTAAAGCATTAAAAATCACAGCAGAAAAATTATATACCTCCCCTTTTACCACAGCATAGAAGGCAGAAGCTTGCTCTGTTGCCATTTCATCAAATCCTGATTTCTTTGGCGTCAGGCACACCATGATGGTGTGGGCCAGAAATCTCCATTTGTAGGGCAATTGACCCTTGTGAACAGTGGCAGTTCCTTCATTAGCACCACCATAGACAATTTCTTTGAGTAGGGCCATGTATTGCTTGGGGGTTCTGCGAACATACCCATTCTTGTCATTCAACTTCAGCAGTTCCCTAATCAGTGATTCAGTGATTAGAACAGTTTCCCCTTGTAGTGTTGACTTCAACGTGTCTTCCTCTACATCATCTTCATCCTTCTCGAGCAGTTGGATGTTCTTCCAGAATTCCGAGAGAATTTCCTCATATAAATAAACCGCAAAAGTGAGTGCGTGATTCAGATATGAATTTTTGAGGAAATTGATCATCTCGGTGAAGATATCAGCGTGTGTAGAGTTCGCCGGAGCATCAAGAAACGCAACTAGGTTGTGTTCAAGTGGGAAAGGATCATTCTTCACTGGTTTGCTTTGGACTTTGGTGCCATTGCTGATTGACTATGAGAGAAATTTGGGAGTAGAAAGAAATGGTTCTGAAAATTTATAGGTTTTCGGATTTTGAACGATTTCTTGCTTTTGGGGTTATGAGGAGTGTTGAAAGGGTTGTGGGTATTTGACTGGTGGGTTTAAAGGTGGGTGACGGTTATCAGCGATGGGATAAAGTACGCTGAGTCACAGGAGAGAGAATGAAAAAGTGCAAGTGGGTCCGCAAAAAGTGTGCTTCAGGTGATTGTACAATACAATCTCCTGTTGCGTGTCTTTTGAATTTAATTAAAACAGTTTTCCCGGACAATTAATTGGAACACTTTAAATGCACAATCTTCTTGAAAATGTGTGCCTCAACCAGTGAATTAAATGATTCATTTAAGACAAGAGATTTCCGGTTGAGATTCAAGCGGAGAGTTTTTCTCTCCATACAACAAAATTTCTTTCCGTTTGAAAGTTGAACCGGACAGATTTGCCGGTTGAAAATTTTTCCGGTTGAGGTTGTCAACAGGAAATAAAATTTCTATTTGAAAAATTTTCAAATTTAATCAGAACTTTCAAATAAAGAATTGTTGTTCCTTTTACCAATTTCAGAAATTAGGATGGTGTGATCAAAAATTGAGTTTCCGGTTGAAGATGACTTTCCGGTTGAGATTCAACCGGATGTGTTGAACTGGAAAGTTCAACCGGAAGACAGAAAAAAACACTTGATTTTGAAAATCACATGTATCAGTTATCATAGTTTAACAATATGACCTGACTATGATTGAAAAGGTGTCTAACTGATACAGGAGCTTATCTTTTTCTTTTTCTTTTTGTATCAAGAGACGGGCTCTTTGACACAAAATGGTCTCTTTTATTAAGTTTGTGAAAACAATTTAATTAGTCAAAGTTCATCATACCGATGGCACTAATGAGATAGAAGAATCTAGCTTCATCAAATGCTTTGGTAAACAAGTCAGCCAATTGTTGATTTGTATGAACTTTAACCATTCTAATTAAGTGTTTCTCAGCACAAACTCTAATAAAATGGTACCTGATATCAATGTGTTTTGCTTTTGAGTGTTGAACAGAGTTGTTTGTGATTGATATAGCACTGTTTTTGTCTTCAAGAATAATAGGAGTCTCCATGAACTTGATGCTGTAATCCAACATTTGATTCTGAATCCATAAGACTTGACTGCAGCAGCTTGATGCAGCAATATATTCAGCCTCAGTAGTAGAAGTAGATACGCAGGTTTGCTTCTTGCACTGCCAAGACACAAGTCTTTCTCCCAAAAATTGACATCCTCCAGTAGTAGACTTCTTATCCAAGTTGCAGCCAGCATAATCACTATCAGTGTAAGCTTTGAAGGAGAAATCTGAATTCTTTGGATACCACAACCCAAGCTTTGGTTGTCCTTTAAGATATCTAAAGATTCTCTTCACAGCTAACATGTGTGATTCCTTTGGTTGACACTGGTATCTAGCACATAAACAGACACTAAACATGATGTCAGGTCTGCTAGCTGTGAGATAGAGCAGTGATCCAATCATTGCCCTGTAGAGGTGAACATCCACTGGTTTGTCACTTAAGTCACTGTTTAACTTGTGGGAAGCTGAGATGGGAGTTCTTGAGGTTGAAACAGACTGCATATCAAACCTTTTTAGCATATCTTGAATATATTTTGACTGATTCAAGAAAATTCCATTTGCAGTTTGCTTCACTTGCAGGCCTAAGAAGAAATTCAGTTCACCTATTGAACTCATTTCAAACTTTGATTGCATCAATCCCTCAAACTCTTTACATAAGGCAACACATGTCCTAGGAGCTTGCTTGAGACCATATAAAGCTTTAATCAACTTGCACGCCCTGTTGGGGTAATGAGGGTCTTCAAAGCCTGGAGGTTGCTTGACATACACAAACTGTTCCAAAACACCATACAGAAAAGCACATTTAACATCCATTTGAAATACCAGAAAGTTTTTTGAATGCAGCATAAGCAAGAAATATTCTGATTGCTTCAAGCCTGGCCACAGGAGCAAAAACTTCATCATAATCAATGCCTTCTTCCTGTGTGTAGCCTTGAGCTACAAGTCTGGCCTTGTTTTTTATCACTATTCCCCTGTCATCCTTCTTGTTTCTGAATACCCATTTGGTTCCAATTGGTTATTCACCTTCAGGTAAGTCTACCAATTCCCAAACCTTCTGTTTATTGATCTGAAACAATTCCTCTTGCATTGCCTCTACCCAGCTTTCATCTTCAAATGCATCACTGATCTTTTTGGGTACTTCTTGAGACAGAAATGCAGCATGCAGGCAAATGTTTGCATCAATAGACTTGCTTCTTGTCAGCACAGGAGCTGACAAGTCTCCTATAATGTTCTCCCTTGGATGATCCTTACTAACTCTTCTATCAGTAAACATTGGAAATTCATGGCTTCTCCCATTGTGAGGAATATTGAGTTGAGGTAATAACTCAATATTGTTGGTTTGTGATACAGGTTCTTAAATTTCAGTTGGTTCTTGAGAACTGGGGACTAAATCTGAGATTAGATGCTCAAGACTATAATCATTTGAACCAGCATCAGTTGAATCATCAGGTTCATTGTTCTCAAAATTTACTGAAAAATTGTTTTCTGGTTGAGTCTCAACCGGAGATTCTACTGCTACAGGATCCGTTTGAACTTCAACCGGAAGTTCAACCGGAAGGACTTCTGCATCAGCAAGAACAATTTCAGAGGTTTTCTTTGCATTGTTGGGTTTCACAGGCTTGGTGCTGATGGATGAAAAGAAGGTAGGTTGCATTTGCAATCCCTTGATGTTCATTTTCCAGATGTCATCAGTTGACCTCATGTGATTTTGCTTATATTCCTGTTCCTGCACTGTTGAACTCAATGGCTTCTCAATGGTAAAATTGAAAGCAGTGGTTAGTGCATCTATATCGAATAACCATTCTGGTTGAGATACAAAACTGTTAAGAGATTTCTCATTAAAAGTTACATTAATGGTTTCCTCAACAATTTTAGTATTTTTATTGTAAACTCTGAATGCTTTTGACACACTAGAATATCCAACAAAATAACCTTCATCTGCCTTTTCAGCAAACTTAGGCAACAACCTATTAGTTATCAAAATAGTAACAGGACAGCCAAATGATTTAAAGAAGTAAATGTTGGGTTTTCTACCTCTCCAAAGCTCATAAGCAGTTTTGTTATTACCCTTCACAATCAAAGTCCTGTTTTAGACATAGCAGGCAGTGTTTACTGCTTCTGCCCAAAATATCACAGGTAACTTAGAATCTGCTAGCATTGCTCTAGCAGCCTCAATCAATGTCCTATTTCTCCTTTCAGCAACACCATTTTGCTGTGGAGTTATAGGAGCACTGAATTGTCTAAGGATTCCCTTTTCCTCACAAAATGAGTTCAAAACATGATTTTTAAACTCAATGCCATTGTCACTTCTGATTGTCTTAACTTTCAGTTTTGCTTGATTTTCTAAAGATACAATTAGAGTTTTTAACAATTCAGCAGTTTCATCTTTTGTTTTTAAGAAAAACACCCATGTATATCTTGTGAAATCATCAATAATGACAAAGCAATATGACATTTTTCCTAAGCTCATCACTCTAGTTGGACCAAACAAATCCATATGCAAAAGTTATAGAGGTTGAGTGATAGAAGACTCTGTTTTTGGCTTGAAGGAAGTCTTGTGTTGCTTACCCTTGAGGCAAGAAACACAGTGTTCAGAACAGTTGAACTGCTTGTTAGGAAGACCCTTAACCAAGCCAAGATTCACTATTATGTTCATGTTCTTGTAGTTAACATGACATGACCTCCTGTGCCACAAATCAGATTCATCCACTGAGGCTTTGGATATAAAGCATGCAATTCCACTGGCTGGAGTGGCAGCAGATAGATCCAAAATATATAGTCCTTCTCTCCTAGGTGCTCTGAGCAACACAAGTTCCTCAGGGATTTTAACACCAGGTTTCAAGACTATGGCCTCTCTCTCAGTAAACATCAAATTCAAATTCTTGTCACACATATGTGAGACACTAAGTAAATTGAAATTTAATGTATCAACAAAATTTACCTTGTCAAAGGTAAGCATCCCATTACTAACAGCACCTTGTGCAGTAATGTGTCCTTGTGCACTCCCAAAGGCTACAGGACCTCCGTTTATGTTTTTGGGGTTTTCCAATACATGCTTATTTCCTGTCATGTGGCAAGTGCATCCACTATCAACAACCCATAGGCTTTGTTGGCCTTTATTATGCACCTACACACAAAGAAAATTGATTAATTTCTAAAGGGAACCCAAGCCTTTGAGGTCTTGGGCTTGCCAGAAGCATCATAATACTTATACTCTTTAAGTACTAAAGTATTTAGTATTGGATCCTCATTCAACAGGTCATCTTGATCAATGCTCAAGTGTTCAGACTGTTCACTTGATTGACATTGCCTGTTTGTTTTGCTAAGCCTTCTCTCAGCAATCTTCTTCTCTCTGTATTCCCTATACTTCTTTTGTTTGTTGGTCAAAGCCTTTGGCAACTCACTGGGTGAGGTGTAGGTCTGATCAACACTAGTCACTGGTGAGATTCTAACATTAAAGTTTGAAAATTTGTTTGACTGGCTAGATCTCTCACTGTGAAATGCAACAATGGCATTTCCACTTGAACTAGAGGGAATTTCCGGTTGAGAGTTGTGCTTGTTTTTCACAAAATTTTCTCTAGAGGTGGTCTTGCCTCTAGATGGGTTTCTCCTTCCTTGACCTTCAAAATGGTCATACTCATCAGTGAACTGAACCCTGGGTCGTTGTCTAGGTGCAGTAACCGATCTGAGTGTTTTGGAGATTTCCGGTTGAACTTCACTTCCGGTTGAAAATTTTTCCGGTTGAAGTTCACCCGGAACCCTGTTTGGTTTTAAGACTGAAAAACTTCCATTTTTGTTGTTCCCAATTAAAACTTTGTTTGACTCAGTATCAAAATACTTCATTGTGTTACTTCTTACAGGTGAAGTTCTACCTGTAGATCTTTTCTGAGTAGAAACAGTTTTGGGTTTTAACAAGTTTTGAGCTTTGCTCAAAGGATTGAATTTGCACATTGCAGCCATGTGCCCTTTTTCACCACAGAAAACACATTCAAACATTTTTCTTTGGTAAGTGTTTGTGTTTTTGGTTGATTCTTCATTTGTGACCTGGTGGTAAGTTAGTTTACCCATTTTCTCAGTTTCACTAGGTTTTGGCTGCTTAGGTAGTTTACCTCCAACTTTTGAGTCCTTGGGAAAAGCAACTTTTGGTTTTAAGACCTTGGATTGGTCAACAGATGCTGATGTGCTAGCATCTTTGACTTCACAGTTTAATGATGATTCAACAGATTTTGATTCAGAAGGTGAAGATGTAGTGCTATCAACAATTAGACACACACTGCACTCCTTCTGAAGTGCTTGGATTGGAGCAATAACAGGTGAGTATTCCTTGGGTGGTTCAACATTGTTGTACCCAATACCTGTTTTCCTATGCATTGCCCCATTCCAAAGTTTCTCAACTTTCTTGTTAGCTGTTTGGAATTTGTCACAGGTGAACAAGGCATCTTTTAACTTAATTTCAAGAACATCATTTTCTGCTTTTGCATCTTTTGTTTCTTGTCTTGAAATAGTTAGTTTGTTCAACAAATCCTCTAATTGTGTTTCCAAAATAGAGTTAGTTTGCTTTAAAACATCAAATCTTTGTTTAAATTTTCAATTTTGGTGATGTATGCAGTTTCAGTTTTCTTAAAGCAATTCTTTAACTCATTCAAGTTGGAAACTTCATCAATCAGATCAGTGTTGTGTTTTCTGTATTTTGCCACTTGTTCTATGCAGGCAGGGCTGCATAGATTTTCCAAAACATTTTCAGGAATTTCATTTACCTGTTCAGTTGAATCTTCTTTAGCCATCAAAGCATGGTTGATTGGCTCAAACTCAGTGACAAAGTCATCCCACTCATAGCATTCAGTCTGGTTAGCTACATCTGCCACCACATTTTGATTTCCAAGTGGTTTTGGTTGAGTTGGCTGCTGGTTGCTGTTGTTGTTGTTTTGTTGACTGCTGTTGTTGTTGCTTCCATGGTTTGATCTCTGTTGGACATTGTTGTTATTGTTCTGTCCATCTCTCCTTGGTTGCTTGCATTCCCTGGCAAAATGGCCAAGTTGGTGACAATTATAACATTTAGCTTTAGATTTATACAACCCAATTGATGATCCCTTTGACCCTTTATAAGTTCTTCCAGTTCTTTTATAAAATCTTTGGGCCCTTACAGAAACCATAGCTAATTGAGTTAAAATGTCCATTTCTTCTAGATCATCTGCCCCTATGCATTCCAAGTCTTCACGTGTGAAGCCTTGAGATGAGTCAGTTGCCACATAGGCAGAGTGAAAGTTGTCAAACAGTGTTGAAGAACTCTCTGAGCATCTGGGTGACTCATTGAAACTGACTGAGGGTGAGAGATATTGAGAAGAATTTGAGATCTTTTGAAAATCAGTTGTAACCAAAGCAGTGGTTTGCAACTGTGGTGATGCTTCAGGAAAGTTGTTCTGCTTAAAATTAAGCTCCATTTCATAAGCACTAAGGATTCCATGGAGTTCACTTAGTTTAAGCTTTTTGAGATCCTTGCACTCCCTGATGCTGACTGTGTAAACAGTCCAAGCTGGAGGTAATGATCTCAAGAACTTTCTGTTGGCATCAGCCTGTTCAGTTTTTACTTCTACCTTTTGCAATTCATCAAGAAGTGAAACAAATCTAAGATACTGGTTGGTCATAGATTCACCAGTTTTGTAAGTGAAGTTTTCATATCTTTGTTTCAAAACATCCTCTTTGTTTTCCTTAACCTCACTAGACCCTTCATACATTTCACTGAGAGCATTCCACAAGCTGTGTGTTGTCTTATATCCCTTGAACCCTACCAGTATAGAGTTGGGTAATGCAGCCTGGAGTGTCCAGTAAGCCTTGTGATCATATTCAAGCTCAGCATAATCAGCTTCAACATATTTGTCTAGTGGTTTTGGTATTTGCACTTGGGTATCGTCAGCAGATTGAACAGTTGGATTGTAAGGACCTATAGTCAACCTGTTCCAAATGCGTTTGTCTAGGCTTCTAACAAAACCTTCCATCCTGAGTTTCCAAGTATCAAAGTCATCAGGAGTGAAAATTGGTGGTTTGTTAGATCTACCATTAAGTGAACCAAGAGTTAAGTCAGTCATTGTGAAAAACAGTTTGTAGAACAGAAAAAGCTTGTAAAAATTTAAGTAAACAAATAAAGTATCAACTTTGAAGCACTAGAAGTCTTCAAAGTGGAGAGCCAATGCTCTGATACCACTTGTAGGACCGTTGATTACTCAGAGAAATAATCAAAACAAGAACTCTTTACTTGCGGATCACAACCATGCGGAATAAAGTTGTATCACACTTGTTTTTACTTAAGCTTTGTTTTACTCGTACTTGTAGTTTGATTGTATTGATTGCATAAACTAGTGAACACAAGATAATAAATTTCTCGGTTCTATTTGCATTAACTCAAGTTCAAACTGTTACAAGTGTAAGCACTAAATCTGGTACTTGTGAATGAACTAGCTAACAACTATATATAGTACTAAGGAGATCAACTACAGCCGTTGATCTCATACGGGCTAATCTAACCGTACATGAAAGTCAAACAATAAACTTACTAAAAGAACATTTGTAAACATACATAAGAGGAAATGTGCAAAATGCAATTATCTATAAGTAGGAGACGGCTATGATGTGACTTTGGAGAATAAAAGTAGTTGCAGGCCTGATTTCTGCAAAAGTAAACTTTCAGTACTTTTCCGGTTGAACTCTTTATATTGTTGGATAAAAGAGTTCACCCGGAAATGTTCTCCACTTGAGCTTTTCCGGTTGACAAGTCTTCCGCTTGAGTGTTTTCCGCTTGAACATATCTTTAACCGGAAATCTTCGTCTTGAACCGGTTGACTCAGATTTTAATTTCCTTAGAGAAGTCAAAGGGTTCAGGGTACACCAAGATAAATATGTGTATCAATGATTGTATGCTTTACAGGAATGTGTGGAAACATATGATGCATATGCGCAAGAACAGTTTACTATGTGTGCAGTTGTTTTATGGACGATTAATGATTACCCTGCACTTGGTACACTTTGTGGTTTCCCGTACAGTGGATTCAATTGTTGTGTGGTATGTCGAAAACAAAATAAATGTTGTAGGCTTCTTTTCTCAGCCAAGCAGTGTTATACTGGTCATAGAAGATATCTACCAACTAAGCACCCCTTTCGAAAGCAAACAAACGCCTTCGATGGTAAACAAAAGTTGGAAGTTTCTACAGATCCTATGACCGGAGAACAGATATACAACGAAATTCGACATGTCAGGAATGAATGGGGAAAGGATTAAGGTGTACTGATTCAGAAATCTCAGAGACCTCAACCAGAAGAGGGGTGAAGATTAATAAGAGAAAAAGAAACAACAAAGAGCAACCATAAAATTAGAAGAGATTCAATATATGGTTTCGAAAACTTAAATATTGGAGGCATAATAGTATCCAACATTGCATTGATGGATGTATGCTTCGTTTGACAGTGCACCTTACTAGAGAGGTAAAATTTTGTGGGTCAATATTCTATCGATGGATGTATCCATTTGAAAGGTACGAAGGTTATTTATGGCCACGTGAACAAAACTTATCCAGAAGGGTGCATTGTTGAGGACAATATTGTAGAAGAAACGATTAAGTTTTTCAGCGAATACTAAAAAAACATCACAACTATTGGTGTTCCATAAAACAAGCATAACAGTGCGGACGGAAGTCCTAGGTCAGCTGGTAGATCAATTGAAGTCTCTGCAGAGCTTTTATCAAAAGCGTATTTATTCGTGTTGTTAAATACGCATAAAATTGAGCCTTTATATCGAGTAAGTAATTTAGATTATTAACCTTTTTGATCTGTTTATGAACTTTTTATAGATAACTCACAATTCATGTACTTGCAGAGAACACATGAAATATTTGGAAAAGGAAAAGGAACATCCTGGTAGTAGACTAAATGAGATGACGAAGAAACATAGCACAACATTTTGTAAACGGTTACACAACAAGGTCAGCTAAAATTGCTTCTTGTTTTAATTCCGGATGAACTGTAACTTTCTGGAGAAACTTACCTGACTTGTCCGGAACAACTCTATTTTCTTTACGGATGAACTATAACCTTCCTGGTGAACTGAAACTGTTTTTTTATTGTTTTAATCCCGAATGAACTGTAACTTTCCGGAACAACTTACCTGAGTTATCCGGAACAACTCTACTTGATATCCGAATGAACTATAACCTTCTGGTGAACTGAAACTATTTGCTCCTTTTTTGAAATCCGAATGAACTGAAACTTTCCGGAACAACTTACCTGACTTGTCCAGAACAACTTTATTTGCTTTTCGGACGAATTATAACCTTCCTAATGAACTCTCTTGATGAACTATGAATTTCATGTTGAAAAGGAGATGGCGGAGTCCCCAGAACCTATATTAGCGACCGTGAGGTGGATTTCACATGGTCCACACAGAAGCTTGATGAAATATGAAGTATATGACATCAATGGCTATTCATTTCGTACAAAATCTCGGGATGGTAGTGTTTACTAGAACAGCAGGGTTGGTGTAGAGGGAACTGACATGCACATCTCTAAAGAGTATTAACCTATGGACAAAAATCATACTATGGGGTTTTGAAAGAGATATGGATACCAGATTACCGTATTAAAAGTATCCCTCTGTTTATGTGCCACTAGGTTAGAATACACGTAGGGTCAAAAAAGGTAGTCTTGGTTACACTTTGGTCAGCCTTAAAAGACTATGTCACAAGGAGGGTGTCGTATCGAATTCTAGTTACAGAGTTGAACCAATTACAAGGTTTTACTTATAACTAACCAGGCGGAAAAAGTTAATTCTTATGCTCCGTTTGAAGTAAAGTAATATGAAATCGAATACAAGACAAGTACAACAATAATATGAATAAAACTGAGCACTGTATTATAGCTTGCAGATTCGAAGTCTATATCAGAGTGATTTACATTTGCTTGATTAAAGCATGGTTACAAGTGTCTATATATAATGCCCTAAGGAATCAGGAGAACCCTTGATTCCTAACAATCATCTTGACCGTCAAGTAAAGATACATGAACTAGAATAATATTAAACTAGTCTAGAAGATAATCGTGTCAGCTTCATGTCAGGAGAATGGCGGGAAACTTGATCAGATATGTCAGAGACAAGTGGAGCATGTCAAGTTGATGTCCGAGATAACTCGTCTTACCAGGTAACTTGAGTTATCTCAGGCGTATCCACTGTCCGAGATAAAACTGTTCTCCCGAGGTAAAATAAGCTTCCGAGGTAAGGTGACCTTCCGAGGTAACTGTAAGTTATCTCGGGCCTTCTATTCTTCCTAGATAACATGTTTAGCCGATCAGCATCATTTCTTTAGGAGAAATATTTCCTTACAATCTCTCCCTAAGATGATGCTTCCAAAATCTTCCGAATATCATACTAAATGAAAAACAAAATGTTTGAAACTGTTTTTGAGCCAAAAGCAACTAACTTCTTCAGCAAAGTTGATTCCTTCTACTGATCCTTTGTCATGTCAAATCTGAACAGTTGGTTTATGTGCATACAATCCAGTATTGTTTTCTGATCATTAAAGTTCCATTCACATGGATTTATCTCTCTGTGTCGTGTGAATGATCCATCAGCTTTGTATACAATGTATCTGTCAATAGCTAGATCCAATTCCACATGAGTAACAAGATAGTCAGTTCTGATAGGTGCAGCAGATGAAGCTTCCCTTTTTGTTGTGTCAAAGTGCAACCTTATCTTCATAATTTAGGACTCTTGAGAACTTAGTCTTTTGCCATCACCAGCCACATTTCTTACATCACCAAGTTCTAGGTCAGATAAAGTTGTAAGAGCTTCATTGCTGCTGAGTCTTAGAACTTTAATGGTGCTTGTAGTAAACAAGTAGAAACTTAAGTCTTCATCAAATTTTCAAGAGATAATTCTTCTTCTATCAGCATGCATATCTTCAGGTACTTTCTTGTCTGAAGATGAGTCAGAGCTAGAGGAAATGACTTGAGATCTTTTCCTTTTTGCCATTAATTTCTTACTCCTTGAGGTACCTGTTGTGGATTCTGGTGGGTTCACAGGTTTGTTGCTTTAGTAGGTGCTGAGGTTGGTTGTGTAGAAGGTGGTTGTGTGGAATTATGAGTTGATTTTTGGATTGAAGGGATTTGGGATGATTCTGTTGTGAGTTTTGGTTTAGGTTTTATGAGAGGTTCAATGGGAGTGAAGTTATCAGCTCTGAATTTTGGTGGAATGGGTTTACTAGGTTTGGACTTTTTGGTTGGTGGCTTTGTGAATTGGGGTCTGCTGGCCCTGGGTGGGCTTCGTTTGGTAAGAATGGTGGAGATTTGTGTAGTAGTTGGTGGAGTAGAGGGTGTATTGCCAAGAAGTGAGTCTATGAGACTCATAGGTTTAGGAGAATGAGGAGGTGTACCTGAGAAAGCTCCTAGAGGTCTAGGAATTCTTGTTCTTTTTGATATCCTTGATTGCTCCTTTCTTTTCTCACCATACCTGTCTCTTAGAGTATTCAAAGAGCATGGATTGACTGTGTTCTTTTCCTCTCCTAAAATCTCTATCCTCTCCTAAAATCTCTTTAAAGTACCTTTTGAGTGCTTTTGTCTCCTATTCTTTTGTAAGAGGATCCTTAGCAATTTTCTGTGTTTCCTCATTTTTCAATTGCTCATGAGTGATATTATCAGCTTCAAGTCTTTGGATGAGTCTCAGATTTCCTTTTTCTTCTACTACCATTGACATTAAATCACATAAATCATTAGCGGAGGTCAAGCTAATGGCTTCAGGGGTGACCCATCCTCTAGCTAAGATAATGTCTCTCAATCTTATCACTAACTCCCAGTTAGCATCATTTGCAGCTAGCCTGCTCTGTTCCTTTTCTTTGTTTACAGCAATCCTGGCCTCTTCAGCAAATGATTGGTGCCTCTTTTCTTTGGCTTGGTCTAGCTTCTTATTCCTTTCTTCTATAGACCTTGTATTTGCTTCTTTAATAATATCAATAACTTCTTCATTGTCTTGATAAATATTCAAGTTTTCTTAAAGCACAAATGCCTCTGCCATTTCTTCGTTTAGGTTTTCATGTTCCATTCTTTCAATCAAATCAGTTGCAAGTACATAGTTTATCATACTTACTTTACTAGCAGATAAGGTGGTCTCTTGCCCATCCAGAAGCTTTACAGGTTCTGTGGCATTTGGTGCAAACAGCTTTGCAGGGATCTTCACACCTTCTCTGCTTCTTCTTTTGAACTCATTGATCATTTTCAGCTGAGCCGTATGAGACATCATTCTTTCATTGAATTCTCTTACTAATGCCTTGTCACATGCTCTTCTCCCATCAAGATCTTCACCATGCCTTTGAAGAATGGGAATAAAGACAGTTCTAGAACAGTTTATTTTGTGTTCAGGAGATGACACATTCTTGTAGGCAGGTTTGAACTTCTTCTCATATTATGCCTATAGTAGTTCAGCATCTGTCATTTTCTTCTTACCTTTCCCCAAATTTGGATTGTCATTGGGGTAGGTTATGAGTCTGTCACTGATGGTAGCTCTCTTTACAAATGGTGGCAGTGGATTGATCTTTACCTCACATGTTCCTGGCTTATATTTAGCCCAGTAGTTGGCCAAAATATTTCTTATAATTTCCTCTATAGGAGTTGAAGGAGCCACAAGAACTATTTCTGAATAGTCATTCATCTCTAATACCTCCCAAATCTACTGGAGGAGCTTCAATTTGAAGAATTTGTTCAGGTTCAACAGGAGGAGAAGGTGCAGAAGTTAACCAAGAAAAACTAATTCCTTGATAAATTTTCTTTGTATGTAGCATAGCCAGTGTTTCTGCTTCTTCCCAAATGTTTGCTTAAGTAAACTTGAACCTGATAGGCGGATCTGTGTCTGCTGCAAAGAACATTAGAATGTTGGTTTCATCCTCCGGAGTAACTGTTTGCTCCGAGGTAACTTGATCAGCAGCAACAACAATAGCAAGTTCCAAGTTAATATTATCCGGGGTAAATTGTTCACCTGGAGTAATATGTTCTCCCGATATAACTTCTTCAGCTTTTGAGGTAACTTCATTATCTACCTCGGGATCAATTAGATCTTTGTAATCCTTCAGAAAGTCTTCTATTTGTTCATCAGCAATATCCATATCAATTTTGTACACATCCTTGTTGATTTCTTGAATAAATTCTGATCTTTGACAGTAGTGTCTTCTTTTAACACACTTTGAACTTCCTCATCATCTTTCTTTTCATTACCATTATCACCATTGTTGTCATCATCATTATCATCATTGTTGTTATCATCATCTTCATCCATCACTTCTGTCTCAGCATCAAGATCAACTCCTTCTTCTTCAGCAATTGCCCTCATTTCATGGGTAATAAATATCTTTCTATAATTTGCTGAATCTTCCTGATAGAGGCGGGAAGAGCTCCTGCAGCTATCATAGTGAAGAGAAATAGTTCCTTCAGGTTGTCTTTGTGTGGGGCCACAGCAAGGATGTCAGCTATTAAGACTTCTTTCCATGCTTCTTCAATTAGAAATGGCTCTATTCCCATAGATTGAAACAGCTTCAATCTAACCTCCTTGGGTACTCTTGTATACCAGTCAAATTCAGTAAAATCTTCTTCTCTGTAGGCCCTATACCCCTCCATTTTGGTAGCCTCATCTTTTTCAATACGAAGTTCTTGTGGTGGAGTGGTGGCTTTACATTTTGAGCTTAAAGTTCTGGTAACATCCTCTTTTGCAGAGGGGACCTGTTGATTCATGACTTGCTTCAACTCTTCACTCTGCAATTTCACAGTTTGTGAAAGCAAAGTGAACTGTGTCTGTAAATATTGGTACAAAACCGTTAATTCATTTAGTGAAAGCTTGCTCTCCATTAGTTTGAAGCCAATATCCTTGAGCAAAGAAGGACCATCAAGCCTTGCTTGATAATGGCCCTCACCCTGGTTATATTGGCGCCTGGGATTCCTAGTCACATCCTCATTTACCTCGGGCGCCACTAAAGGTGCCTTTGGGTCAGAAGATGGTCTAGTTGCCATGAATTGGGTCTTATATATGTTACCACTGACCACTGGATCCAGTGGAGGATTCAAGTGTAGTGGCAACCCTTTTCACATCAGTCATGTCTATACTTCTATGGCTGAACTCCTTACCCAAGTGTGGTTGGGGTGATTTTTCCTTGAGACTCTTCAACACATCTCTTGCAAATAAGGTTTCTAGAGATAGTGTATCATAAGAAGTACAGAAAATGTTATCACCTTCACTTTGAGGTGTAAATTGGCTTGGTCTTGTTGAAGTTTTGCTAGTGAATGAGGGATGTACATTCAACCCTATAGGTTCATCTCCTTTAGGAGAGTCAACTTTTGCTTGGTTATCCCTTTTGGCTCTCTTCTGCCTAAGGACTTTGTCCTTGGCAGGGCTTAAAGTTTGGGTGGCTATGGGTTGCACAAGTGGAGTAGACCTTGAACCCCCTTTTTAGGATTTTTCTGGATCATTGGTAGGGGATGAAATGACTAAAATGTTGACAAATTTTTAGTGTCTCTTCCTCATTTTAGGTGTTACTTGTTTAAAGGAGGAAGGATTGTCAGTTGGAGGTTCAACTTCTACTGGTAACACAGGGTTGTCAACTGGAGCAGTAAGCTCAGGATTTGCCTGTGGTTGCACCATTGGTGCAGCCACTAGAGGTCTTGGCACAGGTATGGGATGGTCAGTGTCCCTACCTGTATACCCTTTGTTCTTTTCATTGCTTTACTAGATAAGAAAATAATTTTTCATTTGGTACCCTTAACTGATAAAGTTTATCTGAGATTTTTAAATTGGGTATCAAACTCCTTAGAATGTGCTGCAAAAACCTTGGATACATGTGAAAGAAGTGAACATTGTTGGGTTTTAAATTGTCCACTAACCCATCCAGCACCATTCTAGAAAAATTAAAAGTTAGACCTTGTACCAGTGCATGAAAATCTGAGGCCTGTACTGAAGAGAGTTCATCAACACTCTTATTTTAGGATAGATTTGCCAGAATCACATGTGCAAGAAATATCCATTTGAATGACAGATGTTATTTCATTAACTTCTTGTCTGATCCTCCATACCCTATAGCCCTTAAGGTTGCAAGATACTTAGAGGAGGTCACTTCTTTGAAGCCTCCTTAGTCATTGAACTTTAGATGTGATCTTATGACCTCTTCAGTGATTGTTACCTCGTGACCTTGAACTTTTGATTGTACATTATACACTCCTTCGGCAGTTTTTGTTCTTGAAGAATTGTGCCAAAAATCTGTAATCACGACTTCGCAAATGTTTGGGTAAATAGTAAGCGCGTAGCAAATGTGTGATGCTTTCAGAAAGTCAATCATTTCATGAAATACAGAGCTTTTCTCTGTTTTTTACAGTAGTGCCACTGTGATGTGATCAGCATGGAAAAGGGCATTTGCATCAGAAGATGATGCCCCTTTCTTAGCTTTAGGTGCCATTAGTTGATGTGTTGTTTGAAGATGAACAGAATCGAAGAAGTATGAGCAGGTAGTGAAGAAAAGTGAGTGTTTGGAAGTAACGGTGAGTAAATGCGTGCAGTTAATTTATGAGATCGTGGGTTTTAGGTTACTGCTTGTCGCTTTAAATTAGGGATGTGGAAGGGATGGTTATTATAAAAAGCACAAGTGGGTCTGGTAAAAGAGAAAAAGGTGGGTTGACGTGGCTTCTTCTTGTTGGACCTACGGTTGTCCCATCGGACAACATGCACATATATTTTTTAGAAGATAACCTTTTTCTTAAGTTATCAGTAAAATTTTATCACGAAAGACAAATTTTACCGATAACCTAGGTGAAATTTTATCTCGGGTGAAGTTACCTCGAACGAGGTTTTCATCAGAGATAACTCTTTTAATCTCTTCTAACTGTCCTGGTGAGATTATCTAGGAGAGATGACCTCATCCGTATAAATAAAGTTACCTCGTGTGTAGGTATCTAGGGTAAGATAGTTTATCCTTGATTTAGTTATCTCGGATGTGGTTATCTCGGGTGAGATTTCGTCATCCGATATAAATATAGTTACCTCGGGTGTGGTTATCTCTGGTGAAATAACTTTTCCTTGGTAAGTTTAATTATCTCGGATGAAGTTATCTCGAGTAAGATTACCTCGGTAGTACTTTTAACAAAAATTTGTGATTCTTTTTATTTCATGAGATGGAAAAAAATTTTGTTTTCTCAGATTTGAAATGATTTTATTTAATCAAAATTCATTATTCCTATGGCTGTGATAAGGTAGAAAAATCTGGCATCATCAAATGCTTTTGTGAATAAATCAGCTAATTGGTTTTCAGTTGGAACATGATGGAGTTTGATTAATTTCTTTTCAACGCAATCTCTAATAAAATGACACCTGATTTCAATGTGCTTAGTCTTTGAATGTTTGATAGGATTGTTGGTGATGCTGATGGCACTTGTGTTGTCAGCATACATAGGAGTTTCCATGAAGTTGAAGCCATAGTCCATCATCTGATTTGAATCCAAAGTACTTGGCCACTACATGTTAAAGTTGCAATGTATTATGCTTCTGTTGTAGAAGTTGAGACACATGTCTGCTTTTTCGCATTGCCATGTCACAAGTCTGTCTACTAGAAATTGACATCCACCAGATGTTGAACTTTTGTCAAGATTGCATCCTCCATAGTCATTGTCTGTGAAAGCCTTCAGATTGAAGTATTTATTTTTAGAATACCATAACCCAAGCTTTGGTTGTCCTTTTAGGTATCTAAAAATTCTTTTCACAGCATTTAAGTGTGATTCCTTTGGTCCAGCCTGATATCTAGCACACAAGCAAACACTAAACATAATGTCAGGTCTGCTAGCTGTAAGATACATAAGGGAACCAATCATGGCCCTATATGTATGCTCATCAACAGGTTCACCAGTTACATCAGATGTTAACTTGTGTGATGTTGATATAGGGGTTTTGGCAGTGGAGGATGACAGCATGTCAAACCTCTTTAGCATATCCTGAATATATTTTGATTGATTCAAGAAATGCCTTTTTTTGTTTTCCTTACTTGAAGACCTAAAAAGAAAGTGAGTTCACCCATTGAGCTCATTTCAAATTTTTCTTGCATTAGGACTTCAAACTCCTTACAAAGAGCATCTTTTGTTGAACCAAAGATTATATCATCATCATAAATTAGTACCATTAAAAGATCCTTACCAATAGTTTTTGTCACACCCCCAAAATACCACTAACGGAGTTTATACCGTTAAGGGGCGCGACTAGACCAGGATCCACAACCATAGTTACAAATACTAAACGAATCAGGGTTAGTTCAAACACAAGTTATAAATCAGAGTCTTAAATACACGCAGCGGAAATAATTATCCTGGCACTAACCACGTGCCTTACAAATTCATTGTTTTATAAATCCCCAACTTAAGTTAAATAAAAAATAAGAGTCTTCACGTGCCATGCCAACCTCCGGTGGATACTCCTTAGCGATCTGCAAAAGTTTAAACCACGCAAGTGTCAACCTAACGGTTGGTGAGTTCACAGTGGGCTTGTCATGCATTGGCCCGGTCTCATAATCATAATTCGTGTCAAGGTATACTTGCAAGTTATTTATTTGTGAAAAGCAATGCTCATAATTAAATCTCAGTTTATAAATGGTTTGTCCGTGACCTACGTCATCGGGTATGTACTAGTTCCGTAAAGTTAAAGGACTCAACCGATATCGCGGGTAGCTAATCCGTTGTTCCATGCTCTAAGGAAGTTTGTACCAAAGCTGACTTATTTTGTGGGGGCCGAGCCATCCCGTACGGTGCGGACCTACGTCATCGCGGTTTTTGCCTCCCCCGTGTCCTCCCCGGGACTACGGTCAAATAGGCTGATATTGTTCCTCCGTGCACTCCCCGTGCCACGGGGCGGAGTTTGTCAAACTCCAGTAGATCTACCCAACATCCCCTCGCTTTACAATTAATGGCACAATTTTAGTTGAGGACTTTTAAGTTATAAGGCATCCTTAGAAAACATGTGATATCATATGGTTCAGACTTTAACCTACACTAGCCATATTAAAACGTTTTCAGTTTTGTTTCAGAAATAGTTTGTTTAAGTCCACAAGTGTTTCCCATAAAACACTTCAGTTCATCAAGTGGGTGCCGAGCATTCCCGAGTTCTCATGTATTTGTCAGCATTGTTTTTCGTTAAGTTGTTCGGTGTGGCCCAAACAGGCTCACGGTAAACAAGTTAGTGACACTCACCTTGGGTTGCACTGCTACACTTGCTAAGTATCCAAGTTATGTTTGCTTAACGAAGACCTAGAACACGTTTAGGTCTTAAGTATTAGTTTCGTCTATTCTTTACTTAACGTCACTATGGCCCATAACATAGCACGTTGCAACTATGACTCGACATACCGACACACGACACCAATGGTTGATCATAAACAAGGGTTCATATAAATCAGATATCAAACATGTTTCATCATGGCATAATCATGTAAGTCATGGCATAACACTTAAGCAAATTTCACAAGTTTGGTTTTTAGGTCAGGTCTTAGTTTCGCTAGCACAGTTTCGCTAGGCAGTTTCGCTAGGTGCACGGGCAGCACTTTCGCTAGGCAATGCCCGGTAACACAGTTTCGCTAGGCTAGTTTCGCCCGAAACTGCTGACGCAGTTTCGCTAGCCTAGTTTCGCAGGGAAACTGGTTTGAACTTTCGTTCAGGTATTTCGCTCGGTAGTTTCGTTCGAGCAGGTCTGGTCAGGTTACCCGGCGACACTATAGTTTCGCTGGGTAGTGTCGCTGGAAGGAGATATAGTTTCGCTACTTAGTTTCGCCCAGAGAACACGCAGTTTCGCTGGTCGCGAAAAACATACGGATTTGCCTAAAAATTAACCTAACAGCTTCTGATCTTACATGCAATTCATTATCTAGCATTCATGGGCATTTACCAACATAAATCAAGCAGCTTTAACACGTTTAACATGCATTTTAATCATCAAATCTCTAAAAACACTTCTAAACCCTAAAATGACCAAAATTGCATAAATCATCATCATGGTTGGATTTCAAACGTAAAGTTATCAACTTTATTACAGATCTAGCATTCCTAAACAACATACTAGCAGATCAAGCAGTTACATGAAGATTTGAGCATACTTTTTAAGAAAACACAAAGAAAACACATAAATAAAGGTTTTTGGGACTCACGTTTGGTTCAAGAATCGATAGATAAGATGAGATGATGGTCTAGAGGCTAAGATCTCGGTCCCTTGATGGTATCCTCGGCTGACCAGATTCCAGAGAAGTGTGTGTGTGTGTTTGTTGTGAAATGAGGCAAATGAGGCTACTAGGGTTCATTAAGTTTATTTATATCAGAGGCTAGTTTCGCTGGCAGTTTCGCTGGCCAGGCGAAACTAGCTCTGGTCTCGGGTACATTGATCAGTCTAGCCTGCTACCGGGCGAATCTGTAGTTTCGCTCGGTAGTTTCGCTGACTACCAAATTTAGGCAATTTTCACATAATCAAGTATTTACAATTAATCATGCTATTCACAATAATAAGTCATGTATTTAAATCACATTGCACATAAAGACAATCAATGATGAACACATAACACATATGGACGGGTTCGGTGATCAACCAAAGGTCGTGGACGTATTCGGCCTAGTTATGCATTAGCTACTAAGTTAACACTTATAACGTAACTAACGGATTTTATCCACGCCTTGAGT
>JBCNJP010000009.1:50337954-50368186 GCA_039602395.1 Deinandra increscens subsp. villosa | reverse complement strand
TACAAATGCGGGATTTGGTTTACGTCAACAGTTAATAGTAAGGCACAAACATTTTAAACATTAATAAGATCAGATAAGGCACATTAATACTTAATTTAAAAGTCAAAGTAAGCGGTTTGACCTGGATTTTCGGACGAGGTGTCGCAATAAAGAAAATCAAACACGTTTAAATCTTTGCAAAATGAAAACATGTATACATAGTGATTGCTCATATTCTTTTCACATATCTTTTTCTTGATACCCTAAAATACGCATCAAGAGTTGTCCACTAGGTCAACCATCAGATTTAATGTATATCACATATAAATACTTTCCGATTTGCCGAACCTACCTAGCACATCGAACAATGATCTTATGGCTTTTTCACTTACTCTATCTGCGAGTGAGAAACGTTAGCTAATGTACCATTATTTCCCAATGATCAATTACTCAATTTTGATGTTTTTAATTTTTTTTATCTTTTGCATTGCTCTTTTTCTCCCCCCTAAAATGAAAAACTCTATTTTTGGATTTTTCATTGTATAAAATGCAAGACACTATTTCTGATTTTTCAATTTTCTCCCCCTAACCATAAGTAAAACTATCAATTGTAAAACACACTTGAAAGAAAGAAAATTGATCGACCAACACGGACACTATACCGTTTTAGTTTTGAAAACACTGTTTTATCAAAAATTGGTAAAAACTTTTGAAAATAATAAAGCATGGAAATGTTAAATTATGCAAGTTATTCACTATCAACAACACTTGCTTGATAGGTCCTCTTGAAGAAACCTGCAGACACCAGATAAATCTTTAGCGATTTTGGGATCGGCCCGAGTCAACAGCCTCGGGTGGCCCGATTTCTTCAACATGGTCTTTGTTAGTTGTAAAAACATATACGGATCATTTCCACATCATAGAAAGATAGAGACGAAGAAATCTAGTCATTTATTGTGTCAAATGGTTACACCGAAGGAGTTTACATCAATGAAGCTCGGGAGAGGTTGGACAAACCTCTCCTCTTAACTCAAAGACAAATGACCAAAAGTCTAAACTGACAAGCTAAGCTTCACCTATTTATAGGTAACTGCCCAACGTATCAGACTTCCCATGTTACCATTGGGTACGCTGTAGCGTACCATCCGGTACGCTTCATGGTACGTTGGAAACCTAGCTATTTCAACAATCTAGACAATTACATAATTCGCACAGTAATGACCACACTCGGAACATGATCTAACAAATTCCCCCTTGGACATTACTGTCGGATGTAAGTCTTTATCTTCAAGCAATTGTCATCAGTCAGTCTGTTACATCTTGAAATCTCGAACTTCAGCAAACTCCCCTTGGACTGAATATCAGGCATGCAAGAAACAGTTCGAATCTTGTACAATCTCCACAACCAACAAAGTTCCCCATAGCTTCAAGCACAACACATCCAATTGGAACCGGCATATTATATAATAGTTCACTTCATTAGTTGTTACCCGGAAACTTGTAAAGACATTCACGAACATCACTGCATGTTGAGAACAATTCATAATCTTCACAAACTTGTAATACATTCTGATCTTTATGAAAACCAACACGATCAGCATCAATTACAGAAATTCCCCCTCAGCATTAAGTCTCTCCCAATATATCAGCAGTCAAAGAACATCACGTCAGTGCTCTTGTAGATCAACACAAGAATCTCACGACTCAAGAAAGTATCAGGTATATGACAGAGAGTTCCAAACCATAACTGAAAACTTTGACATATCGGTTCGCTCGAACATCAGAAAACACTACCAATTCTTGAAGATCATAAATCATTGTCATCCCTGAACTGATTGCTTTGAATATTCACATTTTCCGTTTTCATTAGATAAAACTTTGAAATTTTCAAGGGTCTCAATTTTCCCCCTAAACATGTGACATATTCAATTCCCGATTCGAACCCAGCAAGCAGTATGTTCTTCACGTAGCTTGCGATGGAATCACATATTTTATGTTTATGTAGAAAAATAATCTCCGACAAACGTTCCAAAGGAATCACACCCCAGTTTCTGAATCTCTGTCCATCATCATAAACTTGTTTTTGAATATATGCCCACAAACATCTTTCAGAAATTCAATGACTAATTCATGATAAGCATCGGAATCTGGTCACTCTTGATTGTAAATTCAAAGCTACCGAATCAAGGGTAAAATCGATAACTGATTTTCTTTTGAAATTCTAATGACCTCACTCCATTCTTCAAAACAACCCCCAGATATTTATACTGATTAATGGGGGATCGGGGGCAGCAGCCCCTGGCGGGGTCCAAGGGGAACAGCCCCTGGCTGGGGACCAATATCAGCAGCATACCATTTGGTACGGCGTACCATTTGCTACGGCGCACCATTTGGTACGGTGTAACTGCTGCGTATCAAGCATAACCGCTCCGGACCACTATGGTACGTTCGATGAAGATTCACATGCATACCACCAGAGGAACATGGTACGGCGGAAGAACACACTGGTACGGTGGTTGATGATTGCCTTGCGTACCACCAACGTAACAGTGGCGTACCATCACTCAAAAACGCAAAAATCTTCAATATCACTCCAGATTCAGAATTCGTCGAACTTCTTCACTCAAACACTCATATTAGGTGCGAAACTGACTCAGAAAGCTTAGGTTTATCAAAAATCAATCGAAAACACACTGAATCTCACCTAAATGAACCTTTTAACGTCTCAAAAACTTCAAAAACGAAAATAGGATCTGGAAATTGAACCAACGACTCTGATACTAGTTGTAAAACAATATACGGATCATTTCCAGATCATAGAAAGATAGAGACGGAGAAATCTAGTCATTTATTGTGTCAAATGGTTACACCGAAGGAGTTTACATCAATGAAGCTCGGGAGAGGTTCGACAGAACTCTCCTCTCAACATAAAGACAAATGACCAAAAGTCTAAACCGACAAGCTAAGCTTCACCTATTTATAGGTAACTGCCCAACGTATCAGACTTCCCAGCGTACCATTGGGTACGCTGTAGTGTACCATCCGGTACGCTTCATGGTACGTTGGCAACCTAGCTATTTCAACAATCTAGACAATTACATAATTCGCACAGTAATGACAACACTTGGAACATGCTCTAACATATTCCCCCTTGGACATTACTGTCGGATGTAGGTCTTTATCTTCCAGCAATTGTCATCAGTCAGTCTGCTACATCTTGAAATCTCGAACTTCAGCAAACTCCCCTTGGACTGAATATCAGGCATGCAGGAAACAGTTCGAATCTTGTACAATCTCCACAACCAACAAAGTTCCCCCTAGCTTCAAGCACAGCACATCCAATTGGAATCGGCATATATGATAATAGTTCACTTCATTAGTTGTTACCTGGAAACTTGTAAAGACATTCACGAACATCACTGCATGTTGAGAACAATTCATAATTGTCACAAACTTGTAATACATTATGATCTTTATGAAAACCAACACGATCAGCATCTTCAATTACAGAAATTCCCCCTCAGCATTAAGTCTCTCCCAATATATCAGCAGTCAAAGAACATCACGTCAGTGCTCTCGGTAGATCAACACGAGAATCTCACGAATCAAGAAAGTATCAGGTATATGACAGAGAGTTCCAAAGCATAACTGAAAACTTTGATATATCAGTTCGCTCGAACATCAGAAAACACTACCAATTCATGAAGATCATAAATCATTGTCATCCCTGAACTGATTGCTTTGAATATTCACATTTTCCGTTTTCATTAGATAAAACTTTGAAATTTTCAAGGGTCTCAATTTCCCCCCTAAACATGTGACATATTCAATTCCCGATTCCAATCCAGCAAGCAGTATGTTCTTCAGGTAGCTTGCAATGGAATCACATATTTTATGTTTGTGTAGAAAAATAATCTCCGACAAACGTTCCAAAGGAATCACACCCTTTTGAATCTCTGTCCATCATCAGAAACTTATTTTTGAGTATATGCCCATCATCAAAAATCGTGACTACCCACAAACATCTTACAGAAATTCAACGACTAATTCATGATAAGCATCGGAATCTGGTAACTCTTGATTGTAAATTCACAGCTACCGAATCAAGGGTAAACTCGATAACTGATTTTTTCTTTGAAATTATAATGACCTCACTCCATTCTTCAAAACAACCCCCAGATATTTATACTGATTAACGGGGTCTCAGGGGCAGCAGCCCCTGGCGGGGTCCAAGGGGCAGAGCCTCTGGCTAGGGACCAATATCAGCGGCATACCATTTGGTATGGCGTACCATTTGGTACGGTGTAACTGCTGCGTATCAAGCATAACTGCTCCGGACCACTATGGTACGTTCGATGAAGATTCACATACGTACCACCAGAGGAACATGGTACGACGGAAAAACACATTGGTACGGTGTTTGAAGATTGCCTTGCGTACCACCAGCGTACCAGTGACGTACCATCTCCCAAAAACGCAAAAATCTTCAATTTTACTCCAGATTCAGAATTCGTCGAATTTCTTCACTCAAACATTCATATTAGGTGCGAAACTGACTCAGAAAGCTTAGGTTTATCAAAAATCAATCTAAAACTCACTGAATCTCACCTAAATGAACCTTTTAACGTCTTAAAAACTTCAAAAACAAAAATAGGATCTGGAAATTGAGCCAACGGCTCTGATACCAGTTGTAAAACCATATACGGATCATTTCCAGATCATAGAAAGATAGAGACGGAGAAATCTAGTTATTTATTGTGTCAAATGGTTACACCGAAGGAGTTTACATCAATGAAGCTCGGGAAAGGTTGGACAGACCTCTCCTCTCGGCACAAAGACAAATGACCAAAAGTCTAAACTGACAAGCTAAGCTTCACCTCTTTATAGGTAAACTGCCCAACGTACCAAACTTCCCAGCATACCATTTAGTACGTTGTAGCGTACCATCTGGTACGCTTCATGGTACGTTGGTAACCTAGCTATTTCAATAATCTAGACAATTACATAATTCGCACAGTAATGACCACACTCGGAACATGCTCTAACATTAGCCATGGAAACAACTCGTGGTTTACATATCTTTGATGATTAAAAGCTTTTGAATGAACCTAAAGATTTCTCAACTGTACTGTCGTCTTTCCGATTTGCCGAACCTACCTAGCACATCGAACAATGATCTTATGGCTTTTTCACTTACTCTATCTGCGAGTGAGAAACGTTAGCTAATGTACCATTATTTCCCAATGATCAATTACTCAATTTTGATGTTTTTAATTTTTTTTATCTTTTGCATTGCTCTTTTTCTCCCCCCTAAAATGAAAAACTCTATTTTTGGATTTTTCATTGTATAAAATGCAAGACACTATTTCTGATTTTTCAATTTTCTGCCCCTAACCATAAGTAAAACTATCAATTGTAAAACACACTTGAAAGAAAGAAAATTGATCGACCAACACGGACACTATACCGTTTTAGTTTTGAAAACACTGTTTTATCAAAAATTGGTAAAAACTTTTGAAAATAATAAAGCATGGAAATGTTAAATTATGCAAGTTATTCACTATCAACAACACTTGCTTGATAGGTCCTCTTGAAGAAACCTGCAGACACCAGATAAATCTTTAGCGATTTTGGGATCGGCCCGAGTCAACAGCCTCGGGTGGCCCGATTTCTTCAACATGGTCTTTGTTAGTTGTAAAAACATATACGGATCATTTCCACATCATAGAAAGATAGAGACGAAGAAATCTAGTCATTTATTGTGTCAAATGGTTACACCGAAGGAGTTTACATCAATGAAGCTCGGGAGAGGTTGGACAAACCTCTCCTCTTAACTCAAAGACAAATGACCAAAAGTCTAAACTGACAAGCTAAGCTTCACCTATTTATAGGTAACTGCCCAACGTATCAGACTTCCCATGTTACCATTGGGTACGCTGTAGCGTACCATCCGGTACGCTTCATGGTACGTTGGAAACCTAGCTATTTCAACAATCTAGACAATTACATAATTCGCACAGTAATGACCACACTCGGAACATGATCTAACAAATTCCCCCTTGGACATTACTGTCGGATGTAAGTCTTTATCTTCAAGCAATTGTCATCAGTCAGTCTGTTACATCTTGAAATCTCGAACTTCAGCAAACTCCCCTTGGACTGAATATCAGGCATGCAAGAAACAGTTCGAATCTTGTACAATCTCCACAACCAACAAAGTTCCCCCTAGCTTCAAGCACAACACATCCAATTGGAACCGGCATATTATATAATAGTTCACTTCATTAGTTGTTACCCGGAAACTTGTAAAGACATTCACGAACATCACTGCATGTTGAGAACAATTCATAATCTTCACAAACTTGTAATACATTCTGATCTTTATGAAAACCAACACGATCAGCATCAATTACAGAAATTCCCCCTCAGCATTAAGTCTCTCCCAATATATCAGCAGTCAAAGAACATCACGTCAGTGCTCTTGTAGATCAACACAAGAATCTCACGACTCAAGAAAGTATCAGGTATATGACAGAGAGTTCCAAACCATAACTGAAAACTTTGACATATCGGTTCGCTCGAACATCAGAAAACACTACCAATTCTTGAAGATCATAAATCATTGTCATCCCTGAACTGATTGCTTTGAATATTCACATTTTCCGTTTTCATTAGATAAAACTTTGAAATTTTCAAGGGTCTCAATTTTCCCCCTAAACATGTGACATATTCAATTCCCGATTCGAACCCAGCAAGCAGTATGTTCTTCAGGTAGCTTGCGATGGAATCACATATTTTATGTTTATGTAGAAAAATAATCTCCGACAAACGTTCCAAAGGAATCACACCCCAGTTTCTGAATCTCTGTCCATCATCATAAACTTGTTTTTGAATATATGCCCACAAACATCTTTCAGAAATTCAATGACTAATTCATGATAAGCATCGGAATCTGGTCACTCTTGATTGTAAATTCAAAGCTACCGAATCAAGGGTAAACTCGATAACTGATTTTCTTTTGAAATTCTAATGACCTCACTCCATTCTTCAAAACAACCCCCAGATATTTATACTGATTAATGGGGGATCGGGGGCAGCAGCCCCTGGCGGGGTCCAAGGGGAACAGCCCCTGGCTGGGGACCAATATCAGCAGCATACCATTTGGTACGGCGTACCATTTGCTACGGCGCACCATTTGGTACGGTGTAACTGCTGCGTATCAAGCATAACCGCTCCGGACCACTATGGTACGTTCGATGAAGATTCACATGCATACCACCAGAGGAACATGGTACGGCGGAAGAACACACTGGTACGGTGGTTGATGATTGCCTTGCGTACCACCAACGTAACAGTGGCGTACCATCACTCAAAAACGCAAAAATCTTCAATATCACTCCAGATTCAGAATTCGTCGAACTTCTTCACTCAAACACTCATATTAGGTGCGAAACTGACTCAGAAAGCTTAGGTTTATCAAAAATCAATCGAAAACACACTGAATCTCACCTAAATGAACCTTTTAACGTCTCAAAAAACTTCAAAAACGAAAATAGGATCTGGAAATTGAACCAACGACTCTGATACTAGTTGTAAAACAATATACGGATCATTTCCAGATCATAGAAAGATAGAGACGGAGAAATCTAGTCATTTATTGTGTCAAATGGTTACACCGAAGGAGTTTACATCAATGAAGCTCGGGAGAGGTTCGACAGAACTCTCCTCTCAACATAAAGACAAATGACCAAAAGTCTAAACTGACAAGCTAAGCTTCACCTATTTATAGGTAACTGCCCAACGTATCAGACTTCCCAGCGTACCATTGGGTACGCTGTAGTGTACCATCCGGTACGCTTCATGGTACGTTGGCAACCTAGCTATTTCAACAATCTAGACAATTACATAATTCGCACAGTAATGACAACACTTGGAACATGCTCTAACATATTCCCCCTTGGACATTACTGTCGGATGTAGGTCTTTATCTTCCAGCAATTGTCATCAGTCAGTCTGCTACATCTTGAAATCTCGAACTTCAGCAAACTCCCCTTGGACTGAATATCAGGCATGCAGGAAACAGTTCGAATCTTGTACAATCTCCACAACCAACAAAGTTCCCCCTAGCTTCAAGCACAGCACATCCAATTGGAATCGGCATATATGATAATAGTTCACTTCATTAGTTGTTACCTGGAAACTTGTAAAGACATTCACGAACATCACTGCATGTTGAGAACAATTCATAATTGTCACAAACTTGTAATACATTATGATCTTTATGAAAACCAACACGATCAGCATCTTCAATTACAGAAATTCCCCCTCAGCATTAAGTCTCTCCCAATATATCAGCAGTCAAAGAACATCACGTCAGTGCTCTCGGTAGATCAACACGAGAATCTCACGAATCAAGAAAGTATCAGGTATATGACAGAGAGTTCCAAAGCATAACTGAAAACTTTGATATATCAGTTCGCTCGAACATCAGAAAACACTACCAATTCATGAAGATCATAAATCATTGTCATCCCTGAACTGATTGCTTTGAATATTCACATTTTCCGTTTTCATTAGATAAAACTTTGAAATTTTCAAGGGTCTCAATTTCCCCCCTAAACATGTGACATATTCAATTCCCGATTCCAATCCAGCAAGCAGTATATTCTTCAGGTAGCTTGCAATGGAATCACATATTTTATGTTTGTGTAGAAAAATAATCTCCGACAAACGTTCCAAAGGAATCACACCCTTTTGAATCTCTGTCCATCATCAGAAACTTATTTTTGAGTATATGCCCATCATCAAAAATCGTGACTACCCACAAACATCTTACAGAAATTCAACGACTAATTCATGATAAGCATCAAAATCTGGTAACTCTTGATTGTAAATTCACAGCTACCGAATCAAGGGTAAACTCGATAACTGATTTTTTCTTTGAAATTATAATGACCTCACTCCATTCTTCAAAACAACCCCCAGATATTTATACTGATTAACGGGGTCTCAGGGGCAGCAGCCCCTGGCGGGGTCCAAGGGGCAGAGCCTCTGGCTAGGGACCAATATCAGCGGCATACCATTTGGTATGGCGTACCATTTGGTACGGTGTAACTGCTGCGTATCAAGCATAACTGCTCCGGACCACTATGGTACGTTCGATGAAGATTCACATACGTACCACCAGAGGAACATGGTACGACGGAAAAACACATTGGTACGGTGTTTGAAGATTGCCTTGCGTACCACCAGCGTACCAGTGACGTACCATCACCCAAAAACGCAAAAATCTTCAATTTTACTCCAGATTCAGAATTCGTCGAATTTCTTCACTCAAACATTCATATTAGGTGCGAAACTGACTCAGAAAGCTTAGGTTTATCAAAAATCAATCTAAAACTCACTGAATCTCACCTAAATGAACCTTTTAACGTCTTAAAAACTTCAAAAACAAAAATAGGATCTGGAAATTGAGCCAACGGCTCTGATACCAGTTGTAAAACCATATACGGATCATTTCCAGATCATAGAAAGATAGAGACGGAGAAATCTAGTTATTTATTGTGTCAAATGGTTACACCGAAGGAGTTTACATCAATGAAGCTCGGGAGAGGTTGGACAGACCTCTCCTCTCGGCACAAAGACAAATGACCAAAAGTCTAAACTGACAAGCTAAGCTTCACCTCTTTATAGGTAAACTGTCCAACGTACCAAACTTCCCAGCATACCATTTGGTACGCTGTAGCGTACCATCTGGTACGCTTCATGGTACGTTGGTAACCTAGCTATTTCAATAATCTAGACAATTACATAATTCGCACAGTAATGACCACACTCGGAACATGCTCTAACATTAGCCATGGAAACAACTCGTGGTTTACATATCTTTGATGATTGAAAGCTTTTGAATGAACCTAAAGATTTCTCAACTGTCGTCTTTGTCCAAGACGGTGTACTAGTTGATCTAAACTTTGACTATTTAGGTTCATCGAAAATTTGACCATTAACGTCCACATATTTAGCAGTATTCTTCACATAGGAATGAGTGCTCGCATTCGTAGGACATTGAGCAGGAAGATGTCCTGGCTTACAACGTGTGTAACACTTACATTGAAAAACGTTTATTCAACTGTTATGAAAATTTAGCTCAAAAATTTTCTTTTTATCAGATAAATTCTTTGGTTTCCAACTATGAATCGTAGCAGGAGAATCATAGTAACCAAAAGAAAGACTAGAATCAAATGTCACACCCCAACCGACAGCGGAAACGGCGGGGCAATATTAGATTGCCCATAAGCTCATGACAACTAATTTAGTGACAATAGTTAAATAACGAATTTCATTGATAACATTGAAAGATAAAACCATGCACCACATATTGATAATAAATACAATTTATTTATTAAACTAGGTCCAAAAGCCCTATGTGATAGCATCTTGAAACATCAACATCATAGCCTGCAACATGTATAAAATAAGGGGGTCAATTATAAATAGTTGGTGAGTAACCACAAGTTTAATACATAACATATATTTGAAAAACATGTGTTACGTGTCATATGATAGAATAAGTGACATATAACATGCTAGAAGATATTGACAACATGAAAGAATAAGCATAACCAAAATTGTTGGTATAAAATGACAGCATGAAATACTAGGCATATGAAATAGGCTCCAAACACCCAACGCAAACCGGTCAAGTTGAGTGGGTTGTCAACCGATAGATCTACCTTTGTTACCCCAGGCCTTACGTTAATGTTTATGCCAAATGAAAGACATGACAGACATAACAACCATGACATACTTGACATCCTATGATAAACATGAAAGCCTTTGAAAATCACATATTGACAAATCATGTTAGAAGTCACATAACACATAATTCACACATAGATCACATACGCATGGTAAATGATAAACTTGAAAGACAACACTTTGAAATAGGATACATGTTGCGACCCCAAAAATGAGAAAATGAGAAAAGGGGCAATGATTACTCACATGGAATACCGATAGAGCTAAAGCGAATAGATGTGGAATGATATCCCAAGGAGGTCACCCTAACATGACAGATCTAATGAGAATAGTGTTGTTGGGCTAAGTCCTTATGCATTTTGGGAATGCATGTTATTGTTATTAATAATGAGTTTGTGTTCAAAAACTGAATTACATATTATAACGATCAACAATTAGTTTAATTCTTAAATTGTGAAAAACAAGCTTACATCCCCAATAGTTCATGCATAAAACGTTGACTTTTGGATTAGAAGAATATAAATGAAATTGGACATGCTAGGTTGGACTCGTTGGGCCTAATGAGCCTTTACAAGGCTACACCAAGACTAAAGGCGGCCTAAGCAAGGCTACACGTCCTAAGGACGTGCCTTAGCAAAGCTAGGTTGTCCAAAGGACAAGCCTTAACAATACTAGGCGTTCTAAGAACGAGCCCTAGCAAGACTACCTAAACGAGCCTAGAGCTCCTAACTAAACTAAACTAAGAAAATGATAAATAAATAAATAATGAAAGGAGTGAAAGAAAGAAAACAAAGAAAGAAAAAGAAGAAGAATTACATGAAAGAAGCTTTTCAAACGAGACAAGCTTGAAGGGCATCACCTTCCCGTCGTGAGCATAAAAAAAACTACTAAGCACGACACCCAAAGGGGTATTGTGGTTGTGGAACCACCAAAAATTGGTTATTCCACTTGTTTATACTCAAACTAGGAGTTGCAAACTATAAGGGACATAGTAGGGGTATTTATAGGTGTGAAAGGGAGCAAAAACTTGTTATTATGGCGATGTGGTACGGGTTTGGAAGGGGGGTCACGACTTTGCAAATCAACAACCAACACCAACCTTGTCTTCACAATTCCCGTTTCGTTATAAGTCGGTTTCGCATGCGGTTTTCGCCCACGTTCATCGTTTTCAGAGTACTATCATATGGAAGAAGGTAATCTAGCATTCATGGTGTTGAGAATCGGGGTTTAAACCTTGGATCTTATGTGGGTTGGGTTTCCAGGTTTTTGAAAGATACGGATGTTACAGTCTCCCCTATTTTAGGAAATTTCGTCCCGAAATTCACTTAGTGAAAGGTTGTGAAAGGATTACACCGAAGGGTACACTTATGGTTACAAAATCAATTGTGAAAGGTTTACTTAACCGCACGGATTAAATTTGATCACTGATATAAACTTGTGAGACCGGTTTTGACACAACCACTAGGGCCAACTCTTGCTCCGACACCTAGTCCACTTTTATAGCACCACCGATGCTTATATATAGGTTGTACCACAGCTAACCCACCACATCTTTGGTACTCCAAAAGCGTATTAGTTGCCTATGATGAGCCTCCCTAACACACACAAAAATAGAAAGAAAAAAAGACTTTCGATAAACGAATACTTGAAACCACAACAGTCAGTTGTAAATTTTATAACTCTTGATAGTTTGGCATAAAAGAATTGATGGCCAACAAATCGGGAATCATGGGTCATATTTTGATTTGAAGATGACATCGTATGATTTGCTAAACAAATTGGTCAAGAAAACGAATCCACCCGAGTAAGAAGAGACGGAGGATAGAAAATGGGGTTGAGGGGTTAACATGTATCCATTCGAAAGTGGCAACTTGACTAATTGAAATCAATAAAAATGAATGCTTTAAGTTGAAATTTATAACTTAAGTTGAAATCAATGTAAATGATAAAACAATGTCGGATTTTTAACAAGAAAACCACGATGCGAATTACCACTCAAATGAATTACCATTCAAACGATAATACGACTTGAACATTGAAAACCACGATGCGAATTACCACTCAAATGAATTACCATTCGAATGATAATACGTCATGAACATTGAAAATCATATCTCGGATGTAAAATGACACTCCAAGAATCTGTTGTTCGCACCGAAAGAACTAATAATAAAAAAAAAAAAAGTTAAGGTAAACTTAAATATTATTGTGGAGACAATATGTGTTTACCTTGATGAGGATTACAAATAAGGTTTATGAATCTCACTGAAGCGCAAGATTAATCAAGAGGAAAATCGTGACTAAGTGCAACCATGGACCCAGAAAAAAAAAAGGTAAAACTGTAAACCAAAACAATCACGCTCCACGGAAAGAACATGTTCGAAGATATCGTCACCACTACTTGACTGACTTGGGTCGGGTTAGCTTTGATGTAAGATGCTCGTGCAAGGGCTCCATAGTTAGTGTTGTTGGCGGTAGCTAACAAAGGGTATGTATAACAGAAATGATAAGGATTATCTGCAATCGTAACAGACCCGCATGGAGCAGCAACAAGTTGAGCAGTTGCAACAAGTTGAGCAGGTGTTTGCACCACCGGTTGGACCACTTGTGGTCAACTTATACCGGCTGGTGACAAACTTTTGTTTTGGGGGGGGGGGAATGCAAGAAATGACATTGAATGTTTGTCTTTATTACTGACTGTAAACAGGCTTCAAATGAAAAATAACTCTTGGTATACACATGAAATCTTGTAAACATGTGACTCGTAAATTCATAAACTCCTTTGGAAGACAACTCCTAGACAGATGTACTTTGAAAATGCATACGAACATCTCGAGACGTCGAAATAGGAAAATTTTCAAAGAGTATGGCTTAAATTTTGTTTTTAAACCGAGGGTCATTGTACATGCGAGTTCGTAGCCCTGTTAATGGGCAGACTCGTAGACTCATGAGCATTAAATCCCGTAACCATGCAAACTTGTAAACAAGTGAACTCATCAACAGGAACGCATCAGCATGTAAATAACTTTAAATGATATGTATCATAAATAGTTTTTGAAATGATGGATGCAAAACATTTTTTTTTACTTTTCTAAAAAAAAACATTTGTTTTCCATAGGGAACGCGGTCCACCAAACTATGAGATCACAAGGTCTAAAACTAAAATACCAAAATTTGGAGGCATGAAAACCAATTGGTTGGATTCAAATAGTAAATTTGACTTGAGATTAAAACGTGACTATATGCAGTCTAAGACACACTTTATGGAGTTGCGTGAATTACCACGCCAAGTGTGTCCATTAAGCATTGGCACAACTGGTTAGGCTTTTGTTTAGAACAATGGTTTACTGGGTTGACAACAAGATTTGGTAAAGCAATCAATCGAGCGTGACTTTGAGTATTGTGAAATGATGGTTATGAAAATACACAAGAGTGTTTTATGAAATCATGAGGTTTTATTTTAAAATTGGATCATCAACTCAATGGCAAAACTGTGGTGACGATGAATGACATAAATTTGAAGTACAAGGATGATGTGTGAAAAATTAATAGTATGAATAATCGTGAGGGTAACAAATCGATTGTTTAATCATCATGAAATACCCCAAGGATGGAATCGAATATCATGAAACTAGAGCTATTAAATAAATAAAAGAGGAAATATTTGAAATTTCAAAATGTGATTCGAAATGGAATCATAGAATAGCATTTGATGTGTTATGATGTAGAAGTGTCCTTCGACATCGTGAAATTGTGAAATGAAAAATCACAAGTATAATATCTGATGTAATAAAACTCGAAAGCTTTGAATGGGAAAATCAATTGGCAAAATCATTAGGGAAAAATAAGTAAATTTTCAAAAATAGTGACTCAATAATGAAAATCACAACGATAAAATATCGTTAATATCGTGGAAATGTCGATTCAATGAAATACCATAGAACGTGAAAATATATGGATGTCATAAATTGTAAATTAATAATAAATCGAATATCATGAAATCGCATGCAAAACGTGAAATCATCTAAACTTATTCAAACACACATAAATGGCACATAAGGCGCCCTTACCAAGGAATAAGCTAGGAAGCCTGAAATTGAGTGCATGCGTGTGATAAAAGTTATATTTGAAATAGGGTGTGATATGTGCAAGACACAAAGATTCGTGTTTTGGACACCTAAGACAATAGTCTAGGTCATTTCATTTCTAATAACCTAGTTTCCTATAGCAATGGCTCTGATACCAATCTGTCACACCCCAACCGACGGCGGAAACGTCGGGGCATGATTAGATTGCCCATGAGCTCATGACAACTAATTTAGTGACAATAGTTAAATAACGAATTTCATTGATAACATTGAAAGATAAAACAATGCACCACATATTGATAATAAATACAATTTATTTATTAAACTAGGTCCAAAAGCCCTATGTGATAGCATCTTGAAACATCAACATCATAGCCTGCAACATGTATAAAATAAAGGAGGTCAACTATAAATAGTCGGTGAGTAACCACAAGTTTAATACATAACATATATTTGAAAAACATGTGTTACGTGTCATACGATAGAATAAGTGAAATATAACATGCTAGAAGATATTGACAACATGAAAGACTAGGCATAACCAAAATTGTTGGTATAAAATGACAACATGAAATACTAGGCATAAACAAACCTCAATTACATATGAAAGATTCCCTAACCCGCAGGTTAGTCTATATGAAATAATGAAATAGGCTCCAAACACCCAACGCCGAACCGGTCAAGTTGAGTGGGTTGTCAACCGATAGATCTACCTTTGTTACCCCAGGCCTTACGTTAATGTTTATGCCAAATGAAAGACATGACAGACATAACAACCATGAAATACTTGACATCCAATGATAAACATGAAAGCCTTTGAAAATCACATATTGACAAATCAAGCTAGAAGTCACATAACACATAATTCACACATAGATCACATACGCATGGTAAATGATTAACTTGAAAGACAACACTTTGAAATAGGATACATGTTGCAACCCCAAAAATGAGAAAATTAGAAAAGGGGCAATGATTACTCACATGGTAATTAAGCGCTTGGAATACCGAGAGAGCTAAAGCGAATAGATGTGGAATGATATCCCAAGGGGGTCACCCTAACATGACTGATCTAATGAGAATAGTGTTGTTGGGCTAAGTCTTTATGCATTTGGGGAATTCATGTTAGTGATATTAAATGAGTTTGTGTTCAAAAACTGAATTACATATTATATCGATTAAGAATTAGTTTAATTCTTGATTTGTGAAAAACAAGCTTACATCCCCAATAGTTCATGCATAAAACGTTGACTTTTGGATTAGAAGAATATAAATGAAATTGGATATGCTAGGTTGGACTCGTTGGGCCTAACGAGCCTTTACAAGGCTACACCAAGCCTAAAGACGGCCTAAGCAAGGCTACACATCCTAAGGACATGCCTTAGCAAAGCTAGGTTGTCCAAAGGACGAGCCTTAACAATGCTAGGCGTTCTAAGAATGAGCCTTAGCAAGACTACCTAAATTAGCCTAGAGCTCCTAACTAAACTAAACTAAGAAAATGATAAATAAATAAATAACGAAAGGCGTGAAAGAAAGAAAACAAAGAAAAAAAAGAAGAAGAATTACCTCAAAAAAGCTTTTCAAACGAGACGAGCTTGAAGGGCATCACCTTCCTGTCGTGAGCATAAAAAAACTACTAAGCACGACACCCAAAGGGGTATTGTGCTTGTGGAACCACCAAAAATTGGTTATTCCACTTGTTTATACTCAAACTAGGAGTTGCAAACTATAAGGGACATAGTAGGGTTAGTTATAGGTGTGAAAGGGAGCAAAAACTTGTTATTATGGCGATGTGGGATGGGTTTAGAAGGGGGGGGGGGGGTCGCGACTTTCCAAATCAACAACCAACACCAACCTTGTTTTCGTAATTCCCGCTTCGTTATAAGTCGGTTTCGCATGCGGTTTTCGCCCACGTTCATCGTTTTTAGAGTACTATCATATGGAAGAAGGTAATCTAGCATTCATGGTGAGAATCAGGTTAAACCTTGGATCTTAATGTGGGTTGGGTTTCCAGGTTTTTGAAAGATACGGATGTTACATCAAATGAATCAAAGAAATTATAGTAAGAATCATACCTAGGAGATGACCTTCTTGGTGAATATTTTTGAACCACAAGAAGAACCTCCCGAATAATAACGATCATTTCTTCATTTATAGACCTTTATGCTTGTAGCCAGAATGTTTTGATGACCCAGCTTGAGAACCATAAGCACTCTTTTCAATGGCTTCTCTAATAAATTTGTCTTTGATACCCTTCAATTTGTTCTCAATAATTAAAGATTTAGCATCTTCTATGTCAGATGAAGTACCAACAGACTTCTCAACATGATCAATTATTTTCTCATCTTCCAAGAATGATGAACTAGCATCAAACTTTCCAGCTTGTCCATTGACACCAGTGGCGCAGCTTAATGGAGACCGAGGGGGGCGACCGCCCCCTCGGTTTTTTTCGGCCGTAGTGCTAATTTTTGCGATTTTTGAATTTTTTTTATATATATTAAGGACCACCCCTTCGGGATTAGGATCCGTGACTTTTCACCCCCGCAAACTCTTCACCCAAGCTTCGCCAATGATTGACACCTTTCTTCTTTCTAGATTTGGACATTTTCTTCTTCTTCTCTGAAATGCATTTCCTCATTTAGATAAACTGGAGCAGATGAAAACCTAGACATGTCAACCGGTGTAGGAACTTTATGTAAATCATCCTTAGCACGTTCTTCGCTCTTTTCCATCTTGTACAAGTAATTCAGAAATGTAGGAGACAAATTGTAATTCTTCACTTGCCTTTGCGAATCAAGAATCTCAATCTTTAATTCGGAAATCTTCACTTGAGCATACAAAAGATCCTTTTGGATGCAAAACATATTTTTTTTACTTGATAGCACCACCGATGCTTATATATAGGTTGTACCGCAGCTAACCCACCACATCTTTGGTACTCCAAAAGCGTATTAGTTGCCTATGAAGAGCCTCCTTAACACACACAAAAATAGAAAGAAAAAAAGAGTTTCGATAAACGAATACTTGAAACCACAACAGTCAGTTGTAAATTTTATAACTCTTGATAGTTTGGCATAAAAGAATGATAGCCAACAAATCGGGAATCATGGGTCATAGTTTGATTTGAAGATGACATCGTATGATTTGCTAAACAAATTGGTCAAGAAAACGAATCCACCCGAGTAAGAAGAGACGGAGGATAGAAAATGGGGTTGAGGGGTTAACATGTATCCATTCGAAAGTGGCAACTTGACTAATTGAAATCAATAAAAATGAATGCTTTAAGTTGAAATTTATAACTTAAGTTGAAATCAATGTAAATGATAAAACAATGTCGGATTTTTAACAAGAAGACGCGTTTGATTGCGGCGAGCTGGATGTGTCGCGATTCACACCACTCCTCCTTTCTCGAAGCGCGAAGTCTATATCAAACTGGAAAAGAAATCCTTGCTAATATGGGAAGACCTCATGGATCTGACCTAAAATCAATTGCATGCTTAACTAGTATTACACGTCATTGATGGTCATAGACCATATGAGTCCCAATTAACAATAAAGAACAATGTTAAAGTTTGAAATAGAATATGAAAATCCACAATGTCGAATGATTAAAAGGATCAAATCATAATATTCAACAATAATTTATTAAATATTGAGACAGTGGAAACCCAAGGTTTCGAAATGATAAATGAAAACGCCAAATCTCGAAATAGCAATAACTAAAGTATATGGTAATGAAGCCACATAGGCTCAAACATTAAAAAAAAAGAATAATATAAAACTAAACGTAGCATAATTAAATTGTGATAGGTAGATTCGACCCCAAGTCGACCGATGTCGAAGGAATATACCATGTAGCAGACATCATGAGTCGAGTGACATGATTCAAATAACATGAATGACATAAATCGAATAGCATGACCCGAATGACATAAATCCATTAACATGGAAAAATTGTAAACAAATTGAACAAAATCGAGTATTGAATATCAAAAATCAAATCTATAATCTATAAGATGGGTATACAAATTGTGTATTGAATAGTTAGATTCGTAAATCGAGTATTTAAAAACAATCACTGTCGTACTCATAAATTGAACAAAAAATTGAATACATAAATCGAACATTGAAACATTGCAGCCAAAGTTCATAAATCACGTATCTAATAACGCGATGCGAACCCATGATCGCAACATAAAAATCATGAATTTGAGTCCATATCGAATATTGGAAACCACAGTTTGAACCAAGAACATGAAATGAATTTTGAAAACTAACTTTTGTATGAATCACCATTGAAATGGATATACGAACTCAACACTGAAAACCACAATGCGAATTATCATTCGAGTGAATCACCATTCGTATGATAATACAACTTGGACATTGAAAACCACGATGCGAATTACTACTCAAATGAATCACCATTCAAACGATAATACGACTTGAACATTGAAAACCACGATGCGAATTACCACTCAAATGAATTACCATTCGAATGATAATACGTCTTGAACATTGAAAATCATATCTCGGATGTAAAATGACACTCCAAGAATCTGTTGTTCGCACCGAACGAATTAATAATAAAAAAAAAGTTAAGGTAAATTTAAATATTATTGTGGAGACAATATGTGTTTACCTTGATGAGGATTACAAATAAGGTTTATGAATCTCACTGAAGCGCAAGATTAATCAAGAGGAAAATCGTGACCAAGTGCAACCATGGACCCAGAAAAAAAAAGGTAAAACTGTAAACCAAAACAATCACGCTCCACGGAAAGAACATGTTCGAAGATATCGTCACCACTACTTGACTGACTTGGGTCGGGTTAGCTTTGATGTAAGATGCTCGTGCAAGGGCTCCATAGTTAGTGTTGTTGGCGGTAGCTAACAAAGGGTATGTATTACAGAAATGATAAGAATTATCCGCAATCGTAACAGGCCCGCATGGAGCAGCAACAAGTTGAGCAGTTGCAACAAGTTGAGCAGGTGTTTGCACCACTGGTTGGACCACTTATGGTCAACTTATACCGGCTGGTGACAAACTTTTGTTTTGGAGGAGGGGGGGGGGGGAATGCAAGAAATGACATTGAATGTTTGTCTTTAGTACTGACTGTAAACAGGCTTCAAATGAAAAATAACTCTTGGTATACACATGAAATCTTGTAAACATGTGACTCGTAAATTCATAAACTCCTTCGGAAGACAACTCCTAGACAGATGTACTTTGAAAATGCATACGAACATCTCGAGACGTCGAAATAGGAAAATTTTCAAAGAGTATGGCTTAAATTTTTTTTAAACCGAGGGTCATTGTACATGCGAGTTCGTAGCCCTGTTAATGGGCAGACTCGTAGATTCATGAGCATTAAATCCCGTAACCATGCAAACTTGTAAACAAGTGAACTCATCAACAGGAACCCACCAGCATGTAAATAACTTTAAATGATATGTATCATAAATAGTTTTTGAAATGATGGATGCAAAACATTTTTTTTTACTTTTCTAAAAAAAAACATTTGTGTTCCATAGGGAACGCGGTCCACCAAACTATGAGATCACAAGGTCTAAAAACTAAAATACCAAAATTTGGAGGCTTGAAAACCAAATGGTTGGATTCAAATAGTAAATTTGACTTGAGATTAAAACGTGACTATGTGCAGTCTAAGACACACTTTATGGAGTTACGTGAATTACCACGCCAAGTGTGTCCATTAAGCATTGGCACAACTGGTTAGGCTTTGGTTTAGAACAATGGTTTACTGGGTTGACAACAAGATTTGGTAAAGCAATCAGTCGAGCGTGACTTTGAGTATTGTGAAATGATGGTTATGAAAATACACAAGAGTGTTTTATGAAATCATGAGGTTTTTTTTTAAAATGGGATCATCAACTCAATGGCAAAACTGTGGTGACGATGAATGACATAAATTTGAAGTACAAGGATGATGTGTGAAAAATTAATAGTATGAATAATCGTGAGGGTAACAAATCGATTATTTAATCATCATGAAATACCCCAAGGATGGAATCGAAATATCATGAAACTAGAGCTATTAAATAAATAAAAGAGGAAATATTTGAAATTTCAAAATGTGATTCGAAATGGAATCATAGAATAGCATTTGATGTGTCATGATGTAGAAGTGTCCTTCGACATCGTGAAATTGTGAAATGAAAAATCACAAGTATAATATCTGATGTAATAAAACTCGAAAGCTTTGAATGGGAAAATCAATTGGCAAAAACATTAGGGAAAAATAAGTAAATTTTCAAAAATAGTGACTCAATAATGAAAATCACAAGGATAAAATATCGTGGAAATATCGATTCAATGAAATACCATAGAACGTGAAAATAAATGGATGTCATAAATTGTAAATTAATAATAAATCGAATATCATGAAATCGCATGCAAAACGTGAAATCATCTAAACTTATTCAAACACACATAAATGGCACATAAGGCGCCCTTACCAAGGAATAGGATAGGAAGCCTGTAATTGAGTGCATGCGTGTGATAAAGGTTATATTTGAAATAGGGTGTGATATGTGCAAGACACAGAGATTCGTGTTTTGGACACCTAAGACAATAGTCTAGGTCATTTCATTTCTAATAACCTAGTTTCCTATAGCAATGGCTCTGATACCAATCTGTCACACCCCAACCGACGGCGGAAACGTCGGGGCATGATTAGATTGCCTATGAGCTCATGACAACTAATTTAGTGACAATAGTTAAATAACGAATTTCATTGATAACATTGAAAGATAAAACAATGCCCCACATATTGATAATAAATACAATTTATTTATTAAACTAGGTCCAAAAGCCCTATGTGATAGCATCTTGAAACATCAACATCATAGCCTGCAACATGTATAAAATAAAGGAGGTCAACTATAAATAGTCGGTGAGTAACCACAAGTTTAATACATAACATATATTTGAAAAACATGTGTTACGTGTCATACGATAGAATAAGTGAAATATAACATGCTAGAAGATATTGACAACATGAAAGACTAGGCATAACCAAAATTGTTGGTATAAAATGACAACATGAAATACTAGGCATAAACAAACCTCAATTACATATGAAAGATTCCCTAACCCGCAGGTTAGTCTATATGAAATAATGAAATAGGCTCCAAACACCCAACGCCGAACCGGTCAAGTTGAGTGGGTTGTCAACCGATAGATCTACCTTTGTTACCCCAGGCCTTACGTTAATGTTTATGCCAAATGAAAGACATGACAGACATAACAACCATGAAATACTTGACATCCAATGATAAACATGAAAGCCTTTGAAAATCACATATTGACAAATCAAGCTAGAAGTCACATAACACATAATTCACACATAGATCACATACGCATGGTAAATGATTAACTTGAAAGACAACACTTTGAAATAGGATACATGATTACTCACATGGTAATTAAGCGCTTGGAATACCGAGAGAGCTAAAGCGAATAGATGTGGAATGATATCCCAAGGGGGTCACCCTAACATGACTGATCTAATGAGAATAGTGTTGCTGGGCTAAGTCTTTATGCATTTGGGGAATTCATGTTAGTGATATTAAATGAGTTTGTGTTCAAATACTGAATTACATATTATATCGATTAAGAATTAGTTTAATTCTTGATTTGTGAAAAACAAGCTTACATCCCCAATAGTTCATGCATAAAACGTTGACTTTTGCATTAGAAGAATATAAATGAAATTGGACATGCTAGGTTGGACTCGTTGGGCCTAACGAGCCTTTACAAGGCTACACCAAGCCTAAAGGCGGCCTAAGCAAGGCTACACGTCCTAAGGACGTGCCTTAGCAAAGCTAGGTTGTCCAAAGGACGAGCCTTAACAATGTTAGGCGTTCTAAGAATGAGCCTTAGCAAGACTACCTAAATTAGCCTAGAGCTCCTAACTAAACTAAACTAAGAAAATGATAAATAAATAAATAACGAAAGGCGTGAAAGAAAGAAAACAAAGAAAAAAAAAAGAAGAAGAATTACCTCAAAGAAGCTTTTCAAACGAGACGAGCTTGAAGGGCATCACCTTCCTGTCGTGAGCATAAAAAAAACTACTAAGCACGACACCCAAAGGGGTATTGTGCTTGTGGAACCACCAAAAATTGGTTATTCCACTTGTTTATACTCAAACTAGGAGTTGCAAACTATAAGGGACATAGTAGGGGTAGTTATTGGTGTGAAAGGGAGCATGTCACACCCCCAAATAACCACTAACGGAGTTTATACCGTTAAGGGGTGCAGCTAGACCAGGATCCACAACCATTAGTTACAAATACTAAATGAATCAGAGTTAGTTCAAAAATCAGTTATAAAGTAAAGTCTCAAATACAAACGCAGCGGAATAAAATATTGTCTTAGCACTAACCACGTGCTTTACAAATTCTTTGTTTAAAATTCCCAATTAAGTTTAATTAAAATAAAAGTCTTCACATGCCATGCCAACCCGCTCCGGATACTCTTCAGCGATCTGCAAAAGTTTAAACCACGCAAGTGTCAACCTAACGGTTGGTGAGTTCACAGTGGGCTTGTCTTGCATTGGCCCGGTCTCATAATCATAACTTGTATCAAGGTATACTTACATAGTATTTGTTTGTGAAAAGCAATGCTAAATGTTATGTCTTAGTTTATAAAGAAATTGTCCGTGACCTACGTCATCGGGTATGAACTAGTTTTGTAAAGTTAAAGTGCTCAACCGATATCGCGGGTAGCTAATCCGTTGTTCCATGCACTAAGGAAGTTTGCACCAAAGCTGACTATAATTTATTGTAGTGGCCGTGCCATCTAGTACTGCGGACCTACGTCATCGCGGTTTTGCCTCCCCCGTGTCCTCTCGGGATCACGGTCGAATAGGCTGATATTGTACCTCCGTGCACTCCCCGTGCCACGGGGCAGAGTTTGTCAAACTCCAGTAGATCTACCCAACATCCCCTCGCTTTACAATTAATGGTACAATTAGTTGAGGACTTTTAAGTTTTCAAGGCATCCTTAGAAATCATGTGATATCATGTGGTTTAGACTTTAACCTACACTAGCCATATTAAAACGGTTTACCGGATTCTCACGAATCTCAAAAGTGTTTTCAGTTTCGTTTTAGAAGTCGTTGTTTTGGTAATTCGCAAGTGCTTCCCATAAAGCACTTCAAGTTCATCAAGTGGGTGCCGCGCACTCCAGGTTTTCAAGTTTATCAGGGAGGTGCCTAGCACTCTCGAGTTTGTCAGCATTGTTTTACTTTTAGTTATTCGGTGTGACCCAAACGGGTTCACGGTAATTGGGTTAGTGACACTCACCTTTGGTTGCACTGCTACACTTGCTTTAATATCCAAGTTTGCTTAATGAAGACCTATGAACACGTTTAGGTCTTAAGTATTAGTTTTGTGTCTAACCTTCACTTAACGTCACTATGGCCCATAACATAGCACGTTGGAACTATGACTCGACATACGGACACACGACACCAATGGTTGATCATAAATAAGGGTTCACATATTACAGAAATCATAACATGCATCATCATGGCATAATCATGTAAGTCATGGCATAACATTCAAGCAAATTGCACAAGTTTGGATTCTGGTCTCAGTTTCGCTAGCAGTTTCGCTGTGTGCACGGGCAGCACTTTCGCTAGGCAATACCCGATGACACAGTTTCGCTAGGCTAGTTTCGCTCGAAACTGTTGGCACAGTTTCGCTAGCCTAGTTTCGCCCGAAACTGGATTGAACTTTCGTTCAGGGAATTTCGCTCGGTAGATTCGCTCGAGTTGGTCTGGTTGGTTTACCCGGTGACACTGTAGTTTCGCTGCATAGTGTCGCTGGTTGAAGATATGCATAGTTTCGCTGGACAGTTTCGCCCAGAGAACACAACAGTTTCGCTGGTCGCGAAAAACATACGGATCAGCCTAAAAATCAACCTATCAGCTTCCATTTTTACATGCAATTCATTGTTTATCATACATAGGCATTTACCAACATAAATCAGTAAGCTTTAACACCTTAATCATGCATTTTATCATCAAATCACCCAAAATACATATAAAACCCTAAAATGACTAAAATAGCTTAGATCTTTATCATGGATGAATTTTGCACGTAAAGTTAGCAACTTTATGGTAGATCTAGCATGTATACACATCATATCAGAAGATCTAACAGATTCGTGAAGATTGAGGCATGCTTTATGAAGAAAACATATAGAAAAGTGCATATAAATAGTTTTTGGGACTTACGATTCGATCTAGGGTCTGAATGGGTGAGATGAGATGATGGTGGTCTCTTGGTGATTCACAACTGACCAGCTTTCTCGAGAGAGCAGATGGAGAGTGGTGTGTGTTTTGTGTAAAAGAGGCAAATGGTGTAAACTAGGGTTTATTAGGATTATTTATATCAGGTCTTAGTTTCGCTGGCAGTTTCGCTGGCCGGCGAAACTGGCTCTGGTCACGTGTTATCGAATAGCTTAGCTGGCTACCGGGCGACACTATAGTTTCGCCCGTTAGTTTCGCTGGCTGCGCAACTTAGGCAATTTTCACATAATCAAGGATTTACAATTTGTCATGCTATTCATAATATTAAATCATGCATTTAAAACACATTGCACATAATAACAACCATAAATGAACACATAGCACATATGGGCGGGTTCGGTGATCAACCAAAGGACGTGGACGTATTCGGCCTAGTTAAGCATTAGTTACTAAGTTAACACTTATAACGTAACTAACGGAATTGTCTAACGGAAGTAAACCTTGAAATTCTCGGATGTCACAGAGCAAAAACTTGTTATTATGGCGATGTGGGATGGGTTTAGAAGGGGGGGGGGTCGCGACTTTCCAAATCAACAACCAACACCAACCTTGTTTTCGCAATTCCCGCTTCGTTATAAGTCGGTTTCGCATGCGGTTTTCGCCCACGTTCATCGTTTTTAGAGTACTATCATATGGAAGAAGGTAATCTAGCATTCATGGTGAGAATCAGGTTAAACCTTGGATCTTAATGTGGGTTGGGTTTCCAGGTTTTTGAAAGATACGGATGTTACATCAAATGAATCAAAGAAATTATAGTAAGAATCATACCTAGGAGATGACCTTCTTGGTGAATATTTTTGAACCACAAGAAGAACCTCCCGAATAATAACGATCATTTCTTCATTTATAGACCTTTATGCTTGTAGCCAGAATGTTTTGATGACCCAGCTTGAGAACCATAAGCACTCTTTTCAATGGCTTCTCTAGTAAATTTGTCTTTGATACCCTTCAATTTGTTCTCAATAATTAAAGATTTAGCATCTTCTATGTCAGATGAAGTACCAACAGACTTCTCAACATGATCAATTATTTTCTCATCTTCCAAGAATGATGAACTAGCATCAAACTTTCCAGCTTGTCCATTGACACCAGTGGCGCAGCTTAATGGAGACCGAGGGGGGCGACCGCCCCCTCGGTTTTTTTCGGCCGTAGTGCTAATTTTTGCGATTTTTGAATTTTTTTATATATATTAAGGACCGCCCCTTCGGGATTAGGATCCGTGACTTTTCACCCCCGCAAACTCTTCACCCAAGCTTCGCCAATGATTGACACCTTTCTTCTTTCTAGACTTGGACATTTTCTTCTTCTTCTCTGAAACTAGAGTTGCAAACTTGGAATAATCATGCATTTCCTCATTTAGATAAACTGGAGCAGATGAAAACCTAGACATGTCAACCGGTGTAGGAACTTTATGTAAATCATCCTTAGCACGTTCTTCGCTCTTTTCCATCTTGTACAAGTAATTCAGAAATGTAGGAGACAAATTGTAATTCTTCACTTGCCTTTGCAAATCAAGAATCTCAATCTTTAATTCGGAAATCTTCACTTGAGCATACAAAAGATCCTTTTGAGAAGCAATAAACTGTTAAGACATGTCATTATAATCATATTTATGTCTTCTTCTGTAAAACTTCTTCTGTAACTTTCTCCCATTTCTTTTTTAATATATCGACATCTTTTGTCAATACTTCATTTTTATCTAGAAGTCCCGACGTTTTGAAACCTCTTCTTGAAAAATGATAACCTTATGAGCAGCCTCAATAGCAATCTGATTAGCTTTTTCATATTTTTGTTGAGCTGGATAGCTTTTCTCAAATAATGCATCAAAAGCTTCAGCAACTTCTTTAGCTTCTTAGCCTCTTCACATTCTTCAATCAAAACTTTCTTCTCTTTCAACAAACCATCAATAATCTTAGCAAGTTTAGCACAGTTTGGACACTTTGAAGAAACTTCCTTCTTAACTTCTTCTATAAAACTATCACACCCTTTATCAAATGTCTCACAAGAAGTTGTTTGAGACTCAGAATCAGTCATACAACCATCAGTGTGTTAGTCTTAGGAGCAATAACACAATCTCGTTTATTAGACAACTCATTACTACCTGATTCTAAACCACTAGATACTGAATTATTTGATTGTGAACCACTTGATTCTAGACCAGTCTTAGATAAACATTCATTAATCTTCAGTGTCTGAATGTCAGCATAATGTTGAACAACAACATCCCATAATTGTTTAGAGTTATAACATGTTGTAAATCGATGTACTAACCTAAATCCATAGTGAGCATCCAAAAAACCTTTTCTTCTCTCTCATAACTTTTCCTTTCATCAGATGTAACATACCTTTGCAGTTTAGGTACTCCATTAATACCAGTCGGATATATGTATTCTTTCTTATGGGCAACCACAAATCAACATCATTTTTCCTGACATAGGCTTCAATTTGCTTAACACAACTATGACAATCTTCCAGCTTTGACAACTTGGGTACTTCAAAATCACTCATGTTGAAATTGTATTATCGGTATCAAAAACCTTCAAATACAAAAAAGGATGTCTTAGAAATGGTATTTAGGGGTCAAAATGGATGATACTAGCCGTAAGGCGAGTAACAGTGTAGATCTCGTCCAGACTGTCGTTTTGGCTGGTATTAGCTCCTGTAACACCAAACGAAACTCTAGTTAAGCCCGTTTTAGTAAAACTCATTATCCTGACCAGCGAATCAAATAAGTACAAACGGACTAAAATCTTCCAACGGACCACAAAGTCAGACAGACCAAAAAGTCAACAGAAAACCTTTAGCGAACCAACTTAATCAGCGGACCAATGGTTTCAGCGAACCAACGATAAACTCCGAACCAAAATAGTCAGCGGACCAATGGTTCGGTGTGGGTAACCGCCACGAACCAAGGATGAAGATTCAAGGAGCGAACCAAAGGCAAAATGCAACCAGCGGACCAACTATAAAGATTGCCCAGCGAACCAAAATCTTTAACCAGCGGACCAACACATTTAACCGGTGAACCGACGCATTTAACCGACGAAGCAATAGAAAACTTTCTGATTTTGACAAATTTGAACATTTTGAACTGTAATTTGCAGCAGTCAAGTATAATAACAGTATACAAACATTTTAAAATCTAGATTTGAACCAAAAAACTAGAAAATGACCATTTTGACTTATAACCCACTTTCTCTTTCTAAAAATCTCAAAAATTACTAAAATTGGATCAGCAAATGACACCAGATAGCTCTGATACCACTTGTAAAACCATGGAGCGACGGATCATTTACTGATCTAGTGATATTGAGATGTATTTATGACACAAAGAGGTAAATAGAAAGGATTGTATTGATTGAAGCTTTGAGAGAATGCACAAAGAAAAACACATATAAAATATGAAGAATGATATAAGTGAATGACCAAGTTCCAGCTATTAGGATAAGTCAACCTATTTATAGGTGACACTATTCAGCGAACCACTACTGCCCATGAACCATTGGTTCATGGCTTGGTTCGCTCAGCCTATAACTCACTCACAATTCTATTCTAGATACAACGAATGAGACACACTGACGCATACGGATTATGCTCTAACAATATATATATATATGTATATATATATATACATATATATATATATATAATACATTAATAGGAAGAAGATCAATGGAAAACCCAACAAATATTGAAAAGCCTGGAAAACCTCTTTCAACCAATCATAATTTTTTCTTTTCTTTTTTGTTTTCTTTTAAATAAAAGGATACTATGGTAAAATTATCAAAGTCTATTTATGTTGATAACCCCACGATTTTCTCTAATTAAATGATATCTTTGACCAAATTCTCCATCACAATAGGGCTTCTGCAACCATCATCGTTCTCCTGCTAATCGCCAAAATAGATTCAAATATCATTCGTCTCTTTTTTCTTTCATTCCATAATGTCTTCTTTTCTTTCTTAAGTATTATTAACATGGATTTATCTTATTATTTTCCAAACAATATTATAACCAATAGTATTGATTTTTCCAGTTCTATCAACAATGAAGAATTAGATGGAGACGATTTCTGCCGCCGTTTATTTTTTTTTAAGGTAACTTGTCATCGTTAACACATCACGAATTAAGAACAAACGGTCACAGACACTTCGTCGTTGCAGGCCACGAATCTTCTTCGGATATTACAGTCGTTAGAAATATAACGATGGTATTGACGAGTCCAATCCTACTAGTGAAATACAAGATCCATTCTCGACCCCATTGAAGAACATCAATTACAAGGGTGTAATAATACTGTAACATACTTTTATTGTTCAAGAACTGATAATATGCTGATAGTTTCAATACTGTAACTTCTTTTTTCTGTTTCATGACTTCAGTACACTTACATGATAATAGTTACAATATTACAATACTGTAACATATATTATTGTTCCATAACTGATAATATGCTGATACTTACAATACTGTAACTTTTTTCTGTTTCAAATTTTTCTGTTTCATAACTTCAGTACAGTTAGATGACTGTAACATATTTAACAGTTAAACATTAGAATGTTTAATTTGATTACACATATGTAAAATTATTGTTACACATATGTAACCTTTAATTTTTTCTTGAAAAATGTACATGAAATTACTGTTAAGCGAATGTAACACGAATGTATATTACATAGTTGTAACAACATTTGTATACGTCGATTAGTTATTGTTACAACTGTGTAACAATCGTTACCCTAGAGATAAATTGGTGATCAACGATTTTTTTCTTTTATAAATTTGGTTTGCTTTTCTTTTCTAAAATTTGGTATGAAATTTGAAATTAAAGTAGAGAGAGAGAGAGAGATATTTTAGGAAAAGGAGATTGGAGAGAGAAATTGATTAAAACATTTATTAATAAAAATGTCATTTGTCTATTATGCCCTTCATTAAAACCCCAAATTTACCATCTTGCCCTTATTTGATCTCAACATTAATTTTAAATCAATGGTTAGAAAGTGGTTTTCCAAGTTTTCTAAAAAATGAAGGGTTTTCCATAGAACCCTACCCTACATTAATATATAT
>JBCNJP010000009.1:50296994-50337454 GCA_039602395.1 Deinandra increscens subsp. villosa | reverse complement strand
AATTAATATATTAAAATATACCTGGAAAATACGGGTTGTCACAATGTCTTTCATTTGGCATAAACATTAACGTAAGGCCTGGGGTAACAAAGGTAGATCTATCGGTTGACAACCCACTCAACTTGACCAGTTCAGCGTTGGGTGTTTGGAGCCTATTTCATTATTTCATATAGTCTAACCTGCGGGTTAGGGAATCTTTCATATGTAATTGAGGTTTGTTTATGCCTAGTATTTCATGTTGTCATTTTATACCAACAATTTTGGTTATGCCTAGTCTTTCATGTTGTCAATATCTTCTAGCATGTTATATTTCACTTATTCTATCGTATGACACGTAACACATGTTTTTCAAATATATGTTATGTATTAAACTTGTGGTTACTCACCAACTATTTATAGTTGACCCCCTTTATTTTATACATGTTGCAGGCTATGATGTTGATGTTTCAAGATGCTATCACATAGGGCTTTTTGACCTAGTTTAATAAATAAATTGTATTTATTATCAATATGTGGTGCATTGTTTTATCTTTCAATGGAATGACCTAGACTATTGTCTTAGGTGTCCAAAACACGGATCTTTGTGTCTTGCATGCTTAGTTTAAGGATTGCCTTTTTGTGCTTTACTTTACCTTAGTTAGGATGTGCTTCGAACTTTATCACATATCACACCCTATTTCAAATATAACCTTTATCACACGCATGCACTCAATTTCAGGCTTCCTAGCCTATTCCTTGGTAAGGGCACTGTTGGTACATGATATGTGGCAACGGGCTGGATCAGATAGAGTTTTGAAGAAAAATGTTTCAACCTAGTTTTGTGTTGGCCGAACCTTGGCCGAACCCAAGGTTCGGTGGCTCCGAACTCTGGCCGAACACCAGGTTCGGAGGCCGTGTTTTGACAGCTTATAAATAGGTTGTTTTGTCTTGTAATTTACTAGTTTTTGAGAGAGCTTATGTGTGAGAACTAGTGTGTGTTTTGTACTCTGAATCTCTTGTAACTGTGATAGTTGTGAATGAGAGATTGAGTCGTTTATTTACACTGATTGTTCTTGTTTTCATACACGTAATTGATGTCGAACTGAACCGATTCACACGCTCCAGCGTTTTTTGAAGAAGAAATTGAAGTTGAAGACATTACTGAAGAAGAATACCCTGAAATGTATTCAAATGTCAACAACAATCAGTCTGGTGATGATTTTGAGGTATTTCCTAAAGATAAAGTTACTGAAGCTGAAGAAAGATTGAAAAAGACAGAATCAGAAAAGCCTGAAGATCCAACGGTTAAGGAGTCTAAAGAACAGAAGCAACGTTGGGTTATGGATGAATACATGAAAAAGTTCCATGCCAACTATGTTCCTCCTGCAAAGCCAATTATTCAAAGACCAGATTTCAAATTCAAGGGTCAAGTCTCAGGTGATATTATCAGTTGGATGTATTCTTCAAGGTTAAGGTGTTATGGGATTAAACGCCAAAATGGAATTCAATATTTTAAATGTGCCAGAGATTTCAGTAGTCTTCCAGTGTGGGATATTCGAGAGCTGTCTAGGAAGCCATTCTGTAATTATGAGAATGATGATTTGGGTTTTCATTTCAAGAAGTTAGTAGAAAGAGAATGCAGAGAAGGGTTTCAGTTTTTGAATCCTCAGAAACCCAAAAGGCGTCGATCTCGTACAAGAATCCATGAAAGAACTGGGAAGAAACTGATTATTTTGGTGTTCAAGAAGAAACCAGTTGTGATGAAGAAGATTCCTCTCATGCCAATGGAACTTGATTTTATGATAGATCTGCGTTGGTGGTATTATAATGAGAGAACTGGAGAAGCTGTGATTGTGCTGGAGAATGAGAACAGAGTTGTTCGGATATATGATCCGATGTGGCTGATTAATCTGTCCAAGGCTGATATTGAAGTGCTGTACGACAATCCGATTCTGTATCATCCTGATTACATGGAACAGGCTTTGAAGTTCCAGAGAGTGATAAGGATCTGTTTTGCCTTCAACATTTATGCAGGAAATAATCATGAATTGATTCGGAAAAGAGATGAGGTTGCTGCTGATGTTCAAGGCTGATGACAAACGGTCCAGCTGTTGCCAAGGGGGAGTTTGTTGGTACATGATATGTGGCAACGGGCTGGATCAGATAGAGTTTTGAAGATAAATGTTTCAACCTAGTTTTGTGTTGGCCGAACCTTGGCCGAACCTTGGCCGAACCCAAGGTTCGGTGGCTCCGAACTCTGGCCGAACACCAGGTTCGGAGGCCGTGTTTTGACAGCTTATAAATAGGTTGTTTTGTCTTGTAATTTACTAGTTTTTGAGAGAGCTTATGTGTGAGAACTAGTGTGTGTTTTGTACTCTGAATCTCTTGTAACTGTGATAGTTGTGAATGAGAGATTGAGTCGTTTATTTACACCGATTGTTCTTGTTTTCATACACGTAATTGATGTCGAACTGAACCGATTCACACGCTCCAGCGTTTTCAGGCACCTTATGTGCCATTTATGTGTGTTTGAATAAGTTTAGATGATTTCACGTTTTGCATGCAATTTCATGATATTCGATTTATTATTTATTTACAATTTATGACATCCATTTATTTTCACGTTCTATGGTATTTCATTGAATCGATATTTCCACGAAATTAACGACATTTTATCCTTGTGATTTTCATTATTGAGTCACTATTTTTGAAAATTTACTTATTTTTCCCTCATGTTTTTGCCAATTGATTTTCCCATTCAAAGCTTTCGAGTTTTATCACATCAGATATTATACTTGTGATTTTTCATTTCACAATTTCACGATGTCGAAGGACACTTCTACATCATGACACATCAAATGCTATTCTAAGATTCCATTTCGAATCACATTTTGAAATTTCAAATATTTCCTCTTTTATTTATTTAATAGCTCTAGTTTCATGATATTTCGATTCCATCCTTGGGGTATTTCATGATGATTAAACAATCGATTTGTTACCCTCACGATTATTCATACTATTAATTTTTCACACATCATCCTTGTACTTCAAATTTATGTCATTCATCGTCACCACAGTTTTGCCATTGCGTTGATGATCCCATTTTAAAATAAAACCTCATGATTTTATAAAACACTCTTGTGTATTTTCATAACCATCATTTCACAATACTCAAAGTCACGGTCGACTGATTGCTTTACCAAATCTTGTTGTCAACCCAGTAAACCATTGTTCTAAACCAAAGCCTAACCAGTTGTGCCAAAGCTTAATGGACACACTTGGCGTGGTAATTCACGCAACTCCATAAAGTGTGTCTTAGACTGCACATAGTCACGTTTTAATCTCAAGTCAAATTTACTATTTGAATCCAGCCATTTGGTTTTCAAGCCTCCAAATTTTGGTATTTTAGTTTTTAGACCTTGTGATCTCATAGTTTGGTGGACCGCGTTCCCTATGGAAAACGAATGTTTTTTTTAGAAAAGTAAAAAAAAATGTTTTGCATCCATCATTTCAAAAACTATTTATGATACATATCATTTAAAGTTATTTACATACATGCTGGTGGGTTCCTGTTGATGAGTTCACTAGTTTACAAGTTTGCATGGTTACGGGATTTAATGCTCATGAGTCTACGAGTCTGCCCATTAACAGGGCTACGAACTCGCATGTACAATGACCCTCGGTTTAAAAAAAAAATTTAAGCCATACTCTTTGAAAATTTTCCTATTTCGACGTCTCGAGACGTTCGTATGCATTTTCAAAGTACATATGTCTAGGAGTTGTCTTCCGGAGGAGTTTATGAATTTATGAGTCACATGTTTACAAGATTTCATGTGTATACCAAGAGTTATTTTTCATTTGAAGCCTGTTTACAGTCAGTACTAAAGACAAACATTCAATGTCATTTCTTGCATCCCCCCCCCCCCCCCCCCAAAACAAAAGTTTGTCACCAGCCGGTATAAGTTGACCACAAGTGGTCCAACCGGTGGTGCAAACACCTGCTCAACTTGTTGCAACTGCTCAACTTGTTGCTGCTCCATGCGGGTCTGTTACGATTGCGGATATCCTTATCATTTCTGTAATACATACCCTTTGTTAGCTACCGCCAACAACACTAACTATGGAGCCCTTGCACGAGCATCTTACATCAAAGCTAACCCGACCCAAGTCAGTCAAGTAGTGGTGACGATATCTTCGAACATGTTCTTTCCGTGGAGCGTGATTGTTTTGGTTTACATTTTTACCTATTTTTTTTCTGGGTCCATGGTTGCACTTGGTCACGATTTTCATCTTGATTAATCTTGCGCTTCAGTGAGATTCATAAACCTTATTTGTAATCCTCATCAAGGTAAACACATATTGTCTCCACAATAATATTTAAGTTTACCTTAACTTTTTTTTTATTATTAATTCTTTCGGTGCGAACAACAGATTCTTGGAGTGTCATTTTACATCCGAGATATGATTTTCAATGTTCAAGATGTATTATCATTCGAATGGTGATTCATTTGAGTGGTAATTCGCATCGTGGTTTTCAATGTTCAAGTCGTATTATCGTTTGAATGGTGATTCATTTGAGTAGTAATTCGCATCGTGGTTTTCAATGTCCAAGTTGTATTATCATACGAATGGTGATTCACTCGAATGATAATTCGCATTGTGGTTTTCAGTGTTGAGTTCGTATATCCATTTGAATGGTGATTCATACAAAAGTTAGTTTTCAAAATTCATTTCACGTTCTTGGTTCAAACTGTGGTTTCCAATATTCGATATGGACTCAAATTCATGATTTTTATGTTGCGATCATGGGTTCGCATCGCGTTATTAGATACGTGATTTATGAACTTTGGCTGCAATGTTTCAATGTTCGATTTATGTATTCAATTTTTTGTTTAATTTATGAGTACGACAGTGATTGTTTTTAAATACTCGATTTACGAATCCAACTATTCAATACACAATTTGTATATCCATCTTATAGATTATAGATTTGATTTTTGATATTCAATACTCGATTTTGTTCAGTTTGTTTACAATTTTTCCATGTTAATGGATTTATGTCATTCGGGTCATGCTATTCGATTTATGTCATTCATGTTATTTGAATCATGTCACTCGACTCATGATGTCTGCTACATGGTATATTCCTTCGACATCGGTCGACTTGGGGTCGAATCTACCTATCATAATTTAATTATGCTACGTTTAGTTTTATATTATTCTTTTTTTAATGTTTGAGCCTATGTGGCTTCATTACCATATACTTTAGTTATTGCCATTTCGATATTTGACGTTTTCATTTATCATTTCGAAACCTTGGGTTTCCACTGTCTCAATATTTAATAAATTATTGTTGAATATTATGATTTGATCCTTTTAATCATTCGACATTGTGGATTTTCATATTCTATTTCAAACTTTAACATTGTTCTTTATTGTTAACCAGGACTCATATGGTCTATGACCATCAATGACGTGTAATACTAGTTAAGCATGCAATTGATTTTAGGTCAGATCCATGAGGTCTTCCCATATTAGCAAGGATTTCTTTTCTAGTTTGATATAGACTTCGCGCTTCGAGAAAGGAGGACTGGTGTGAATCGCGACACATCCAGCTCGCCGCAATCGAACGCGTCTTCTTGTTAAAAATCCGACATTGTTTTATCATTTACATTGATTTAAACTTAAGTTATAAATTTCAACTTAAAGCATTCATTTTTATTGATTTCAATTAGTCAAGTTGCCACTTTCGAATGGATACATGTTAACCCCTCAACCCCATTTTCTATCCTCCGTCTCTTCTTACTCGGGTATCCTAAAGTAGGGGAGACTGTGGATTTCGTTTTCTTGACCAATTTGTTTAGCAAATCATACGATGTTATCTTCAAATCAAACTATGACCCATGATTCCCGATTTGTTGGCCATCAATTCTTTTATGCCAAACTATCAAGAGTTATAAAATTTACAACTGACTGTTGTGGTTTCAAGTATTCGTTTATCGAAACTCTTTTTTTCTTTCTATTTTTGTGTGTGTTAGGGAGGCTCTTCATAGGCAACTAATACGCTTTTGGAGTACCAAAGATGTGGTGGGTTAGCTGCGGTACACCCTATATATAAGCATCGGTGGTGCTATAAAAGTGGACTAGGTGTCGGAGCAAGAGTTGGCCCTAGTGGTTGTGTCAAAACCGGTCTCACAAGTTTATATCAGTGATCAAATTTAATCCGTGCGGTTAAGTAAACCTTTCACAATTGATTTTGTAACCATAAGTGTACCCTTCGGTGTAATCCTTTCACAACCTTTCACTAAGTGAATTTCGGGACGAAATTTCCTAAAGTAGGGGAGACTGTAACATCCGTATCTTTCAAAAACCTGGAAACCCAACCCACTTAAGATCCAAGGTTTAAACCCCGATTCTCAACACCATGAATGCTAGATTACCTTCTTCCATATGATAGTACTCTGAAAACGATGAACGTGGGCGAAAACTGCGTGCGAAACCGACTTATGACGAAACGGGAATTGTGAAGACAAGGTTGGTGTTGGTTATTGATTTGCAAAGTCGCGACCCCCCTTCCAAACCCGTACCACATCGCCATAATAACAAGTTTTTTCTCCCTTTCACACCTATAAATACCCCTACTATGTCCCTTATAGTTTGCAACTCCTAGTTTGAGTATAAACAAGTGGTATAACCAATTTTTGGTGGTTCCACAACACAATATCCCTTTGGGTGTCGTGCTTAGTAGTTTTTTTTACGCTCACGAAGGGAAGGTGATGCCCTTCAAGCTCGTCTCGTTTGAAATGCTTCTTTCATGTAATTCTTCTTCTTTTTCTTTCTTTGTTTTCTTTCTTTCACTCCTTTCATTATTTATTTATTTATCATTTTCTTAGTTTAGTTTAGTTAGGAGCTCTAGGCTCGTTTCGGTAGTCTTGCTAAGGCTCGTTCTTAGAACGCCTAGCATTGTTAAGGCTTGTCCTTTGGACAACCTAGCTTTGCTAAGGCACGTCATTAGGACGTGTAGCCTTGCTTAGGCCGCCTTTAGGCTTGGTGTAGCCTTGTAAAGGCTCATTAGGCCCAACGAGTCCAACCTAGCATGTCCAATTTCATTTATATTCTTCTAATCCAAAAGTCAACGTTTTATGCATGAACTATTGGGGATGTAAGCTTGTTTTTCACAATTTAAGAATTAAACTAATTGTTAATCGTTATAATATGTAATTCAGTTTTTGAACACAAACTCATTATTAATAACAATAACATGCATTCCCAAAATGCATAAGGACTTAGCCCAACAACACTATTCTCATTAAATCTGTCATGTTAGGGTGACCTCCTTGGGATATCATTCCACATCTATTCGCTTTAGCTCTATCGGTATTCCATGTGAGTAATGATTGCCCCTTTTCTCATTTTCTCATTTTTAGGGTTGCAACATGTATCCTATTTCAAAGTGTTGTCTTTCAAGTTTATCATTTACCATGCGTATGTGATCTATGTGTGAATTATGTGTTATGTGACTTCTAACATGATTTGTCAATATGTGATTTTCAAAGGCTTTCATGTTTATCATTGGATGTCAAGTATGTCATGGTTGTTATGTCTGTCATGTCTTTCATTTGGCATAAACATTAACGTAAGGCCTGGGGTAACAAAGGTAGATCTATCGGTTGACAACCTACTCAACTTGACCGGTTCGCGTTGGGTGTTTGGAGCCTATTTCATATGCCTAGTATTTCATGTTGTCATTTTATACCAACAATTTTGGTTATGCCTATTCTTTCATGTTGTCAATATCTTCTAGCATGTTATATATCACTTATTCTATCGTATGACACGTAACGCATGTTTTTCAAATATATGTTATGTATTAAACTTGTGGTTACTCACCAACTATTTATAGTTGACCCCCTTATTTTATACATGTTGCAGGCTATGATGTTGATGTTTCAAGATGCTATCACATAGGGCTTTTGGACCTAGTTTAATAAATAAATTGTATTTATTATCAATATGTGGTGCATGGTTTTATCTTTCAATGTTATCAATGAAATTCGTTATTTAACTATTGTCACTAAATTAGTTGTCATGAGCTTATGGGCAATCTAATCATGTCCCGCCGTTTCCGCCATCGGTTGGGGTGTGACGTTTGATTCTAGTCATTCTTTTGGTTACTATGATTCTCCTGCTATGATTCATAGTTGGAAACTAAAGAATTTATTTGATAAAAAGAAAATTTTTGAGCTAAATTTTCATAACAGTTGAATAAACGTTTTTCAATGTAAGTGTTACGCACGTTGTAAGCCAGGACATCTTGCTGCTCAATGTCCTACGAATGCGAGCACTCATTCCTATGTGAAGAATACTGCTAAATATGTGGACGTTAATGGTCAAATTTTCGATGAACATAAATAGTCATAGTTTAGATCAACTAGTACACCGTCTTGGACAAAGACGACAGTTGAGAAATCTTTAGGTTCATTCAAAAGCTTTCAATCATCAAAGATATGTAAACCACGAGTTGTTTCCATGGCTATTGTTAGAGCATGTTCCGAGTGTGGTCATTACTGTGCGAATTATGTAATTGTCTAGATTATTGAAATAGCTAGGTTGCCAACGTACCATGAAGCGTACCAGATGGTACGCTACAGCGTACCAAATGGTACGCTGGGAAGTTTGGTACGTTGGGCAGTTTACCTATAAATAGGTGAAGCTTAGCTTGTCAGTTTAGACTTTTGGTCATTTGTCTTTGTGCCGAGAGGAGAGGTCTGTCCAACCTCTCCCGAGCTTCATTGATGTAAAATCCTTCGGTGTAACCATTGACACAATAAATGACTAGATTTCTCCGTCTCTATCTTTCTATGATCTGGAAATGATCCGTATATGGTTTTACAACTGGTATCAGAGCCGTTGGCTCAATTTCCAGATCCTATTTTCGTTTTTGAAGCTTTTGAGACATTAAAAGGTTCATTTAGGTGAGATTCAGTGAGTTTTAGATTGATTTTTGATAAACCTAAGCTTTCTGAGTCAGTTTCGCACCTAATATGAATGTTTGAGTGAAGAAATTCGACGAATTCTGAATCTGAGTAAAATTAAAGATTTTTACGTGTTTGGGTGATGGTACGTCACTGGTACGCTGGTGGTACGCAAGGCAATCTTCAACCACCGTACCAATGTGTTTTTTCCGCCGTACCATGTTCCTCTGGTGGTACGCATGTGAATCTTCATCGAACGTACCATAGTGGTCCGGAGCAGTTATGCTTGATACGCAACAGTTACACCGTACCAAATGGTACGCCATACCAAATGGTATGCCGCTGATATTGGTCCCTAGCCAGAGGCTCTGCCCCTTGGACCCCGCCAGGGGCTGCTGCCCCCGATCCCTTGTTAATCAGTATATATATCTGGGGGTTGTTTTGAATATGGAGTGAGGTCATTAGAATTTCAAAGAAAAAATCAGTTATCGAGTTTACCCTTGATTCGGTAGCTGTGAATTTACAATCAAGAGTTACCAGATTCCGATGCTTATCATGAATTAGTCGTTGAATTTCTGTAAGATGAATGTGGGTAGTCACGATTTTTGAGGATGGGCATATACTCAAAAATAAGTTTCTGATGATGGACAGAGATTCAAAAACTAGGGTGTGATTCCTTTGGAACGTTTGTCGGAGATTATTTTTCTACACAAACATAAAATATGTGATTCCATTGCAAGCTACCTGAAGAACATACTGCTTGCTGGGTTGGAATCGGGAATTGAATATGTCACATGTTTAGGGGGAAAATTGAGACCCTTGAAAATTTCAAAGTTTTTTCTAATGAAAACGGAAAATGTGAATATTCAAAGCAATCAGTTCAGGGATGACAGTGATTTATGATCTTCATGAATTGGTAGTGTTTTCTGATGTTCGAGCGAACCGATATATCAAAGTTTTCAGTTATGGTTTAGAACTCTCTGTCATATACCTGATACTTTCTTGATTCGTGAGATTCTCGTGTTGATCTACCGAGAGCACTGACGTGATGTTCTTTGACTGCTGATATATTGGGAGAGACTTAATGCTGAGGGGGAATTTCTGTAATTGAAGATGCTGATCGTGTTGGTTTTCATAAAGATCATAATGTATTACAAGTTTGTGAAGATTATGAATTGTTCTCAACATGCAGTGATGTTCGTGAATGCCTTTACAAGTTTCCAGGGAACAACTAATGAAGTGAACTATTATCATATATGCCGGTACCAATTGGATGTGTTGTGCTTGAAGCTAGGGGGAACTTTGTTGGTTGTGGAGATTGTACAAGATTCAAACTGTTTCCTGCATGCCTGATATTCAGTCCAAGGGGAGTTTGCTGAAGTTCGAGATGTCAAGATGTAGCAGACTGACTGATGACAATTACTTGAAGATAAAGACTTACATCCGACAGTAATATCCAAGGGGGAATTTGTTAGTGCATGTTCCGAGTGTGGTCATTACTGTGCGAATTATGTAATCATCTAGATTGTTGAAATAGCTAGGTTGCCAATGTACCATGAAGCGTACCGGATGGTACGCTACAGCGTACCCAATGGTACGCTGGGAAGTCTGATAAGTTGGGCAGTTACCTATAAATAGGTGAAGCTTAGCTTGTCAGTTTAGACTTTCGGTCATTTGTCTTTGTGTTGAGAGAAGAGGTCTGTCCAACCTCTCCCGAGCTTCATTAATGTAAACTCCTTCGGTGTAACCATTTGACACAATAAATGATTAGATTTTTTCGTCCTTATCTTTCTATGATCTGGAAATGATCCGTATATGGTTTTACAACTGGTATTAGAGCCGTTGGCTCAATTTCCAGATCCTATTTTCGTTTTTGAAGTTTTTCAGACGTTAAAAGGTTCCTTTAGGTGAGATTCAGTGAGTTTTAGATTAATTTTTTTATAAACCTTAGCTTTCTGAGTCAGTTTCGCACCTAATATGAGTGTTTGAGTGAAGAAATTCGACGAATTTTGAATCTGGAGTAAAATTTAAGATTTTTGCGTTTTTGGGTGATGGTACGTCACTGGTTCGCTGGTGGTACGCAAGGCAATCTTCAACCACCGTACCAACGTGTTCTTCCGCCGTACCATGTTCCTCTGGTGGTACGCATGTGAATCTTCATCGAACGTACCATAGTGGTTCGGAGCGGTTATGCTTGATACGCAGCAGTTACACCGTACCAAATGGTACGCCGTACCAAATGGTATGCCGCTGATATTGGTCCCCAGCTAGAGGCTCTGCCCCTTGGACCCCGCCAGGGGCTGCTGCCCCCGATCCCTTGTTAATCAGTATAAATATCTGGGGGTTGTTTTGAATATGGAGTGAGGTCATTAGAATTTCAAAGAAAAAATCAGTTATCGAGTTTACCCTTGATTCGGTAGCTGTGAATTTACAATCAAGAGTTACCAGATTCCGATGCTTATCATGAATTAGTCATTGAATTTCTGTAAGATGTTTTCGGGTAGTCACGATTTTTGATGATGGGCATATATTAAAAAAAAAGTTTCTGATGATGGACAGAGATTCAAAAACTAGGGTGTGATTCCTTTGGAACGTTTGTCGGAGATTATTTTTCTACACAAACATAAAATATGTGATTCCATTGCAAGCTACCTGAAGAACACACTGCTAGCTGGGTTGGAATCGGGAATTGAATATGTCACATGTTTAGGGGGAAAATTGAGACCCTTGAAAATTTCAAAGTTTTATCTAATGAAAACGGAAAATGTGAATATTCAAAGCAATCAGTTCAGGGATGACAGTGATTTATGATCTTCATGAATTGGTAGTGTTTTCTGATGTTCGAGCGAACCGATATATCAAAGTTTTCAGTTATGGTTTAGAACTCTCTGTCATATACCTGATACTTTCTTGATTCGTGAGATTCTCGTGTTGATCTACCGAGAGCACTGACGTGATGTTCTTTGACTGCTGATATATTGGGAGAGACTTAATGCTGAGGGGGAATTTCTGTAATTGAAGATGCTGATCGTGTTGGTTTTCATAAAGATCATAATGTATTACAAGTTTGTGAAGATTATGAATTGTTCTCAACATGCAGTGATGTTCGTGAATGCCTTTACAAGTTTCCAGGGAACAACTAATGAAGTGAACTATTATCATATATTCCGGTTCCAATTGGATGTGTTGTGCTTGAAGCTAGGGGGAACTTTGTTGGTTGTGGAGATTGTACAAGATTCAAACTGTTTCCTGCATGCCTGATATTCAGTCCAAGGGGAGTTTGCTGAAGTTCGAGATGTCAAGATGTAGCAGACTGACTGATGACAATTACTTGAAGATAAAGACTTACATCCGACAGTAATATCCAAGGGGGAATTTGTTAGTGCATGTTCCGAGTGTGGTCATAACTGTGCGAATTATGTAATCATCTAGATTGTTGAAATAGCTAGGTTGCCAATGTACCATGAAGCGTACCGGATGGTACGCTACAGCGTACCCAATGGTACGCTGGGAAGTCTGATAAGTTGGGCAGTTACCTATAAATAGGTGAAGCTTAGCTTGTCAGTTTAGACTTTCGGTCATTTGTCTTTGTGTTGAGAGGAGAGGTCTGTCCAACCTCTCCCGAGCTTCATTAATGTAAACTCCTTCGGTGTAACCATTTGACACAATAAATGATTAGATTTTTTCGTCCTTATCTTTCTATGAACTGGAAATGATCCGTATATGGTTTTACATCTGGTATTAGAGCCGTTGGCTCAATTTCCAGATCCTATTTTCGTTTTTGAAGTTTTTGAGACGTTAAAAGGTTCATTTAGGTGAGATTCAGTGAGTTTTAGATTAATTTTTTTATAAACCTTAGCTTTCTGAGTCAGTTTCGCACCTAATATGAGTGTTTGAGTGAAGAAATTCGACGAATTTTGAATCTGGAGTAAAATTTAAGATTTTTGCGTTTTTGGGTGATGGTACGTCACTGGTTCGCTGGTGGTACGCAAGGCAATCTTCAACCACCGTACCAACGTGTTCTTCCGCCGTACCATGTTCCTCTGGTGGTACGCATGTAAATCTTCATCGAACGTACCATAGTGGTTCGGAGCGGTTATGCTTGATACGCAGCAGTTACACCGTACCAAATGGTACGCCGTACCAAATGGTATGCCGCTGATATTGGTCCCCAGCTAGAGGCTCTGCCCCTTGGACCCCGCCAGGGGCTGCTGCCCCCGATCCCTTGTTAATCAGTATAACTATCTGGGGGTTGTTTTGAATATGGAGTGAGGTCATTAGAATTTCAAAGAAAAAATCAGTTATCGAGTTTACCCTTGATTCGGTAGCTGTGAATTTACAATCAAGAGTTACCAGATTCCGATACTTATCATGAATTAGTCATTGAATTTCTGTAAGATGTTTTTGGGTAGTCACGATTTTTGATGATGGGCATATATTCAAAAAAAAGTTTCTGATGATGGACAGAGATTCAAAAACTAGGGTGTGATTCCTTTGGAACGTTTGTCGGAGATTATTTTTCTACACAAACATAAAATATGTGATTCCATTGCAAGCTACCTGAAGAACACACTGCTAGCTGGGTTGGAATCGGGAATTGAATATGTCACATGTTTAGGGGGAAAATTGAGACCCTTGAAAATTTCAAAGTTTTATCTAATGAAAACGGAAAATGTGAATATTCAAAGCAATCAGTTCAGGGATGACAGTGATTTATGATCTTTATGAATTGGTAGTGTTTTCTGATGTTCGAGCGAACCGATATGTCAAAGTTTTCAGTTATGGTTTGGAACTCTCTGTCATATACCTGATACTTTCTTGAGTCGTGAGATTCTCGTGTTGATCTACCGAGAGCAATGATGTGATGTTCTTTGACTGCTGATATATTGGGAGAGACTTAATGCTGAGGGGGAATTTCTTTAATTGAAGATGCTGATCGTGTTGGTTTTCATAAAGATCAGAATGTATTACAAGTTTGTGAAGATTATGAATTGTTCTCAACATGTAGTGATGTTCGTGAATGTCTTTACAAGTTTCCAGGTAACAACAAATGAAGTGAACTATTATCATATATGCCGGTTCCAATTGGATGTGTTGTGCTTGAAGCTAGGGGGAACTTTGTTGGTTGTGGAGATTGTACAAGATTCAAACTGTTTCCTGCATGCCTGATATTCAGTCCAAGGGGAGTTTGCTGAAGTTCGAGATGTCAAGATGTAGCAGACTGACTGATGACAATTACTTGAAGATAAAGACTTACATCCGACAGTAATATCCAAGGGGGAATTTGTTAGTGCATGTTCCGAGTGTGGTCATTACTGTGCGAATTATGTAATCATCTAGATTGTTGAAATAGCTAGGTTGCCAATGTACCATGAAGCGCACCGGATGGTACGCTACAGCGTACCGGATGGTACGCTACAGCGTACCCAATGGTACGCTGGGAAGTCTGATAAGTTGGGCAGTTACCTATAAATAGGTGAAGCTTAGCTTGTCAGTTTAGAATTTCGGTCATTTGTCTTTGTGTTGAGAGGAGAGGTCTGTCCAACCTCTCCCGAGCTTCATTAATGTAAACTACTTCGGTGTAACCATTTGACACAATAAATGACTAGATTTTTTCGTCCTTATCTTTCTATGACCTGGAAATGATCCGTATATGGTTTTACAACTGGTATTAGAGCCGTTGGCTCAATTTCCAGATCCTATTTTCGTTTTTGAAGTTTTTGAGACGTTAAAAGGTTCATTTAGGTGAGATTCAGTGAGTTTTAGATTAATTTTTTTATAAACCTTAGCTTTCTGAGTCAGTTTCGCACCTAATATGAGTGTTTGAGTGAAGAAATTCGACGAATTTTGAATCTGGAGTAAAATTTAAGATTTTTGCGTTTTTGGGTGATGGTACGTCACTGGTACGCTGGTGGTACGCAAGGCAATCTTCAACCACCGTACCAACGTGTTCTTTCGCCGTACCATGTTCCTCTGGTGGTACGCATGTGAATCTTCATCGAACGTACCATAGTGGTTCGGAGCGGTTATGCTTGATATGCAGCAGTTACACCGTACCAAATGGTACGCCGTACCAAATGGTATGCCGCTGATATTGGTCCCCAGCTAGAGGCTCTGCCCCTTGGACCCCGCCAGGGGCTGCTGCCCCCGATCCCTTGTTAATCAGTATAAATATCTGGGGGTTGTTTTGAATATGGAGTGAGGTCATTAGAATTTCAAAGAAAAAATCAGTTATCGAGTTTACCCTTGATTCGGTAGCTGTGAATTTACAATCAAGAGTTACCAGATTCCGATGCTTATCATGAATTAGTCATTGAATTTCTGTAAGATGTTTTTGGGTAGTCACGATTTTTGATGATGGGCATATATTCAAAAAAAAGTTTCTGATGATGGACAGAGATTCAAAAACTAGGGTGTGATTCCTTTGGAACGTTTGTCGGAGATTATTTTTCTACACAAACATAAAATATGTGATTCCATTGCAACCTACCTGAAGAACACACTGCTAGCTGGGTTGGAATCGGGAATTGAATATGTCACATGTTTAGGGGGAAAATTGAGACCCTTGAAAATTTCAAAGTTTTATCTAATGAAAACGGAAAATGTGAATATTCAAAGCAATCAGTTCAGGGATGACAGTGATTTATGATCTTCATGAATTGGTAGTGTTTTCTGATGTTCGAGCGAACCAATATGTCAAAGTTTTCAGTTATGGTTTGGAACTCTCTGTCATATACCTGATACTTTCTTGAGTCGTGAGATTCTCGTGTTGATCTACCGAGAGCACTGATGTGATGTTCTTTGACTGCTGATATATTGGGAGAGACTTAATGCTGAGGGGGAATTTCTATAATTGAAGATGCTGATCGTGTTGGTTTTCATAAAGATCAGAATGTATTACAAGTTTGTGAAGATTATGAATTGTTCTCAACATGCAGTGATGTTCGTGAATGTCTTTACAAGTGTCCAGGTAACAACAAATGAAGTGAACTATTATCATATATGCCGGTTCCAATTGGATGTGTTGTGCTTGAAGCTAGGGGGAACTTTGTTGGTTGTGGAGATTGTACAAGATTCAAACTGTTTCCTGCATGCCTGATATTCAGTCCAAGGGGAGTTTGCTGAAGTTCGAGATGTCAAGATGTAGCAGACTGACTGATGACAATTACTTGAAGATAAAGACTTACATCCGACAGTAATATCCAAGGGGGAATTTGTTAGTGCATGTTTCGAGTGTGGTCATTACTGTGCGAATTATGTAATCATCTAGATTAGTGCATGTTCAGTAATATCCAAGGGGGAATTTATTAGTGCATGTTCCGAGTGTGGTCATTACTGTGCGAATTATGTAATCATCTAGATTGTTGAAATAGCTAGGTTGCCAATGTACCATGAAGCGTACCGGATGGTACGCTACAGCGTACCCAATGGTACGCTGGGAAGTCTGATAAGTTGGGCAGTTACCTATAAATAGGTGAAGCTTAGCTTGTCAGTTTAGACTTTCGGTCATTTGTCTTTGTGTTGAGAGGAGAGGTATGTCCAACCACTCCCGAGCTTCATTAATGTAAACTCCTTATGTGTAACCATTTGACACAATAAATGACTAGATTTCTTCGTCTCTATCTTTTTATGATCTGGAAATGATCCGTATATGTTTTTACAACTAACAAAGACCATGTCGAAGAAACCGGGCCACCCGAGGCTGTTGACTCCAGCCGATCCCAAAATCGCTAAAGATTTATGTGGTCTCTGCAGGTTTCTGAAAGAGGACCTATCAAGCAAGTGTTGTTGATAGTGAATAACTTGCATAATTTAACACTTCCACGCTTTATTATTTTCAAAAGTTTTTACCAATTTTTGATAAAACAGTGTTTTCAAAACTAAAACGGTACAGTGTTTTTACCAATTTTACAATTGATAGTTTTACTTATGGTTAGGGGGAGAAAATTAAAAAATCAGAAATAGTGTCTTACATTTTATACAATGAAAAATCCAAAAATAGAGTTTTTCATTTTAGGGGGGAGAAAAAGAGCAATGCAAAAGATAAAAAAAAATTAAAAACATCAAAATTGAGTAATTGATCATTGGGAAATAATGGTACATTAGCTAACGTTTCTCAGTCGCAGATAGAGTAAGTGAAAAAGCCATAAGATCATTGTTCAATGTGCTAGGTAGGTTCGGCAAATCGGAAAGTATTTATATGTGATATACATTAAATCTGATGGTTGACCTAGTGGACAACTCTTGATGCGTATTTTAGGGTATCAAGAAAAAGATATGTGAAAAGAATATGAGCAATCACTATGTATACATGTTTTCATTTTGCAAAGATTTAAACGTGTTTGATTTTCTTTATTGCGACACCTCGTCCGAAAATCCAGGTCAAACCGCTTACTTTGACTTTTAAATTAAGTATTAATGTGCCTTATCTGATCTTATTAATGTTTAAAATGTTTGTGCCTTACTATTAACTGTTGACGTAAACCAAATCCCGCATTTGTACTAAAGCGTATATCCGTTAAAAACACTAGGGGGTACCCGCGCGTTGCGGCGGCGACGGTTTATAGGGCCTTATTCGTCATTTGTTCGCTTGTTATGGCGGCACGACGATATACATCGAATTGAAATTGTCATTTGTTAACTTATCTACACTTGTAGAACTCAAACAAATAACAACAAACACCCGAATTCAAATATATATTGGTCACAAACATAGTAATTTAAAACCAAATGAGTTGTAAGATAGAAGTCATCAACATAGTTTTAAAATATTAGTAATAACATAGTACTTTTTAAATCAAAATACGAGGGTCATTGAATTCCATAGTGAGGAAGTCAATCTCGTGGTTTTTTGTTTTCTTTTAGTAAAGCGTATATAAACCATGACTTTCATTGTGGTTTTTTTTCTTGTGTGTGTGCATTAAGTGTGAAAACTAAGAGAATCTCTGTATGACTGATTTGTATTCATTTTTTCCAATATCAATGAAAGTCATGGTTTATTTAGCCTATTTGTTTTCTTTTCGTTGCGGCGACGATAGTTTATGATGCGTTGTTCATTGTTTGTTCACGTGTTAAGGTGGCGTGACAATTTACATTGCGGTATTTATTTTTGTTAACACGATGCGACCCAATGATAATTTATAATGCGGAACATGGGCATTCCGCCACTTAAAAAATATGTATCTGACTTAAATTTATGATTGCTGGTATTAAGAGTATAAATGGAGTTGAGTTTTCGGTCTTTTTTTTGGAATTTTCGGAACTAAGTGAAAAGCGAAGAAAAGGTATAAAACCCTTCAATTGATGTTAAGTGGTATGCATTGTTCAATATAAAACCCCACACTCACAAGAAATCGGTAGTGAATCTATCAACACCATTGGAGCACCTATCTTTTGTCCGACTCTAACCTATTACATCTGTCAACACTAATAGTTTTGTAACACCCCAAAATTTCATAACTCGAATTATATACGTGTGCTATACATGTTAAGTAGCTAAAACATATATTGCTATGGGTTGTGAGTTAATAAATGGGAAAAAGGGTAATGATTTGCAATACTATACATGTTTATGTTATAGTTACATACGATATATGTGTTAGATAGCTAAACGTGATGAAACATATGAAAAATGCATACTTACCTATTAACGGGTAATAAATTGGTAAAGGATAGGATTTATATGAATGATACACGTATTGATAAGAAGGATAATTGATATACATGATATCAAAATGAAATATGTGTTTAGAAGTTGATATGATAGAAATAGATGATAACCGGAGAAAAATACGTGTACACAATTGTATTAAATTAGACATATGTGTAAGTATATACATATACATGTCTTAATGGCTTAAATGCATGTGAAATATTCATTTGATGAATATATATGTAGGAATACATGTTAGAATAGTTAAACATGTGAAAAATAAATAAAAACGTATCCTTACGTTGAAATAATGATTAAAAATAAAGAAATACATAACGTATAGGAGTATTATACGTATTTATACGTATTTATATGAACCCGAGGCTTAGGAGTTATTATAAATATGTCCTAAGATGATTTGGAGCATGAAATGATAAGTATGTGAAAGTAGAAGGGCTTAAATGTAAATTGATGAAAAATATATATAAATATATATTTAAATATACGAAAGTATATATAAACCTTATCAAAGGTATCCCGAGCCCTAAAGACATTAGAATTATGTCCCATAATGTTTTGACACATAAAATGATAAAGAAATAAAAGTATGAGGGGCTAAAGTGTAAAATTATGAAATATATATACATATAAAGAAATATATATATACGTATGTATACGTATATCATCGAGCATGTCCCGAGCCTTAGAAACCTTTATAAATATACCCCTAAGTGTTTTATAGCATAAAATAACAGTTCATAGAAGTTCAGGGGTGTAAAATGTAATTATAAAGTAGAGGGGCCAAAACTGTCATTTACTGATAGTTTGCCCACGTATCGCCAGAACCAAGCCTCAGCCGGCGCGTATCGCGGCCCGGTGGCGACCAGAATCTTGCCAGCACTCGATTTTTTCGACTTGCAGCCCAAGTTTGATCGTGATTCACCCCCCTAACGTGTCGTTTTTGAAGCTGAATCACCAGGGACACTCGTAGCAACCTTAGGCGACCTCCATGGCTATAAATACGGACCAAATCGTTCGACTTTAGGTACCAATTCACCAAAATACACACACAAAAACCCTCTTTTGGCCGGAATCTTCACCGGAGCAATACGAGCAATCCCGGAGGAATTAGGAGCCGAATTTCTGCAGTCACCCATTATTTGGTATGCTTAACAATAACCTCTTTCAGATTTTGCAAATTCAATTTCTAAGTATGCTTTTTAGAAATGATGCAAAATTAGGGTTCTTGAGCTTGTTTTGTCAAAATCGGGTGATCGGGTGGGAATTAGGGTCTGAATTTTTGTAGGTAATCCTAATTTAATGTGTTTTAAGAAAGCCCTAAGTTTATTTCACAATTGGAAAAGGTTTGGTAAAGGTTTTGTTAACGGGTCAAAATTAGGGTTTTCATGTCGTTACTCTGCCCAAATTGAGTAAACGGTTTTGAATTAAGCTTTGCCATTTTAAAGGATATTATAAAATGTTATAATGGATAATACCCTAAGTTGGTTTTGAATAAAAATGAGTTTTGAGAATAAAACGAGAATTTCATGAAATTAGGGTTTTGAAATAAGAATATTTAATATAAAATAATCCGGAGGGTTTGGGGACTTGAATTTTGATATGGTAACATGTTTATACATATAATAAGTGTATATGAAGTTAAAATGAATAAATAATATTGAAAATACCGAGTTAATCGGATATTAGAAGTTCGTGCGGACCGGAAGGGTAGGCGCCTGTACACTGGGGTTTCTGGCATAGCGGGGGTGTCGCCATCCCATCTGGGCAATGGCATCCCAACACTGGGCGACCCCGGAGTGAGTGTCTAATTATAGGAATGCACGTCTTCATAATTTGTTAGGACCGATTTTCACTACGAGAATCTCGATCTTGAGCAAGAACGGGTTCGGATGAGAAAAACTCAAAAAAATGAAGAAGATGATGATGATGAATCATGAATAATCATAAACAAGAAAGATGATGAACAACTCGAATGAATTCATTAATCGAAAGATTACAATCAATGAATCATGAAGAACACACTCTCTCTCTAAAATCCATGACTCACTCTCTCTCTAGAATGGAAATCTCACACTCTACAAGAAATTCATCATCTCCACATTCGGAGACTCCTTTACTTGTAATGGGCACCCTCACTATATATAGTGAGGGTGACTAACAACAGAAAAACACGACAAATGAACGAAATTACAAGTAAAGTAAATAACATAAATTGATAATTAAATCAAAGCTGATTAAATTAATCCGAAGCTTGACTCGCTCGAACCGATCTTCCGTTGACTTTTACGTTGACCGTTGACCCGAACGGTTGACTTTTCCGGAAAACGGTCTTCGGTCCAATCTCGCAAGCTTCGAGCATCACAACTCAGTCTCTAAATCAATTCACATGGATTCTTCAGTCGAATGCTTCGGTAAACAGATTTGATGGCGTCAGTCACATAGATTTTAAGTTCCAACAATTTCCCCCTTGACTGATGCTTTCAAATCTGTTCAACTGCTGAAGAATCGCTCTGCCGTACATCTTCAATGAGAAACTGATAAACCGGAGACAATCTGTCGTAGAAGTTCCCCCTCTGAATAAGCTTCTTCTGTTCTCGTTGCTCCAGTTCGAGATCCAAGTGCTGCAGCTCACTTGGTTCACACGGTCGGGTACAATACTAAGAAAATGCTACATCTCGGAGTTCAAATCGCAACAGACTGAATCAGATAAACCAGTTTGACACCGAACATGCTCTAACTTCTGATAATCGACCCGATATCCAAATCCATAATAATTCCTCTTATTTCTCTAAATCTCTCCAAAAACATCAAGTCGGAAGCGTAAAATCTGATGCGGAGAGTCGAACCGTCGCGATCGGTTGCCTAGAGAAACCGGATAAACAATCTTGAAATTGGACAATCTTGCGAAAAACCGGAAGCCGGATGCTGACAGTTGTGAATGATCTGCTTGACTGAGGTTGGATGTGAAAATATAAAATAATCTTTAAATTTCTTCAAGAAACGGTCATCCGAGAGATTTAATCGGATAAATTCCAATATTTAACTGAGATTCCAGTTAATCCGGTTAGTTGACGACAGCGCTGCATCCACTAAAAATAAACCGTGAGATATAACGAGAAAGCTGAGTAATTAACCGGATAATAAAGCTAACCCGTCAGTGATCGATAGCAAACGCTCGCGTCGTCAATAAACGAGAACCCCAATAAAATTAAATAAATCCGAGACCAATAAAATATTTTCTGAAATTCCGTCGCGGCATTATCTCGCTCGTCTCGAAAAACTGATAAGAAAAATGTCCGCGTTCAACGAATAATGCAGAAAATTTAATTAGTGGTATTAAATCCCTTAGAAAAACCTTAATCCATGTGACATAAAATCCACCAATCAGAAATCAGCACACAGCATGATCCAACGGTGAAAAAACGAGGACAGATTAACGATCCAGATCAGGATCCTTGTGAAGATGCACCGACCAATCAGAAGTGAGGCTGAAATACTCATCAACGACACAAAATTGAAGATATCCTACGGTGGGAATGGTGATCCGCGTGAGATGGCATGTAGCCAATCAGAGCGTGACAACAGCTGTGCTTGTAACGGCTCTGTGGGCTGGCTGGGACCTACCTGCTTTCCAATTCCACCAATGAGACTTCAACAACATATGGGATTCAACGGATTCCTTTTGTAGTCTCTTTTCCATGTGGGGCCCACGAGAAATTCATCAGCCAATAAGGGGTCGACATTGATAAGCTCCTAACGGTTGTCTTTACAGACTGGGACCCACGTATTTGATTCCAGCCAACCACAGCTCGACAACCCATTAGGGTTGACCTTTTGTATCCGACAAAGAGGAGAGAGAGTGCAGTCTCTATTTTACGAGGCGGGTCCCACAAGCTTTCTCTTCCTCCAATCACGAGCCGACAACACAATGGGAATTTCTGAGTTGACCGACACAGGAGAGAGAACATTCCTCTCCAGTCCAATCGAACACCGCCACGTCATCAAGCTGTCATCTCCTTCATGCGAAACCCTAACTGATCGGAAAAAGCAACCAGTCGCCGGAAAAACAAAGGTGACACCGGAAAAGCGTGAATCAACCATAAGTCCCTCAAAACTGATCCGTTTTTGACGATTTTTAGCTCGTTGGACTCCTGAGATCATCCTCTTTCATTATTAACGATCGAAATCTCTTGAAACAGTCTCGAAGAAAAACCCAAAAATAAGTCCGCTAACCAAACAAGTCCGCTAAAGACGATTTCAAGTTCGCTAACAGTCCGAGAAGTTCGCTAGGAGACACCTGAAGTTCGCTAAGGACTCAAGTCCGCTAAGACTTAAACAAGTCCGCTAAGACTTAAACAAGTCCGCTAAGACAAAGTTCAAGTCCGCTAACGAGACCTCAAGTTCGCTAAGAGCACCCAGAAGTCCGCTAGGACAATCTTCAAATCTTCAAACACATGAACAAAATCTGGAAATAAGATGAACAGTGCAGAAACTTACTTGAAGAACACATACACTTCAATCCTTGAAACAATCTCGAAAATGAAAGGAAACGAACGATTCTTGTCACAAATCTGTTGTAGAACGTGTTATGGCCACTCACACATCCAAAACAGCAGCAAAAACCAGTCGATTCAACCTTCAAAATCTGGAAATCTCTCAAGAACACGAAGAACACACACTTACACCGTCAGTGTGTGTTTTTCCAGATCCGCTCAAACGGTTGAGAATCAGACGAAATAGATGCTTCCAATGGATCCGGAACGCGTTTTCCACTGAAAATCATACCTTACTTCATCCGAAAACATGAAGAATCGCCCAGAAAATGAAGAATCAAGCTCCAAAATCTTCAAAAACTCCAAATACGGGAAAAACCCCAAAGTTACGAAAAAATGAGCTCGGATCTTCAATTTTCTCACAGATTTGAACAAGTAAAAGATGAAATAACATCTAAATGAACTCCAGAACACGAATCCATCATCCATATCATCAGAATTCATCCAGAATCGAAGAAAAAATAGAAAAAAGTCTCTAAAAAATAAGTTTTCTCATCTTCACCATTCAAGCTCAAAATCTCAGATTCGAGTGACCAGATTCACGGTGAGATGAATCTGATCGGTACCCGCTCTAATACCATTTGTTATGACCGATTTTCACTACAAGAATCTTGATCTTGAGCAAGAACATGGTTCGAATGAGAAAAACTCAAAACAAATGAAGAAGATGATGATGATGAATCATAGATAATCATAAACAAGAAGAATGATGAGCAACTCGAATGAATTCATTAATTGAAAGATTACAATCATTGAATCATGAAGAACACTCTCTCTCTCTAAAATCCATGACTCACTCTCTCTCTAGAATGGAAATCTCACACTCTACAAGAAATTCATCATCTCCACATTCGGAGACTCCTTTACTTGTAATGGGCACCCTCACTATATATAGTGAGGGTGACTAACAACAGAAAAACACGACAAATGAACGAAATTACAAGTAAAGTAAATAACATAAATTGATAATTAAATCAAAGCTGATTAAATTAATCCGAAGCTTGAATCGCTCGAACCGATCTTCCGTTGACTTTTACGTTGACCGTTGACCCGAACGGTTGACTTTTCCGGAAAACGGTCTTCGGTCCAATCTCGCAAGCTTCGAGCATCACAACTCAGTCTCTAAATCAATTCACATGGATTCTTCAGTCGAATGCTTCGGTAAACAGATTTGATGGCGTCAGTCACATAGATTTTAAGTTCCAACAAATTTCCCCTTATTTGTTAGGACCGATTTTCACTACGATAATCTCGATCTTGAGCAAGAACATTGTTCGGATGAGAAAACTCAAAACAAATGAAGAAGATGATGATGATGAATCATGAATGATCATAAACAAGAAAGATGAAGAACATATCGAATGATTTCATATAACCGAATGATTAGTTACAAGAAATCATGAAGAACACTCTCTTTCTAGAAACCATGACTCACTCTCTCTCTCTAGAATGGAAATCTCACACATTAAAGAGTCATCATCTCCACATTCGGAGACTCCTTTACTTGTAATGGGCACCCTCACTATATATAGTGAGGGTGACTAACAACAGAAAAACATAACTGAATAAATGAAATTACAAGTAAATGAGATAAACATAAATAATAATTAAATCAAAGTTGATTTAATTAATCCGAAGCTTGACTCGCTCGAACCGATCTTCCGTTGACTTTTACGTTGACCGTTGACCCGAACGGTTGACTTTTCCGAAAAACGGTCTTCGGTCCAATCTGCAAGCCTCGAGCATCACAACCCGCGTCTCTGAATCAATTCACATGGATTCTTCAGTCGAATGCTTCGGTAAACAGATTTGATGGCGTCAGTCACCAAGATTTTTGTTCCAACAATTTCCCCCTTGACTGATGCTTTCAAATCTGTTCAACTGCTGAAGAATCGCTCTGCCGTACATCTTCAATGAGAAACTGATAAACCGGAGACAATCTGGTGTAGAAATTCCCCCTCTGAATAAGCTTCTTCTGTTCTCGTTGCTCCAGTTCGAGATCCAAGTGTTTCGCTCACTCGGTTCACACGGTCGGGTACAATAATGAGAAAATGCTACATCTCGGAGTCCAAACCGCAACAAACTGAATCAGATAAACCAATCAAACACTGAACATGCTCCAACTCCGAATAATCGACCCGATATCCAAATCCATAATAATTTCTCCTATTTCTCTAAATCTCTCCAAAAACATCAAGTCGGAAGCGTAAAAATCAGATGCGGAGAGTCGAACCGTCGCGATCGGTTGCCTAGAGAAACCAGATAAATAATCTTGAAATCGGACAATCTCGCGAAAAACCGGAAGCCGGATGCTGACAGTTGTGAATAATCCGCGTGACTGAGGTTGGATGCGAAAATAAGATAAACTGCTAAATTTCTTCAATAAACGGTCATCCGAGAGATTTAATCGGATAAATTCCAATATTTAACTGAGATTCCAGTTAATCCGGTTAGTTGACATCCGCGCTGCGTCCACTAAAAATAAACCGTGAGATATAACGAGAAAACCGAGTAATTAACCGGATAATAAAGCTAACCCGTCAGTGATCGATAGCAAACGTTACGCGCGACGTCAATAAACGAGAACCTCGATAAAATGAAATAAATCCGAGACTAATAAAATATTTTCCGAAATTCCGTTGCGGCCTCATCTCGTTAATCTTGTGAAAGACTAATAAAAATACCCGCGTTTGATGAATAATACAGAAAATTTAATTAGAATAATTAAATCTCCATCAAGAAAACCATAATCCATGTCAATAAACTTGAACCAATCAGAATTGACCTTTAAATGTCATCAACGGCTAGAAAAATAAAGGATCAAAGGCTGAAAATCGCGATCTGTGTGAAGGCCATTGAGCCAATAGGAAAATAGCAGCAAGAGCACTCAACGGACCAGATTTAAGGAGATCTGCGGCTCATATGGGCTGATCCATGTGCTTGGAGGCGCAACCAATCAAACGCAGCCACCTCACCAGCCTTCAACGGCTCCTTAAGAATGATCGGGACCCACGCGCTTTTTACCCACCAATCAGAATACGACAGCCCTTAAAGGTTGACATTCGGAGTCCGACAGGAATGAGAGAGGGCTGACATGGGAGAGAGAAACAATTCTCTATCAACCAACAGAAAAATGACACGTCATCGTCACCTTCCTCAAAGCTGCAAAACCCTAATTCCGGTCGGAATAATCACCGGAAATACGAGGGCCACCGGAAATGCGTGATTTACTCATAACTCGCATAATACTCAACGAAAAACTTCGAATTTTATACCCACGAACTCGTATGATCATCCTCTACAACTCTGTACGAACATAATCCACCGAAACGACCTCGAACGAAAACCCAGAAACAAGTCCGCTAACCTCCCAAGTCCGCTAAAGCTTACCAGAAGTCCGCTAAAGGGTAGAGAAGTTCGCTAAGACTTTCCTCAAGTCCGCTAAGGACTCAAGTTCGCTAAGGTATACTTCAAGTACGCTAAACAGTGATGAAGTTCGCTAAGAGGAGAACAAGTCCGCTAAGACTTGAACAAGTCCGCTAAGGCAATCTTCATAACTTCAAAACTGATGAACAAATCTGGAAAACACGATGAACATGAAGAACACAGCCACTTGAACATCTTCCTGATGCGATTTCGATGTTCCAGAATGAGTGAAGATAACAGATTCATGACGGATTCGAGAAGAAAAACCATTCACGTGATTGTTCTGGCCACAAACAAACCATAAACAGCAGCAATTTCGATCGAAACAGCCCTAAATCTGGAAATCCTTCAAGAACACGAAGAACACACACTTACACCGTCAGTGTGTGTTTTTCCAGATCTGCTCAAACCGTTGAGAATCAGATGAAATGGATGCTTCCAATGGATCCGGAACGCGTTTTCCACTGAGAATCATACCTTACTTCATCCGAAAACATGAAGAAAAACCCAGAAAATGAAGAATCAAGCTCCAAAATCTTCAAAAACCCCAAATACGGGAAAAACCCAAAAGTTCCGAAAAAATGAGCTCGGATCTTCAATTTTCCACCAGATCTGAAGATGTAGAACACTAAATAACATCCTGATGCACTCCCAAACATGAATCTATCATCCATATCATCAGAATCCATCTAGAAATGAAGAAAAAATAGAAAAAAGTCTCTAAAAAATAAGTTTTCTCATCTTCACCATTCAAGCTCAAAATCTCAGATTCGAGTGACCAGATTCACGGTGAGATGAATCTGATCGGTACCCGCTCTGATACCATTTGTTAGGACCGATTTTCACTACGATAATCTCGATCTTGAGCAAGAACATTGTTCGGATGAGAAAACTCAAAACAAATGAAGAAGATGATGATGATGAATCATGAATGATCATAAACAAGAAAGATGAAGAACATATCGAATGATTTCATATAACCGAATGATTAGTTACAAGAAATCATGAAGAACACTCTCTTTCTAGAAACCATGACTCACTCTCTCTCTCTAGAATGGAAATCTCACACATTAAAGAGTCATCATCTCCACATTCGGAGACTCCTTTACTTGTAATGGGCACCCTCACTATATATAGTGAGGGTGACTAACAACAGAAAAACATAACTGAATAAATGAAATTACAAGTAAATGAGATAAACATAAATAATAATTAAATCAAAGTTGATTTAATTAATCCGAAGCTTGACTCGCTCGAACCGATCTTCCGTTGACTTTTACGTTGACCGTTGACCGTTGACCCGAACGGTTGACTTTTCCGGAAAACGGTCTTCGGTCCAATCTGCAAGCCTCGAGCATCACAACCCGCGTCTCTGAATCAATTCACATGGATTCTTCAGTCGAATGCTTCGGTAAACAGATTCTTGCTCAAGATCGAGATTCTCGTAGTGAAAATCGGTCCTAACAAATGGTATCAGAGCGGGTACCGATCAGATTCATCTCACCAAATCGTCTCCTACCGCGTAAACCCTAGATCACCGGAAATACACCCATCAGAAATACGGGACCTCACCGGAAAAACGTAAATCCTCCATATGTCCCTCAAAACTGATCCGTTTTTGACGATTTTTAGCTCGTTGGACTCCTGAGATCATCCTCTTTCATTATTAACGATCGAAATCTCTTGAAACAGTCTCGAAGAAAAACCCAAAAATAAGTCCGCTAACCAAACAAGTCCGCTAAAGACGATTTCAAGTTCGCTAACAGTCCGAGAAGTTCGCTAGGAGACACCTGAAGTTCGCTAAGGACTCAAGTCCGCTAAGACTTAAACAAGTCCGCTAAGACTTAAACAAGTCCGCTAAGACAAAGTTCAAGTCCGCTAACGAGACCTCAAGTTCGCTAAGAGCACCCAGAAGTCCGCTAGGACAATCTTCAAATCTTCAAACACATGAACAAAATCTGGAAATAAGATGAACAGTGCAGAAACTTACTTGAAGAACACATACACTTCAATCCTTGAAACAATCTCGAAAATGAAAGGAAACGAACGATTCTTGTCACAAATCTGTTGTAGAACGTGTTATGGCCACTCACACATCCAAAACAGCAGCAAAAACCAGTCGATTCAACCTTCAAAATCTGGAAATCTCTCAAGAACACGAAGAACACACACTTACACCGTCAGTGTGTGTTTTTCCAGATCCGCTCAAACGGTTGAGAATCAGACGAAATAGATGCTTCCAATGGATCCGGAACGCGTTTTCCACTGAAAATCATACCTTACTTCATCCGAAAACATGAAGAATCGCCCAGAAAATGAAGAATCAAGCTCCAAAATCTTCAAAAACTCCAAATACGGGAAAAACCCCAAAGTTACGAAAAAATGAGCTCGGATCTTCAATTTTCTCACAGATTTGAACAAGTAAAAGATGAAATAACATCTAAATGAACTCCAGAACACGAATCCATCATCCATATCATCAGAATCCATCCAGAATCGAAGAAAAAATAGAAAAAAGTCTCTAAAAAATAAGTTTTCTCATCTTCACCATTCAAGCTCAAAATCTCAGATTCGAGTGACCAGATTCACGGTGAGATGAATCTGATCGGTACCCGCTCTGATACCATTTGTTAGGACCGATTTTCACTACGAGAATCTCGATCTTGAGCAAGAACGGGTTCGGATGAGAAAAACTCAAAACAAATGAAGAAGATGATGATGATGAATCATGAATAATCATAAACAAGAAAGATGATGAACAACTCGAATGAATTCATTAATCGAAAGATTACAATCAATGAATCATGAAGAACACTCTCTCTCTCTAAAATCCATGACTCACTCTCTCTCTAGAATGGAAATCTCACACTCTACAAGAAATTCATCATCTCCACATTCGGAGACTCCTTTACTTGTAATGGGCACCCTCACTATATATAGTGAGGGTGACTAACAACAGAAAAACACGACAAATGAACGAAATTACAAGTAAAGTAAATAACATAAATTGATAATTAAATCAAAGCTGATTAAATTAATCCGAAGCTTGACTCGCTCGAACCGATCTTCCGTTGACTTTTACGTTGACCGTTGATCCGAACGGTTGACTTTTCCGGAAAACGGTCTTCAGTCCAATCTCGCAAGCTTCGAGCATCACAACTCAGTCTCTAAATCAATTCACATGGATTCTTCAGTCGAATGCTTCGGTAAACAGATTTGATGGCGTCAGTCACATAGATTTTAAGTTCCAACATAATTATCAATAAAAGCAGATAATATGCCTCCAGGGGCATTTTGGTCATTTTGACCCTTAAAAAGTATATGAACTTAATAATATACATTATTAAGTAGATAAGGTGTTAATATAAACATAAGAAATGTTTATTATATAAAACCTTGCGTTAACATCATACAATACGCAACTAGGTTTAAATCGGAAAGCGTAAAGGAGGTTCTGACTGATTTAATTGGCTTAAGAGAACAAGGTGAGTTCTATGAGCCCACTCTTTAAATGTTTTAAAATGTTTTAAATATTTTCGGGCTGATATACATATAAATGTTATGAAAACATATTCAAATGGTTTATAACTGAAATATTGCCTGATAGAATTGTTAAAAGGTTTTTAAGTGATATATACATGAAAGGTCATGAAAATGTTATAAAAATGATTATTGATAAAATGCTTTACAGTATTAAACTGTTAAATGACTGTTGATTTGAAATACACCTGATAGTATTTACGGATGGAATGTCCTAAACTGTTAAACTGCAAAATTGCTTTAGAAATGATATATATGAGAAATGTTAAGGAAATGTGTTAAAATGCCTTTTACATGTTTTATGCCGATACACATACGTGAATGTTTGGTCTAAGCTTGTGTATGTGAATAAGTGTCGGATAAATATAATATTATTAGCCTTGCTGTGATTGTAAGATGTAATCTATACTGGGATGACTCTATATCATATCCGTTTGTATTTAAGGTGTGGTGGATACGCTGCGGTACTTCCTATATATAAACACCTGTAATACAATAGGAAATGTTATAGATGCAGTCCAGTATAGGTTTCACTGAGATTTAACAAGACCCATAACATTATATTGATGAAACGCTTATTTCCATATACGGGTGATGGACCGGTGTTGAAAAGGTTATGAGTCCAAATACAGAGGTTATTAAATGAATTTTGAAAATGTTGAAAAAGGTTGAAAATGTTTTAATGTAAGCGGATATTGTCTAGAGAAAAGGGAGACTGTGGTTGTACAACTAGAAGCGGGGAACGACGGTTCTCCGGGGTAGCGACGGCTGCTTACTTAGAAAAGGTATTCGGGTGGCGACGGTTGCCCGAGGAACTAACGTGGTTCCAATAGACAATGCTTAGTAAGTAAATGAATGACTGCTTATAATATTTCGTATAACTCTTTTATGTTTTATACTTAATGATTATTTGCACAAGAGAGGGTCCGGGAGACCCAGAGTGCTTAAAGTGGTAAACGGTTTAAAGGTTATGTTATGATATAACACTGTTATGTTTATACCTGTTAAAAGATTTAACGGTTAATCGGGTAAATGGTTAACTGGAGAAATGGTTAAATGATTAACTGAATGAATGTTTTGGTATAACTCCGTTTATGCCTGATAAATGTTTAAAGGTTATATTCGGTATAATACTTATATCTGATAAATGTTAATGAATAATGGTTTTAAAGTTATAGTATAATTCTGTTATGTTTTATACTTGATAAATGTTTGTTAAAAAGGGGGCCGTTAGGCCCAAGCGTCGGAATAAACCTTCGAGGTAAAGGTAACGCTTTTTGAAAAATGTAGAACTCACCAGCGTAAGCTGACCTTTCCAAAAATATGTGTATGTCAGGTGATGACAATGGTTAAGGTAGCAAGGAAAGGACTCTGGTGAGAACAGATTAGATGGGCAAGCTATCAGGAAAGGACTCGGTAGTAGACTGGCAATAGACATAGATAAGACCTAATTATTAGATTATGTTGTATCTTCCTTACTGTTGTACTTGGCATATATATATAAATGAAAAGTTTTTAATTTCCGCTGCTTAGTTATCTCTGTTGTACCATGTGTTCATGAGTAAATCCGACACGTGACCCCTCCTGGAGCCAAGACTGGGAGTGGGCGTCACAAGTTTATGGCATATTATTGGTCTTATGTTTGCTTGTTCGACGGCAAGGACAATATACAATGTGATATTCGTTTCTGTTATCCTCTAATCATATCTACATATCCATATAAAAATATATTTGCTTGTATGGTTACTTAATGTTTTTTTATAGTTGGTTGTGTTATTAATTTCATACACACAAATATATTTGCTCATATGTCTACTTAATATTGTTTAGTAAAAGTTAGTTGCGTTTTGTAATTTTATACTGGGTATAATGGTATGATTATTGATTAATGCTTAGTTTTTTTGGATTAACACGAAATATTTTTTGAGTAAATTCAATTTGAAGTTAAGCCAATTTTTTTACTCGTTTAATTATCAATTAATTATTGTGAACCACTGTGACTGTTACCCAATTATCACAGCTATAAGTAGTAGAAACACTCAACCACACTAACCATTAGGATTAGTTACCGAATTATCACAATGGTTTACAAAGAACCATTTTTCAAAAACCCAAGCAAACTACAAATATGAGAATTCACTACTACTCTTTACCTTGCTTCTGCTTTAACTACCTCAAAATGAAACAAGTAAATTACTTTTAGTCCCTCAAGAAACAAGTCAACTATATTTTAATATAACTTGTAGACAAAAAGTTGTCTAAATTTAAATAAAGTTATAAAGTTGTATGACTAAAAATGTCATTTCCAAGGTCATCTGCAACAATCTCAGTTTAATAATATTTGCTTCAGTTTCATATACGTGAATACAATTCCAATGCTTGGAACCACCTTGCAATACTATGGCAAAATTCATCTGCATTCATCGAGCAACCTTTCTGCTTTTTATAACTGACTAAACATACCCAAAATGGTCGTTCTAACCGCATTCCCCTCCTCACAAGATCCAGAGGAAATGCTACTACAATAAAAACTTGTGTCCATATGAGCTTAAAAACAAATATTTTAGTAAATAGTTAATAACTCCACATCATCCCAATAAAGGAAGCAATAATATGAGAAAAGAAAATAAGTGTAGAAGACAAATTCATAGATTCAATCACTGGCCTGTTAATATTTGTGCACAACACAAGACTTGAGTTCAACTAAACATAACCCTGAATGTACAAAGACCCCACCGAAACAACCAACCACCCAATTCGCAAGCAAACTCCCAATTCCTACATTATCACATCCAAAAACCATCTGCATGAAGGACAATAATGATTAACAAAAATTGTGCCATTAAAAAAGAAAAAGAAAACTGTAAAGATTGCAAAATGAGCAGGTTTGGTAACGGGTCAACACGCTCAATCAAAATGGGTAATTATTGTAACAGGTCCAGTGAGGTGTTTTGACCTGAAACCAACTTTGTCCGATCTCTTTTAGTTCTTGAACACATAAAAGACACATTCATAGCATGAAACCAACTTTGTCCGATTTAGTTCTTGAACACATAGAAGGCACATTCATAGCATGTATGAAATCAAGAGGTAGACCAACATACCCAATACATAAAATGTTTATGTTAAAATGGACCTAAATACCTTACCTGCATATTGAATTGAAGTTCAAATTAAACCTACGGACTCAGCCAGTATTCGACCTACCAAAAATTGAGAAAAAAAACTTAAATCTCAAAATATTACCAAAAACGGGTTTAACATATAACTGGTGAAATGGGCTATGCTAAAAAGATTCAACTTAACGGGTTGGGAGGGAAAAACGGATCGAAAGGTCACCCATGTATTCAAGTGCACAATAGAGTTTCTACAATCATAATTAACACTTCAATTATGATAAATTAGTAGAGAAAGTAATAACGAAAATACTTCCAGGTCTGAGTCAAGTCAGGGACTGGTCGTGCGACCCATTTTGGCCTGTATATTTTGACAGTGATCTTAAAATATCAAACTGTTATCTAAACTTTTATGACCCATCTGAGATTTTAAAAATTAATGTTTACAAAAAGAAGACCAAACTTGATCAAGTCATAAAACTGATGGTAAAATATGAGTATGAAACTGACATAAGAGTATATTAGTAATTAAGATGTATCAAATATATTTTAAAGATTTCAACTATTTTGATGAAGATATGTGTCACACCCCCAATTAACCACTAACGGAGTTTATACCGTTAAGGGGCGCGAGCAAACCAGGACCACAACCATTAGTTACAAATACTAAACGAATCAGAGTTAGTCCAAATATATGTCATAAAAATTAAAGTCTCAAATACGTAGCGGAAAATATTGTCTTAGCACTAACCACGTGCTTTACAAAATCATTGTTTTAAATTCCCAATTTGGTTTAAACAAAAGTAAAATGTCTTCATGTGCCATGCCAACCCGCTCCGGATACTCCTCAGCGATCTGCAAGTTTAAACCACGCAAGTGTCAACCTAACGGTTGGTGAGTTCACAGTGGGCTTGTCACGCAGTGGCCCGGTCTCATAATCATAATCATGTCAACATATACTTATGAAATATTTATTTGTGAAAAACGCAATGCTCAGTGGTATACATCAGTCCATAATCATAGTGGAGTGATTTAGTAAAAGTAATGTCCGTAACATGCGTTATCGGGTATGTACTAGTTTTGTAAAATTAAAGTGCTCAACCGATATCGCGGGTAGCTAATCCGTTGTTCCATGCACTAAGGAAGTTTGCACCAAAGCTGACTAATAAGTATTGTAGTGGCATCGCCATCATCTATTTTGTTTTGCGGACATATGTCATCGCGGCCTTGCCTCCCCCGTGTCCTCTCGGGATCACGGTCAGATAGGTTGATATTGTACCTCCGTGCACCTCCAGTATCACGAGGCGGAGTTTGTCAAACTCCAGTAGATCTACCCAACATCCCCTCGCTTTACAATTAATGGCACAATTAAGTTGAGGACTTTTTCAGTTAAAAGGCAATCCTTAGAAATCATGTGATATCATGTGGTTTAGACTTTAACCTACACTAGCCATATTAAAACGGTTTACCGGATTCTCATGAATCTCAAAATGTTTTCAGTTTTGTTTCAGAAATAGTTTGTTTAAGTTCCACAAGTGTTTCCCATAAAACACTTCAAGTTTATCAAAGAGGTGTGTGGGACTCATAAGGTTTCAAGTTCATAAAAGAGGTGCATAGCACTCATAAGGTTGTCAGCATTGTTTTTTATTAAGTTATTCAGTGTGTCCCAAACGGGCTCACAGTAAACGGGTTAGTGACACTCACCTTTGGTTGCACTGCTACACTTGCTAAATAATCCCAGTATTGTTTGCTTAATGAAGACCTAAGAACACGTTTAGGTCTTAAGTATTAGTTTGTGTCTAATCTTTAACTTACGTCACTATGGCCCATAACATAGCACGTTGGAACTACGACTCGACATACCGACACACAACACCGATGGTTGATCATAAACGAGGGTTCACATAACTCAGAAATCAAAGCATGTTTCATTATTGCATAATCATGTAAGTCATGGCATAACATTCAAATAAGTTGCACAAGTTTGGGTTTTGGTCTTGGCACAGTTTCGCTACACAGTTTCGCTATGTGCACGGTAGGGGTGTTCATTGGTTCGGTTTACGGTTTATTCGGTTTATTCGATTTGGTTTATTCGGTTTGAAGTTTTTTTATGATAACCATAACCAAATCAAACCGTATTGAAAATCTCACAAACCGAATCGAATAAACCATATTCAATAAGATTCGGTTTCGGTTGAGAACCGAATTAATCGTATTCAAACCGTTTAAGCCGTATACACCAAATAACATATTTTGCGTACTTTTTGCTAATAAAAAATAAAGAGCAAACATTTTTAACACATCCCTAGAGTTTAAAACCATAATCCGACATACAACCAAAATACCTAGAACCAAAGTACCCACAACCAAATACCTACAACTAAAGTACACACAACCAAATACCTACAACCCAAATGAATAAATCGAGCGATCGAACTCATATACATATGCTTCAAACAAAAATAGTAGGTCGAGGTAGCAGGTAGGTGCTTGTTCTTTGTAGAGTGGAAGAGGAGAAGACGATGACTACTCTTTACGGACTAGGGTGGGAACGTGGAGTAGAGACGTAGAGTGAGTGGTAGAGTTATTGATAGACTTGTTTTACCCTAAAAGAAACCATGGATATATGGGTCGTATTTAGTTGGATTGTGGATAAGTGGGTTTAACTTAAATGGTGTAATGGTTTATAAATATACTTAATATATATATATATATATATATATATATATATATATAGGGGAAGGATCAAATAAAAACAAGATGTTATTGCGAAAACACGAAAACAAATATTAAAACCTCTTTAACTTCCTCATACGTTAATAATTTTTTAAAAAATTTGCACCAAAAGTCTTAAAATTATGTCACCTTAAATTCTGGGAAAAAAAATTAAACATATAAAATTTCGTGATTTTTTTTATTATTGCACATGTGTAATAATACGTATTAATTATATTACACATGTGCAATATTAACAAAAAACATTAATTTTTTTTAAAATTTTTTCAAGAATTAAAGATAACAGAATTATAAGATCTATGGTACAATTTTTTATCAAAAATATTAACGTATGAAAAAGTTATAGAGGTTTTAATATTATTGCACATGTGCAATAATAACTTTTTATTGCACATGTGCAATAATAAAAAAAAATTAAAAAACGTCGATTTTTTTTTTAATTTTCTCCAGAATTAAAGATAGCAGAATTATAAGATTTATAGTGCAAGTTTTTATAAAAAAATTTAACATATGAAAAAGTTATAAAAGGTTTTAATATTATTGCATATGTGCAATAATAATAAAAAAAAATATTGCACAGGTGCAATAATAATCTTTAAAAAAAATTGTTTTTTTTTTAATTTTTTCCAGAACTAAAGATAACATAATTTTAAGGATTTTGGTGGAATTTTTTTAAAAAAATATTAACGTATGAACAAGTTTTAGAGGTTTTAATATTTGTTTTCGTGTTTTCGCAATAAAAGTTGTTTTCACATGATCCTTACCCTATATATATATATATATATATATATATATATATATACATATATATATATATATATCTTATTTGGTTTTAAACGGATAACCGAATAAACCAAATAAATACAAAACCCAAAACCATAACCAAACCATAAACCGAATTCACAATTCGGATACGGTTGAAAACCGAACCGTAAACCGAATTCACAATTCGGATTGGTTTATTTGGATATGGATACGGTTTGATTTGTCGGTTTATTCGGATTTCGATTATTTCTGCACACACCCCTAGGCAGCACTTTCGCTAGGGGATACCCGATGACACAGTTTCGCTAGCTAGATTCGCTCGAAACTGATGACACAGTTTCGCTAGCATAGCTTCGCTCGAAACTGGCACAGTTTCGCTAGATAGGTTCGCTCGAAACTGATGACACAGTTTTGCTATCTAGTTTCGCTCGAAACTGATTTGAACTTTCGTTCAGGAGTCTATGGTTGTTTCGCTTGGTAGTTTCGTTCGAACAGGCATACTTAGTTTTCACGGCGACACTATAGTTTCGCCATATAGTGTCGCTGGATGAATATTAACACAGTTTCGCTGAATAGTGTCGCCCAGCGAACGCACAGTTTCGCTGGTCGCAGAAAACTCGTAAATCAGCCCAAAAATCAACCTAACAGCTTCCATACTTCATATAATTCAGTATCTAGCATGCATAAACATTTACCAACATTAAACAGTAAGATTTAACACCTTAAACATGGATTTTCACCATCAAATCACCAAGAACACCTTTTAAGCATAAAATGACCTAACTAGCATGGATCTTCATTATGGGATGATTTTACACGTAAAGTTACAGACTTTAGGTTAGATCTAACATTCCTAAGCATCATATCAGAAGATCAAACGATTTCATAAAGGTTTGGTCATGCTTTTTAAGAAAACACATAGAATATGCATAAAAGAGGTTCATGGGACTCACGGTTTGATCTTCAAGCTCGATGGATGATGGTTCGAGGCTGAGATGTGACGCCCACTCACAGACTTGGCACCAGGAGGGGTCACTCATCGGATTTACTCATGAACACGTGGCACAACAGAGATAAGCAGCGGAAAATTTAAAACTTTTATTTATAATAAAGCCAAGTACGTAAAGTAACTGAGATAATTTACAATCTATCTATATAGCGACTAACTATATCCGTCTTTATTTATCTACAACTAGCCAGCACTTCCAACCGCTTCTCTAATAGCTTGCCCGATCAGTCTCTTATCACGAGGGCTCCGCCCTTGCTCCCAGACGTCTTTCCTAAACCTGACATACATATGATTTTGGGAAAAGGTCAGCTTACACTGGTGAGTTCTACATTTAAAAACATTACCTCGTTCGTGAGGTTAAAACCCTTGAACCTGCAAAACCCTTTTTACAACATTTATCAAGTATAACACATAACAAGTCATACATAACATAACATCATAACCATACACGTTTCTCTAGAAAACATCTACCTCCGTAACCTTTAACTCCTATGACCTGAATTCCATACACCTTTATACCTTCTGGTCTCGAATACTGCTCAGGTGACTTTATCGGAAGCCCCCTAACCTCAGTACCGACAACCGTTTCATACCTTCCCGGTCTCGAAGACTGCTCAGGTGACTTCATCTGGAAGCCCCCAACCATTCAGCAACGACAACCGTCCTACTTCTTCTATACCTTCCCGGTCTCGAAGACTGCTCAGGTAACTTCATCTGGAAGCCCCCAACCATTCAGCAACGGCAACCGTTCACGTAACCTTGACCCTCTTTAGACGTTCCATTCTATCGAACATCTCCTTAACCACCACAGTACTACTACCCGCCCCTAGTTAGATATTCAAATGACTCAGGTGTGCTAATAAACATGATAATGTACTCATATACTGCAACAAGTGAACATCCCCCAATTTACCTAGGTGTATGTATACAGGATGTACCAGCGGCGTATCCTCCACACTTCGATATACCGGGTAACTATACTACCATTCTTGTATACAGGATGTACCAGCGGCGTATCCACCACATAATAATATAGCAAATGCACCACCTGTTCTCATATAATCATACATTCTCACTTGTGCATTTATTAACAAACCCTTATCATTTGGATACCTAGTTTCGAAGCAAATATAGCACATAACTCTAACAATCATTTCATATGCATTATTCTATCATCATCATTTCATATACAATACTAACACGTATAATGATTCATAAGCATTTTCATAACATAACACGTATCATTTCAACAGTTCATCAATTCATCAATTAAGATAATCAAACTTTCAGATAAAAGCATTTCAAATACTTTTTAAGTAAACAGTTGAACATTGTATGTATATCAGCCCGAAAACATTAAAGCTTTTAAAACATTTAAAAGTGGGCTCGCAGAACTCACCTTATCTCTTTACTCGTTAAACTCGGACAGATCCTCCGACAGAATCCTTCGGTTAACCTAATTCGCGTATCGTATGGCATTAACGCAAGGTTTAACATTATAAACATATCCTATGTTTATTTATCTCTTATATTATCTTAATAATATCTAATTATTAAGGTTTACTTCTATTAAGGTCAAAATAACCAAAATACCCCTATAGGTATATTATCTTCTTTTTATTGATAATTATGAAGACGCGCATTCCTATAAGTAGACACTCACTCCGGGATCGCCCAGTATTGGGATGCCATTGCCCAGATGGGATGGCGACACCCCCGCTATTGCCAGAAACCCCAGTGTACAGGTGTTTACCCTTCCGGTCCGCGCGAACTCTTAAATATCCGATTAACTCGGTATCTTAGATACTTTATCATTTATCCATTTTAACCTCATATATAAACATAGTTCCATACCAAAATTCAAGTACCCATACCCTCCAGATTATTTTATATTAAATAATCATAATTCAAAACCCTAATTTCACATTTTTCTCGTTTTATTATCAAAACTCATTTTCTTTCAAAACCAAATTAGGGAATTATCCATTATAACATTTTATAATATCCTTTAAAATAGCAAATCTTAATTCAAAACCGTTTGCTCAATTTGGGCAGAGTAACGTTATGAAAACCCTAATTTTGACCCGTTAACAAAACCTTCACCAAACCTTTTCCAATTGTGAAATAAACTTAGGGCTTTCTTAAAACACATTAATTAGGATTCCTACAAAATTCAGACCCTAATTCCCACCCGATCTCCCGATTTTGACAAAACAAGCTCAAGAACCCTAATTTTGCATCATTTCTAGAAACCATACTTAGACATAATATTAACAAAAACTGAGATAGGTTATTGTTAAGCATACCAAATAAGGGGTGACTGCAGAAATTCAGCTCCGGAAGCCTCACCGTTTGCTCTAATTTCTCCGACGAAGTTGCTGGTTCGGAAATGGGGTTTTCGGGTTATAATTTGTGAATTGGCGAGTTGTTATGGCCGATTACGGCCCCTATTTATACCCAACAGGGTCGTGGGATGTTCCTCCAGGTGTTATGATGACTGGTTGCTCCGAAATTGACACGAATTCGCGAAATCTTGGGCTGCAAGGTGAGTAACGTGGCTAAAAACGGACCTGGATCAATTCTGCTGCGAACCACCCTCCTCGCGTATCGCGCCGTGTGTAGGGCAGTGGCTCGCGATACGCGAGCCACACATATCCGGCCAGAATTTTGATTTTAACTCTTTTGGTC
>JBCNJP010000009.1:50280119-50296494 GCA_039602395.1 Deinandra increscens subsp. villosa | reverse complement strand
TATGCATTGTTGCCGCCGCAACGCGCGGGCACACGGCTAGTATATATATATATATATATATATTACTATATATAATACATATTGCCCTAAGGGCATTTTCGTCATCAAAATTCCTTAATCCTTAAGACGCGTACAAGTACTTGTGCAACATGTACAAACATGTAATGCATAAAAAGTAATATACAAGAGATGGTTGCTTTTAAATCGTAAGAGATCTCCAAGGTTGAAAAGGTAATTATCAAAATCTGGTTGCTTTATCGGTTCACTCCTCCCGCACGCTACATCCTTACTGGCGAATATGAAGAACCTCACCGTCTCCTCCTCGATGGCGAAGATCAGCGCCGACTTCGTACAGCGCGCTCTCCACCCTCTCTTCCTTTGATTGGGCAGCGAATTAAATCATGAATCTCTATCGTCGAAGGGTTATGATTCGTTATTGGAGGGCCAAGATCGAGGGAGGTTCAAACAGATTTAGGCGCCTGTTCGGAAGATGCTACTCTATAAATTGAAGACCAATTCTCAATTTCCATTCACCGATTCATCATTCTAAACGATTCAAGGTACCAAATCTGCTCCTCCTTTGTTCTAATTCTAATTTTCGTTCCAATGTTCTAATTTTCGTTCCAATGTTCTAATTTTCGTTACATTTTTTTTAATTCTGCTGTTCAAACACCGAAGACTGCAAGGAATACTTAGCTGTTCTTATTTTGGAACTCCTGTTTGAGGTAAACTGCTACTTGCTGTTCAACTTTGCTTTAGAATATGATTTACCTGTTATTACATTTCCTCTACTTGCTTCTATGTGACAATCAGAAATCAGCAACAGAGAGGTGTTTTTACTAAGGCTGCATTTTGAATGTGACTAAGGCTGCACTTTTATGGTTTTGGTTTAAAACTGGTTTTGGTTTGAAACTGTTTTACATCAGTTTGTAATCTGTTTGTTATAGTATTGAATACTAATCAGACTTCTGCACTAACAAAGGAATATTGTTGTTTTTAAACCATGAAGCCTATGAGCCACTTGAAACTGTTATACATCAGTGGAAGTTATGTATATAGTTCTGACCCAGTGAACATTTTGAAATTCATTAAAGCTTTTATTAGGGAAATGTAGAAGAAAGAAAAAGGAAAATGCTTGTTGTTGGTATTGTTGGTGTTCTGCTACACATCTTGGTAGAGGTATGTTCCTGAACAATTCCTTATTGCCTTATTGCTTTTGTACTGGAATTTGGTTGTTACAAAACGATAAACCAAGCTAATTGGGTCAAATGGATCCAGTTTGTTGATTGGAACATAGTATATGTATGGCTTATTCTATTTTTAATATTTTAATAGTCATGATTCTGTTTCAAAAGGAGTAATCAAATTTGGATATTTGGTAAAAATGAGCCTAGAATGGTTTTCCCATCATCTATGGTCAAATCAATTACTAATTATATATCGTTCATTACTTGATTACTTGACTAAACCAGAAGATTTGCATATTTACTTTGTCAGGTGATAATTAGTTTAATTTTTTTTCACTACAAAACCAAGTTTCAGAGTGCATGAACAGAAGGTTTTCTTCTCTTTTTTACATTTTCTTCTGGTTTTATTTTTTCATCACTACTGCTCCAACTGTTTCCTACGTTAAAAAGATCAAACTTATGGATCTAGAGAATCTGGGAGTATTATTCTTTTGTTCATTAACTATATGTGTTGGAAAATGTGTGTGAATGAGATGTTTATCTCAAAAGAATTTGTGTTCAAGTTTGGAAAATGTGATGTGGGCTATCCCACATTGGTGTGGGAACAAAAGGTGAATTGGTTTATAAGGATAAACCTCAAAGCTCTAGATATCACTTGTGTCATGTTTTACTCTAGCTCATACCCTCGCGCAGGGGGGGGGGTGCGAAAAATGGGTTGTCAAGACGAAATTCTGAACTCGTGCCCGCGCGACCTGCGGACACGAATGCAACTCCTAAACGTGTGTCCGTGGACGACACGTTTTTGCTAATTTTCGAACCATTTTTTGAGATGATTCTAGAAATGACTTTTGGCTTTCCAAACCTGATCATTCATTACGGATTAATGGACATAAATCGATCAGTCATTACTGGTTAATGATGATCACTTCGTATGCCCAGTTTACGTGTATAAATACACAGGTTTAGAGCAAAATAACACACATAAAAAATTGCATTCCAACGTCTTGCTGCTGCTGCTGATCTCCGTCTACAGCTTCATTCCGACCGTTTTTCAGGCAAGTATCTCGTCCGGCTGTACACACAGTTTGAACCGGTGTACCCTGGGAACAGACGTCGAATCTGTTTAAGGGAATTGTGTCAAACACAAGCCCGGTTCCTTTCGTTTTGTTTCTGTGTTCTTCAGGTTTTGCAGGGACTGATAGAGTTGATGTTCGTGATCATACTTCCGTATCTTGATCGTCGGTTCGGTTAGACTTTCATTTATTTTCTATTCTTGTGAAATGCTTATGTTTGTATAACGATTATCTTAATCGTTTTACACCTAGTTTCCAACAAACTTAAACAGATTCTTAGATTGTGAAACAATCTCTGATTTCTTGATATATATTTAATTTTGGGTAAGCACTCGTTGTTGGTCCTCTAAATTGGAGAATGTTTTAAATTCACATATTATGGTGATACAAAATAATTGTAGTAAAACGGTGTTAATCTCCGTGTGTTGTATCTAGTTGTTGGTTCTAACATGCGTGTTACAACTAGATGTTTTATACCAAATGTATAAATGATTTATAATGTTATTGTCCAACATGAGTGCTACAAATGACGAAGTTTTAAAAACCGAACTTTATGTAAAGTTGTATTTTAAACGTGTCTTGATGATGTAATTAAGAACGTGTCTTGATGATGTAATTAAGAACGTGTCTTGATGTGATAGTGATGACCATTAATAATTTAATATGTTATTATTATTTATTAATAAAGGGTTTTTTGGTCTACTATGTTTACAACCCTTGTAATGGGTCATCAAAAAGAATTTAACAAGGTGTTAAAATTCGTTGAATCTCATTGCTAATCTTGTGAGAAATAGCAATTGTGAAAAACAACTTGGTGTTGTTTTCAAATTTATTGAGTTAAAGTATATCTATATAAAATATAGATGTATAATGACTTGGTGGTGTTGCTTTGAGCAGATTTGTTCAAAATGAAACAAGGACATGAAGAGATAACTACGTGGAGTTCCACTGAGGGAGTACCTCAAGATAGGACTCACGGAAATATCTTAGGATTCACTCCTTCAATGTCAGGAATGACTCGAGTGATTGCCTGTCGAGGTTGGTTCATAATGTCTGGAGCAACAATTCATGCATGCTCTAATCGTTATTCCTTTAAGGAATATCGTGCTGTCAAAAATCGCATAATGATGCTAGATGGCACTAAACACAAGGCGATTGGGATCGGGACTGTAGAATTAAAAGTGTCTACAGGATGTACCCTTACCTTGGAAGATGTTTTCCATGTGCCTAGTATCAAGAAGAATGTTATCTCTGTGAGCAAGTTGAATATCGATGGTTACTCGATATTATTTGCATCAACGAATTCGTGGAGAATGTTTCGTCATCAGAATTCGGTTAAGTTCCATGCGGTAGGAACTGTTGTAGGAGGACTACATCGCTTAACTCTTTGGAGTGATGTTAAAGAGGTCATCGAGATATCTGATGACGAGAGTGTTGGGGATAGCAACACTATATGATTTTATGTTTTTAATTAAATAAGACTTTATTTCGTTATGAAATAATTGGTTTATAAAAGACTTTGTCATGTTTTGGAATAAGTGTGTTTGTGGTTTGAAATTATTTTAATAAAATGGTTATGTTTGCTTTCATATTTGGTCTTTAAAATGCAAATGTTTATTCAAATTATTTTCAACAGGATAACACAAGAAGTCAGATGCACATGTATAACTTGTGAGTTTAAATTAAACATGTAAATCATATATGAAACACCCCACACAATGGTAGATGATAAAGTGTATTAAAATGCACGGACATGGTATATCTCGTAGTGTTGATGTGCTCAACATATTACGGATGCACAAGTGTGAATTGTGACGTATGAATGCAAGATATGTTATTATGGATTACAATATATGATTTTGTAATTTATAAATTTGTAGAAATTTATGAAGGTCAAGTAGATGCGTCTACCACCTCAATGTTGTTGAACTATTAGAAGACTTGGTCTTCATTTGGGAGAGTATCCTAAAACATATAGTTCTAGAAAACAAGGGATGATACATCGCTTGTGTAATGGAGTGTTGAGTGTCAATTTGATTGACTACATATCAAAACAATATTGATGATATTCTGGATTCATTCATATTGGTTATGAATGCACTCACCAAATTTAATCAAATTAAGGCTCATGATGAGGCCTTCGAGTATCATTGGTGTGTTGGATACTAAGGTAAATAGGTTATGATCCTAAAACCGAATAATAGGTTATGTAACATACATATGAGACGTACACAATGTTATTAGTCTAGTCTCACGAATTGTCTAAATGAATGTGTGAATGTGGGAAACGGATATTGTGATATCCATTGAGGCTGTGATGAATCAGAATGATGCATCTTCTGTTCACATGCAAACGTATTGCAGTCTAAGGCATGCTAGACTAGCACTAGCTTGATTGTGAAGCTCTGTTAAGAGTAATCAACTATAACATTCAAGATACACATGAACACAAGACTGGATTTGTGTATAGACAAAGTTCGAGAAAGTCTACATTCGGTGTAAGGAACATGATATAAAATATGGAAAACTTGAATGACTAGATCATTAAAGTTGATATTACCTAGTTTTTCGACGCACATACCAATTTTGATTTCTTTCGAACCTCTAGTTCTTTCGAACAGGTTGTTCCGGACTTGTGTGGTCCTTCGGATAAGTTGTTCCGGAATCGTGAGGTTCTTCCGGAAAGGTGGTTCCGGACTCATGTGGGTCTTCCACAATTTCTAGAATTATGCTAGATGATAACTTAGAATTATTCTAAGTATGAGATGCTTGTGTGAACATACTTATGGGAAAAGCATGTGTTGCTTACATCAACTCTAAAGCACTCGTAAGCTAATATATATAATGAGTTGAAGTTATGGACCGAAATGATACATTTATTGTTCAAAGTGTAATACTAAGTGATGTCACATAAAGCTTATCAAAGTGCAGGAAATGTGGGGGGAGAGAGACCATTTGAGAAACAACCAGTGTGATGGTTGAAATGGCATAACCATAGAGAAAGGGAGAACCTTTCATCACCCTATTTGGATACCATCCAATGACACTTAAATGTGGGGGTGGCTTGCATTTGATATATATGTTTGGCAATAAGGATTGAAATCATATGACTAAGTGGAGTACACAATAGTCATAAGGATGTGTTCACCTTGGAAAGACTATAATGTGGTCACAAAGGGTACTTATTGTGAGTTAAGATTATAGATCTTGGCTACAAATTATCTTGGCTGGTTTGACAAAGTGCGGGAGCCATCTAGATTATGATAACCAGGTGGTTGGCATCCCAGGGAAAGATCCGCTAGCTCCCATGTAGATGATATGCTCCTTGATGTAAGTAATGTCAGGACGTCTTGGATGCAAGATTTGACATGAAAGACATGGGAATGACAAATGTGGTTTTGGAAATTCAAAAAAACACATGAACTGAAAGTGGACTTGTTTAAAGTCAAACCCACTATGTGGACAAAAATTCTTGAGAAGTTATGGGAATGGCATATATGCTTTTGCAAATGGTTTTTTTTGCAATGACTCTAATGTGGCTAGAACTACAAACTGACACGCGTCAGTATCTAGCTAAGAATAGAGGAGAGCCTGTTTGGAGTACTCAAGAATTATCGGCAGTCTGATATATCTGATGAGTTGTACTAGACCAGACTTAGTATACGCTGTAAGCAAGCTAAGTAGATACACGAGTAATCCAAGTTCAACTCATTGGAGTTGTGTGATTAGGTTACTTAAGTACCTAAGGTACACAAAGGAACACGGGTTGCACTATAACAGATATCCAACAGTGATTCAAGGACATTGTGATCCAAGTTGGATATCTGATACGATATCTGATACGATACTTGATACGAATGATTCCAGAGCAACGAGTGAATATGTATTCACACTTGGAAGTGCAACCATATCGTGGAAATTTTCAAAAACAAAAGGTTATTGTAGATCCACGATGGAAGCAGAATTCACCGCTTTAGATAAAGCTGGTGAAGAGGCAGAATGGCTACGTCTATTGAGGATATACCAAGATGGCCTAAGCCGGCAACGGCCATATGTAGACATTGTGATAGCCAATCGGCAATTGGCAGAGCTCATAGCACAATGTATAATGGTAAGAATAGACATATAAGACGTAGACATAATACGGTACGACAACTAATCTCTACTGAAATTATCACTGTTGACTATGTGAAGTCAAAGGATAATATTGCGGATCCGCTGACAAAAAGGCCTAAGTAGAGAGTTAGTCCGGACGTCGTCCATGGGAATGGGACTGAAGCCCTTGAAAGATTAAAGTTCATATGAAGGAAAACCTAACTCAGTTGACTGGAGATCCCAAGATCTGAGTTCAATAGGACAACCTACTTGTATGAACTAGTGAGGTCACTGTGGGGGGAAGAATTGATAACTCCACGCACTTTAAGAAGGGGATGTATAATTGGAATCAATACATCTCCTAGTCCATTCCTAAAAGTGACAAGTACGAGGTTAAGCCTATGGCTTTTAATGATTCAGCTGAGGCAGCCACACGTGGTGAATCACCTATGTGAGAGAGAAGTGGGGTCGCTTCGAAGGGTATTGAGAGGGGGCACAATACCTAAGAGCTCTCGCAGAACCAGGCTAATGTTCATGACCATAACGAACATAACTATGAGGACTTGATGTTGTCAAGTTGAGTCTTGTGTGAAGCACATTGTCGCCTACACAAACACCAGACGAGTTCAAAGGCATCGCCGCCTACTCAGAGCCAGTGGACTAAGTGTGTTTCATGAGCGAAGGTTCAAAGGGTAACACCTACCTATCGTATGCAAGATTCAACTGTTGAAATTCGATCGGGATCAAGTTACTTCTGAGATCAACCTCCATTCATGTGGGGGATTGTTGGAAAATGTGTGTGAATGAGATGTTTATCTCAAAAGAATTTGTGTTCAACTTTGGAAAATGTGATGTGGGCTATCCCACATTGGTGTGGGAACAAAAGGTGAATTGGTTTATAAGGATAAACCTCAAAGCTCTAGATATCACTTGTGTCATGTTTTACTCTAGCTCATACCCTCGCGCAGGGGGGGGTGCGAAAAATGGGTTGTCAAGACGAAATTCTGAACTCGTGCCCGCGCGACCTGCGGACACGAATGCAGCTCCTAAACGTGTGTCCGTGGACGACACGTTTTTGCTAATTTTCGAACCATTTTTTGAGATGATTCTAGAAATGACTTTTGGCTTTCCAAACCTGATCATTCATTACGGATTAATGGACATAAATCGATCAGTCATTACTGGTTAATGATGATCACTTCGTATGCCCAGTTTACGTGTATAAATACACAGGTTTAGAGCAAAATAACACACAGAAAAAATTGCATTCCAACGTCTTGCTGCTGCTGCTGATCTCCGTCTACAGCTTCATTCCGACCGTTTTTCAGGCAAGTATCTCGTCCGGATGTACACACAGTTTGAACCGGTGTACCCTGGGAACAGACGTCGAATCTGTTTAAGGGAATTGTGTCAAACACAAGCCCGGTTCCTTTCGTTTTGTTTCTGTGTTCTTCAGGTTTTGCAGGGACTGATAGAGTTGATGTTCGTGATCATACTTCCGTATCTTGATCGTCGGTTCGGTTAGACTTTCATTTATTTTCTATTCTTGTGAAATGCTTATGTTTGTATAACGATTATCTTAATCGTTTTACACCTAGTTTCCAACAATATGTTCTTCATCTAACAGAACATATTTGTTACATACCTGTAGAGGGGACTTATTTGACCCATTTGCTTATGAATGGATTACATGGGTAAAATATTATAATTAGCTTTAAAGGAAATTGGTTTAATGGTTAAAAGTTATCCAAAGTGTTTGTTTTTAATATTGCCAAAGTTTGGGCATCAATGTTATGTGCTGTTTTTTAATATTGCCTTGTTTGCAGGTGTGTTTTTGTTAGACAATTTAGCTTTTTTTGAACTCTCATTCAATGTCATTGGAATTATCCGAGGTATGCAAAAGTCGTGGTTTTCATTCAAATATTTTTCAAGACTTCAGTGGAGTTAAAAGTCAATTTTAGTGACGAATGGAGTGTGACCTGACTCCTCTATAATAAAATTCAACTTGAGATTATCCATGACCTCAATATGGGATCGAGGTCCCATTAAGTTCTCTTTTTACTCTGGGTTAAGTTGAAGTAGATAATTTGGATCTAGACACTGTTGTATGAAACTCTAACCACTTCTTAACAGGCACTTTAAACATTTTTTTTGTTGTATTTACCAATGTCATCTTTGTTTTTAATTGTCTTATTTAAATCTCTTTGACATGTGAACTTATATCCATCTTCATGACTTTTTAATCAGCAATATAGTTTAAGTATTGGACCAGATGCTATGAACTGAAGTTAAAGTTTTTAGATTATGTTAAATGTAGTTCTGTTAAAATCTCTATTGGTTTATACAAAATTCTACCAGTTTTGCAATGCGCTCGAATGATTATAAATGTTGCATTTTGGTGACAATAGAAAGGATTTTATAGCAAAATTTTAAAATCCCAAATATTGTTATAAATGTTGCATTTTGTCATTTATGATTTATTAAGATTTATATCCCAAATATGAAGCAATTTTGTGATCAAACTCCACAACAATAAGATTATACAACTATACTATTCTGCTCTCCAAAGGCTAACTACATACCATGTGCGCTCGGTTAACAACATAAAACAAGTGCCCCTTTTTTGTTCTATTATTATTTGAGGTCAAGATTTTCTTTTCTTTGATTAAACTTTCTCACTCGATGTAAAAGATCATTTGAACACCTAAATGCTGATTTGTATTCTCCGATTTCCCGATACACTCTAGCAAAAACGTCATAAATGACATCTCACACCCATATTAAGCATATTTGTTCAGATCATGCACATGCTTTATTTTAAAATGCCATTGTATAATTATAACATAAATGAATCAATTTCTTTTATGAGTTGATACCCGGATTTATGAGCATCCATTATGATAACCATGGTTATTTATGCATACATGTTCATGCAAATCTTTATATATTTAAAGTGTTGCCGCGTCACATTATAAAGTGTTGTCGTGTCGCATCACGCTAACAGAAACGAATATAACGTTGTAAATTGTCATCGCCGCTGAACGTGCAAATAGGGAATAACGCGCTATAAATGTCAGATTGATTTTTTTAATACTAAGATTACACTCCTTATACTTTTCTTATGATGCTTTGTAGATTGTTACAAATGCAGGCTCAAGCGCGGGTTCATGCTTTGTGTCATTATGTGTAGAAAAACTTACCTTTTATTTGAAAAGTCAAATGAACCTTTATATGTTTGTGTCATTATGTGTAGAAATACTTACCGTTTATTTGAAAAGTCAAATGTGTGCAGTGAGTCTATTAAAATTTGATTAAAGTAAAGGTAGGATTGTATAGGGAATATTTAAATGAAAAGCTATATACATATATCCGTACAATCATACCGTCAAAAGAATGTCAATATAGTGAATAAAAATTCAAATGGTAAAAGTACTATCGTGAATGGATGTTTTTAATTTTTATTTTATTATAGACCATTTATTTAATAATATTGGTTAGGGAGAATGTATTCAATCATCGGATTAACTTAAAAATTCTTATTCTTTCAACAAGTAAAATAAGTAATAAGAGTTTAAATAATCTTATATAATTGATTTAGTGATTATGAGTAGTGTCAGCTGGTTTCCAAGAAAACTTTTTAATGGGGATATAAGCAATGTAAACATTATAGATTTATTTCTAATTTCAATCATTCGGCCCAACGTACTAACAGAAACGAATAACGTGTTGTAAATTGTCGTGCGACCGTAAAAAACGAATACCTCAATGTAAATTGTCGTGCCGCCATAACAAGCGAACAAATAAACAAATACCGCGTTGTAGTTTCTTGTGCCGCTGCAACGCGCGAGCAGAAGACGAATAACACGCAATACACTGTCGCCGCCGCAACGCGCGGGCACACGGCTAGTATATATATATATATATATATATAATATATATATATATATATATATACTAGTGGGGTACCCGCATGTTACGGCGGACGATAGTTTATAACGCGTTATTTGTCATCTATTCACTCATTTGGTAGTGATGAAAATTTACAACGCGATATTCGTTTCTATTAACACAATGCGGCGCAACGATAAATTATAATGCAGTAAAAACGCGTTCGGCGACAACAACAATTTGGGGACCAACCCGCACGATGCGGCAGCGACAAACTACGAGGTGTGTTCTTTACAGATGGTCAAATAAATAATAATGAGTAATATATCCAACCTTGTAAGAGTTAGGGTTCACTACTAGAAAAAGTGCTTTTCTTGACGCGCGAACGATGACGCCCGGTTTTTAATGACGCGCAAAAACGAGTGTCATAAAAAAATTGTCAAGAATTATAAAATTTTAAGAGCAGATGACGCGCAATTTTGCGCGTCATAAAATTTATGTCGTAAATAAAAAAACACGGAGTACACATTAGGCGCGCGTCATCTTCAAAAGTGTCATTTTATATTCTTTATTTTCCTTATAATACATTTGCCCTAAAATTTTGAACTCATTTTCCGCTCACAAAGTTCTTTCCCGCCGCCCTCAATTATTTTAGCCCTAAAATCTGGTACGCCTCCTACATCCCACATCCTGCTTGATCTCACCTCCGCCTCCATCTCATCTCGACATTTTACCCTAAAATCTGGCCCGCCTCTTTCATCTCGCTCCATCTACGCAAGCGAGGAGAGGAGTCTCGGAAATAGGCATTAATCGCAGCTCCACCACAACGAGGAGGACGAGGATTATGAAGAAAAAGAGGACACCGACCTGAATTTGATGATGCTAGCCAAGTCCTGGAACGCTCTCCCCCCCCCCCCCCCCCTCGATTCTCAACAAAACTCGCCAAAGTCGTTTCTCTCGTTCCTCTCCGCACTCATCCCTTCAGGTAAGTTCGCACATCAATATAATATATCTATAAGCATATTTAGTTGTTGTTTTAGTTTGCGGAGTTATCAAATTGGGGGATTGAGGGTTCCGATTGAGATTGCTAAGGGCGGTTTTTGGCTAGGGTTTTGATGGAGGGACGAGTGAGGAAGTATGGACAACAACATCAACAATTGAGTCCTGATAAAGCTAAAGTCCTTCACGAAACATACCACAAGGTTTTCCCTCTTAACTTCCTACATGTGTGTGTTACTGATTGGAATCCAAGTATCATTAAGTCACTGTATGAACGATTTTAAGGCAGACTAATCACATGGATTCTATTACGATGCCAAGAAAAACAAGTATTTTCCTCTCTTCAAAATTAGGGCATCGTATTCTCACAATCCATCATAGATCTCGTCTCGTGTCCTGCACATCTCTATTCAAAACCCTAATTTTCTTTGCAAATATGAGATAGTTTCAATAGCAGTTCGCATGGCCATCGATTTTGGGAACTTGGGCCGAATTTCTCCATTGTTGGACTTATCTCTCCACTATATGATAGAGATGAACAAAAAATCACGAGGCTAAGAAAACCCTAGATCCAGAGCTTGTGATAAGTACAAAGGGCGCGTTAGTGGTTTTGAACCCATTGCTGTTGAATCAGAATGGAAAGCTTGATTTCACTAGGTCAGTAATTTATTTTGAAATAAGATTATGATATTCATGTTCGATTGTACATATCGTTTTTTATCTTCTTTTGTTTCTCCATGCCCTGATTCACTATTGCAATTAGTTTTTTGAAATCTTACACTATGTACAGATCGTGTTTTATCTTCTTGAGTCGCTGAGAACATTTGTTTTAGAAGAAAGAGAAAAGACAGCAACAACAGCAACGAATGCACATCTTGATGACGATAAATCGTTATGATTTACATTAAGAAAGAATAACTGGTTTGCTTTTTACTGAGTTTTTTCAATTAGGTTTAGTTTTTCTTTTTCACATGCAAAGGATACATTGATAAAACCAAACTGTTGGACCTGGGCTCGGTTAGTTTGGTTTTCGTTTGTTTTAGTTTCATACCCCTATCTTGAATTTAGATTAGTTATACTAGCATCACATCTCATGGCTGCAAGAACGTGACATTTAATGTCATAGTTGCTACTAGCAGCGCCCATATTTCCGTAGATTTCAATAGAGCAATGATACACATGCCTGATTATTAAGTTGATTATCTGGCACATGAACTAATCTTTATTCATTTTAGTATTATCATGATCCCGGAACTAGGGGTTTTGTTGATTGTTAACCGGTTAAATATGTAACCAAGCATCTAATAGAACATGATTGTCCGGTTTTTGAGATTACAGTGAACATGATCTTTTTTGTCAAAATGACTCATTCAAAGAAGTTAACAGTACAAACACCCCTACATAAAACTAGTTTAGTACATGTTGTAGAAGCTGTGCATGACAGTTGTTTGTGTTTTTGCAGTTGTTAATAATGGGAAAAAGAGAGGGCCAAACTCATCGGAGAAGTGAGCCTAATTGTTTGTTGTTGTTCCATATGTGAGTGCGTTACATATTTCTTTGTATTTGTGTGTGGGTATAGATCACTAATTAATCTAGTTATCATTAATGTGGAAGCACCACTTGTCTCTTTGAGTGATCTGTGTATCAGTATTCATTATGATCTGCAAGTTATGTTTTTTTTTCTCAGAATATAATAAAACATGTGGTGTGTACGTATGTAATGGTCAAGGCATGGCCATTTTTTGGTGATAAATATTGTTTTTCTGGTATCTTCTAATTGAGATTCAGTATCATTTTCATATATACGGATCAATCACTGTCTTTTAATTTTGTGGTGGTAAATTTTCATATATACAGATCAGTGGTGGTAAGATGATGAAGAGGATTACACCCTGATGCAAGGAAAAACTTAATTTATAATTATATCAAACTAATTATTAAACAAAAACAAAAGTAACTTATGGATATAAACCAATACTATCAGCTTAAGTAACTTCTGTCCGGTTAGCCTCTGTAGTTTATACAGGTTCTTGCATGTTTTTGTTTTCTTCATATGATTCAAACATAGTCAAGAGTGTTTAACTCTGTGGTGGCAAACAGCAGCAAGCCAGCAGCAAAACAGCAGCAAAGCAGCAGCAAAACAGCAGCAGAACAGCAGCAAAACAGCAGCATAACAGGTAGCAAAAGCTGTTCTTGGTCCCTCTAAAATCCTCAGTATAAGACTTTAGCAAAACATCAGCAGTCTGAAGACTTTAGCATGCTGCTGTTATGTGTATTTAGTTAGTTATGAGGGAAATTGAAGCTATATGTTTGATTTTTAGTTCACAAGAAGTTAAAGACCTGCATGCTAATCTATATAATTTTTACTGATACACGTAACATGTTTTCTTTGTCATCTTGTTTATTTGGCTTGTAAGCTTTCTGCTATGCCTATGAGCTACATTAGTAGATTTATTAGAAGCTCAGCACCAAATAAATCAAGTCATTCTTATGAATCAGCATGGCACGTAACTTGTTTATCTTTTATATGATCTCCTAGCAAGTGTTTTGCTAAAATCAGAATCAGCAAAACAAAACCAAGACTTAGCAACTTCATCAACATGTCTTTTCTTTGTTTGTTTTAGCGTGCAGAAGCTGCACACGAGTATGCGAGAAGTGATTATAAAGTTTCTTTCTTTATTTGGCGTTTGCAGACATATCATTTCATGACAAAATCATCTTATATGATAATGAGAAGCAACAGAGAGGATGGGCTCCTGCCAACTGCAACAAACTCCCTAAGTCCTGAGTCTTTTTTCTTGTAATTCCTTGCTAATAAAAATTAGGAGTTAACAACTTTTTAACTTTGTAAACTCCAAAAAACTTGTTAACTTTGTAATGTTTGGCATATATATGAAATGTGTTGTTTTGCTATAGTGTATTTTATTTTGATTATGAGGTTAATTGTCATTAATGTGGAAATAAGTGAATCTACAAAAAAAATATTTTTTATTTTTTTTTTAAATTCATGACGCGCAAAAATGCGTGTCATAAGAAGATTTATGACGGGGCCTTCCTTGACGCTTATTTTATGACACAAATTTATGACGTTTTTTTGCGCGTCATCGTTTGCGCGTCATAAATGGGATGACGCGCATTTTGCGCGTCAAGAGGCTTCTTGACCCTGCCTTCCTTGACGCTTTTTTGCGCGTCATCTGGGCCCTTTCTTGACGCGCAAAAAGCGTCAAGAAAGGCCATTTTTGTAGTAGTGGTTTGTTTAATTGAGTAAGCCAGGCTTACTAGGTAAGAACGAAAAAAAAAGACTTATCGAGTAAGAAAAAATAAGGCATGGGTCAGAACTTTCTTAATCGATCAGGATATTTTTGAGCCAAACAAACACAGATGGTTAGGCCACATTGGACTGGGTAAGGAGTTATCAAAAACAGACCCTTAATAAGTCTATGCAATGAACTCTCATAACAAACAGAATGTTCACCTCAAATTACAATCCGAAAACCTTCACTTGAGAACATGACATGTTGCTATTGCTACACGCCTCAAATTTAGGGACATTTGAAAGAACCAAATATACATTATCTAACCAATATAGCTAAAAGATAAATACATAAACACATTCCGTTTCATGGGTTTGACATGATGATCTAATAACTATTTTCATAAACATATAGAGTAGTAGTTAAACTTAAATAATAACTTGTTATTTTTTTAATATCATGTAAAAGTTACTATAGATATATTAAAATTACACATCAAACAACAATTATAATTTAAAAATTACTATTTACTTCAGTTGTCCCATTTGATTTCTATCCCAAAGTGCAAACATGTTTCTTGAAATTTTACATAACGATCACTAATTCACCGTACACAGGTGCCAATACAAGGCAATGAAACCAAAAGTGATATTCATTTACAAAGTCAGTATTTTATCATCATAAGTGCATCTGAGTCTATAATGAAACAACAAAATGTCAAGCTTACATTTTTTATTGAGGGAAGGACGAAACAACAAAATGTCAAGCCTACACTTTCTATTGAGGGAGGCACTTGACCTTGCTCCCACCCGACGATAGTATCGAACTAACTTGATTCTTATTATGAGAGAAAACTAACATGAGCTTAAGTATGATGAAATACACTTCTTACTCTTGCGCGGCTAAGGACCTATAATATGCCAAATTTCTTTATTTTATTTGGGCCCTTCATATTTAGAGCACCCTGTGATGAAATAATTAATTTTGCTAGTTTATATAAAAAAAATAATTATCATAACAATAACTTTAAATCATCAAGGCATAGATAATGTGCCATGTTGTTACCTTATATATGTACTGACATGGTGAATGTTAAGAATAAATTGCACTTTACATATGACGTAGATTATACTTAAAAACCAAACACAAAGAGGTTCGTCAACATACCGAAACTTCGGTGTAAAGTTTTTCATTATAAAAAAGATCAAAAATTTTAAAACATAAACACAGAGTGATTTGTTCAGGAAATCTTCTAGTTCTACTTGGCTGCGGTGAGGCGGTCCTAGCGGAATCTCTTGCTGAATAAGACACAAAATAACCAAAACTTACCTTTTTATTTCTCGCATCTGCCCAATGAGGTTTTCCAACCTCCTAGTCCACTTGCTTTAGTCTTTGATCTTCTCGAACTTTTGTAATCCATTTCTGTGTCAAATCAAATCATGGCATTCCCACTTAACTTTCTAGGTTTAAGATCATGCAAAACAAAGCTGCATCATTCCAATAAACAACAATTATACTCTGTCAACCTGAACATTACATACAGTCACTCATAGAGGGCTAGAGTATCCATATGACAAGCATTACATCGTAAATTTCTAAAAAAAGACAAAAATAAAAATAAAAATAGATGGTTAGAAATATGTTACTGTGGATTCATATCAGTTTGAGCTTGTGAAGAACTCAACTTCTCTTGTTGTGGATTAATATCATTTGACATTTAGACATTTAGAGTACCCAGATGACAATCCACCAAATGGTACCTAGAAGCAAATTAACAGAAACTTTCAGCTCTCTATAACAAACAAAATACTGTTAGGGCTAACTAACTTCAAATCAAACAAAAGAATAAAAACTAAAGGGAGAACACAAACCAGAAAAA
>JBCNJP010000009.1:50261110-50279619 GCA_039602395.1 Deinandra increscens subsp. villosa | reverse complement strand
ATCTAAGTCAGCCTTAACATTTATTTGATTGTGTAAAACAATTTAGTCACTTATAGGTGTACAGAATTCATGAATTTTGCTTTGAATAAAGAGGGAATGAAATAGTTGAACATACATCAAGTATTGAACTCATGATTAGCTATGTAATAGAAAATACTTTGTGTGGTATGAAATTAAATTTAGATAAAATAAAATCTTAATCGCGCTGCTCGATGTAGCGGTGGCAACAACTTAATCGCGGTGCTCCTTGATACATGTTTTCTATCTGCACAATGCGGAGACGGAAGCTACCTACAACCCAGTACTTATGTTCTATTTGTGCTATTTGGCGAAAACGATTTAAAAAATCAATTAAATAGTCATGAGCACATATTTGGGAGCTTGGAGCAAGACTTAAAGAATTGATGACAGAATTTGAATCGCTACAGTTGATGCGATCATTACTCGAACACAAAACATTAAGTGTTAACAACTTACTAAAAACTTTCTGTAATAAAATATGCAAACCTAAAATATATATATATATATATGCAATTCTATATTTTGTATTTTGTAGAAACATAAAGATGTGAGTTTAGAAGCAAAGCACAACCAGTGTAATATAAAAAGTGACCTAAAATACCACCAATGAGTGATAATAATTCTTTGCACATACATATGAGTTGAAATTAAACGAACATGAGTTTTTCATGATTATGAAACATAATTAAATGATAAACATAAGTTAATGTGGCCATAGTACTTCAAAATCTAAACAAAACAGAGATCAAATTGCTACACTTAGAAAAATAATCTTCTTATTAGGTCTTTCATTCTCCATCATACATGTTGGTTCGGAAAAGATCCGATTGATCCTGCTTTGATAAAAGAAACACTCAATTTAAACCATGATGAGGTAAATACACACCATCACGTTGATTAAACCATGAGAAAGTATCTGAAGCTCTTTCACAAGAGCTATGATTTCATCTAGATACGCATTCGATTCCTGTAAAGATAATAAAGTAGTCAATAACTCAATATAATAGAAGACCAACAACACCATCACCTGCAATTTAAAACCAGATTCAGACCAAGTATGTGCTGCTCAACATACCATAAAATTTGCAGATAGAACCATGATGAGCAAAAGAAGATTAGATAAAGTTAATTTGAAATTTAAACCTAAAGAGGTACTATTCTAATAACCAAAACTAAGGAACTGTGAATTAATGTTTAATAGAACTTGTTTATAAAAATCACATAAAAAAATATGTTTAAAGAACTTGAACCAAGGTTGCCATCAACAAAATTTTTTTAGAGCCATATCTTATTTACTGAAGTTCATCTCATCATCATCATCCTTCCAAAACCAACTATAGCTTCATAAACCCATACATACCATCTGCAGTATTCATATCACGGATTCGTGCAACGGGTTAAATATCAATTATTAATTTCCTAAATGCGTATGAAACAACTACCGAAAGATATAACAACTAAAATATTCCGTACCTACATACATTTCTTTCATTGTTAGAGGGTACACACTTGTACCACATGTAGCATTAAACTTCAATCTGTTGTATTGCAAAATCAAACAAAAAACGATGAACAACGAACTATAATAATCAAACGAAATAGTATTAAACTTTAATCTTTTTATAAAGCAATTGGAGGGGGGGGGGGGGAGTACCTGCAAGATCTATTCTGTTTATGACCCATTTCAACAGGCCAACATTAGAAAAAAAATTAAAATCTCAGAAACTTCATACGTACACCTCTCTAGCTTTGACCAAGGTTCAGAAAGTCAAATCCACTAATCGACTCGAGGCTTCATAAGTAACAATAGCAAGAAATCTTTAGAAGAGCTGAAAGTTACTTGTGGTTACCACAATTGATCCGAACTGGTTCGTATTTTTCTTTGCAAAGTTCCCGTAGTTGCATCTTCCGACAGAAATCACCATCATCTGCAGTGCCTTGTAAAATACAAGCTTTCAGATATTTTGCGGTTATAATGTATGAATTTATCTGATTGTGCTTATTCTAGGGATCACGTATTGTAATTAGCTACTCGTGATAGTGAACAATATATCATTTGTTGATGCCAAATCTCTCCTCGACTCATTGGAAGTAGGACCTAGAATCCATGTTCACATCTATGTTTCTAGTTCCTAACATAAATGACCTAAGATGATATTCAGCAACCATAACAGATTCTGCATAAAACGTCTCCTTCAGTACCTACTGAAGAGAACAAACTATACAATATTTTAGACAAATTCTAAGAGCAAAACAGTAATGATGCTATCAAATCAACCATAATTGGTCTTTACCGGTGTACAGTAGAATGAATTGAAAGTAGTACTAATCTCAATACCTACAAAATAAGAACAAAGTCACAAACTATAAAATGTTATGAGAAGACCAATAACTCTTCCAAACAAACTTGCAACCTGCAAGCAAGACAAAGGGCAACTATAATTAATTCTGATACAACACAAAGGGCAACTATAATTAATTCTTCTAAAAAGTTTAAGACTTTCCCAGGCCTTATATCTGGCACCTGCAACCTACAAAGTAAGAAAGTGAATTAAGTAACTATGAGTTATGGTCAAACTACCACCATAAAGAATGAACAAACATGAGTATCTAATATACAACAGGAACCCAATGCATATGCACATAGAACTAAATTAAAGATAAAGTAAAATATGAGATATGAAGTATGTACCTGATTAAACTACAGATCAAATGCTAGAAAGATTTCAAAAAGAAGGCGATAGCAACCAAAAAAACTGGGTTAAAGCAACAGCCCTACAAAAGAACGTTTGAAATCACCGAACAAAGCAACAAATACACATACAAATCAACGCAAGAATAATAGATGAAATTTTAACCTATAAAAATTAAGCCAACCCTTGAGCAGAAATATGGAGAAGAAACAAATTACATTTTTCAACGAACAGCAAACTCAATAAACCTACAAAATAATTTCCACGTTACAAACATCAAACGCCCTTGCCATCAAGACCGCAAGAATGATTTGAAGGTAAATCAAACTAATAATCTTAGTAGACTTAGAGAAGAGAGTACATACCTGGCTGAGGTGAGAACCCTGGTAATGTCACAACAATAATTACAGAGATCTACGATGAAGATGAGGAAGAAGCTGCGATGAAGATAGTAAAACGAAAATGGAGAGGGAGCTGCAATTTTATAGCGAGGTGCCTTCCAAATTGAATCTCCAATTTGAATAGAGTGGAGATTGCGGTCCAATTGAATCGAGTGGCAGTGGGCATGATCATTGGAAGGATGCTTGAGATGCCCTCAAATGTGGTAACCGAAGGGATTGGCAGGAGATTGCCCAACGGAGGGGAGAGAGACTGGCGGAGATGTGGCGTTCGAGGACAGAAGGGGCGAACATCAAGAGCAAAAGGGGTTGGATAGCTGTGAGACGAAAATGCCCTCACTCTTTGTGCTTGTAAATGGTGGAGGAAGGTTTAAATGTGAGGCTCTAACACTTGTACACAGTGCATAAACCTTTGTACGCGTCTTAAGGATTAAGCATTTTTCATGACAAATATGCCCTTTAGAGCAATATGTATTATATATAGTAATATATATATATATATATATATATCTATTACTATATATAATGCATATTGGAGAGAGAAAGTGAGGATGTCTTAATTTTAAGACGCGTACAAACTATAATGCATTGTGTACAAGTCTCTAATGCACAAAAACTCTTGAAACCCTAGGTATATAACCTCATTTTTCTCATTTCACCTGCTACCTGCTGTCTCTAAATTTCTCTCGAGCCACTCCCGTCCACCTTCCCAGTTCCGATGAAACACCATCTCAACCGGCCACCACGACCACGGGGGCTAGACCACCGACCGCTGCATAACCACCCTATTCTGCTAGACCACCGCTGCATCTAACGTGTAGCGCGAGTGGCGACTACAATCGCGAGTTCCGGCGATGGCGGCTAGGGTTTAAGCAAGATCTCGACGAGATTTCGAGAAGAGAGTGACGTGCGACAGCTAACAACTTACCTTCTCAAATCAAATCTACGGTATGCTCTAAATTCTAATCCTTTTCCCGCATTCATTTTTTAGGTTTCGATCCTCATCGTTTTTAGGTATGGACTGTCTTGATGAACAGACGGATAGAAAACAATAGCCGGCAAAATGAATTCATCTATCCGGTGGTGAAGGGGTGAATATTGATTCTGGGGAGCTTTTTGTTATTGAACAGGGTAAGTCTTGATTTCATTTAACGATTTTTAGGTATTTTCACTTCGTTTAGTGTTTTGATGTTGATTACTTATGTTTTCAGGTTTCAGTTACTGCCATGAGTGATTCGAATGAAAAGACTAGGGTAAGCATACAACCAGCTGTGTATCTTAATATTGTCATTCAGGATGATGTTGGTTCCATCCAGTAGGTCAGTTCATTTAACTTATGCTTTTGATGATGCAAAAAATTATTTTATGTTATGAATGTTTCTTCTCTGTCGTTGTTATGAAGGTGCCATACTTTAAATTTTATCATAATGAGGTTATAAAATCAAATGAACAATCCTTTGATCTTCCCACTACCTGTAAATGCCAAGGTCGACGAAGATGCTGACTTGATGATCGAGTCAGCTTATGCAAGGTTTATTTTTATCCCACCCTATCTTTTTCTTTCTTTTTTTCTTTATTTGTCATAATCTCATGTTTTAACATACATGGTCTGTTCTCATAATCTTCTTTCTTAACACAAGTTTTATGCATATGAATCATTTTTTAAATTTTCAGGAGTCTTATTTCACATACTAAAGAATTAACGACGGGCGACCACTGGTCTGTTCTCATAATTATTAAAATATATAGCTATAATTAGTCCATCCATGGTGTTTTGTAATATATTTTGTGTCCTAAAGCTCATTAAGAATGCTATTTTCAGGGAACGGATGGATTTGAAATTTGGATGTGGAGGGTGATGATTTGTCTCAGCTGAACCAAATGATTTATCTCAACTGGATGTAGCTATAGCAAAAAACAAGGCCAACATAACTCAGAAAACATTGTGGGTTTCATTTTGCTCTCTGTTTGCTCTCAATGGTTGTCAAGTTCTGATTAATCTACATTTGGTAAGATTTCATTCATTTAAAATCTTTAGTTTAAGTGTTTATGTAATTTGGAAGTTTGTTAAAACTGATCCTAAATATGACCAAAGTAAATATGAGCAAATTTGTTTATTTCCCTCACAAGTTTTAGTACATGTGACAAATTTCAGTTCATTTACATGAAAACGAGTTAATCTCGTTTAACCTGCAGGATGTGGTTAGCATCTCCTTTTCTGCAACATAAGCTAAATGCTTGTTTGGCCCTCTCTGTTCGAGTAGAATTTGGTGATGAAACTACTGTTGCAGATTCTGCTGGCGCGCATGCTATCAATTAATCATTCCCTCACACATATGGTCAATGTTTAACTCATTTTTCATGGCAACATCCAAAGTACCTGGTGCGCAGATCATTAGTGAGCATCCTGCATTGAGGTAATTCCTGTTTTGTTTTAGTTTTCATTGTTATCTACTTATTTCATTGTCTGTGGCTGAGCTTCTTTGGTGGTAAGTCTGTGGTTGAGCTTCTTCGGCTGGTAAACAGGGTGCTTTTGTGGGTTTTACGAAGGGTTTTTGGAGTAAGAAGAAGGGAAGTGAGTCTGATTCTGGTTCTCTATTGATTCTGCTCGCAGCAATTTGTCGTCGTCAATGTGCGCTCCACTCGCCAAACGAATCAAGAATGAGGCTGGCCATCATCATCGCTTCCGCCAGGTAAGCTTCAATTGTAATCAAATTTCCCTAATTTATTCAATATATTTTCAAGATTTGTGTTTCTCTATGTTGGAAACATCAGAAACTCTTTCTCAACAATGATGAACTTGAAAGGTACATCTATTTCTCTTTCTCAACCACTGTTTTTATGTTTTGTAGATCTATCGCTTTCTTCTTTGATGACATTTAAGTAATGAGTTTGTGAAAGTAATGAGTTTGTGAAAGTAACAATTATGATGACATTTAAGTAATGAGTTTGTGAAAGTAACAGTGGGTTGTTGTTTACACAAGAGGTTTAAAAGTTCTAAAAGTTTTAAAAGTTTAAAATGGTAAATAATTGTTTAGATGCTTTCATACTTTCTGCAGCAAAATGTAGTCAACTAGTTGCATTTGGTGATATATTTTTAGGTGTTTGTAAAGAGGACAAATCCAGTTTTGGAGTGTGATCAGGAGATACATCCATAATTTACTAGATCTGACTTTACATAGTCAACATTTAATTTTCTAATGTGTTGATGTGAAGTTTACTGAAATTTATTGAAACAGGTCAGAAGTTGTAGTGTGCTTTATTTTGATTCTAAAGTTTTTGCAGCTTCATGTAGTTTAGTTGTTCTATACTTTTTTCCTGTTGGGAATGGTTTTGCATCAAGAAATCAGGACCTTAGTTCTCATTTCATGTTATCTTTGTCTTCTCTCTTTAATAAAATATCTTTGAATATCATGTTTTTTTTTAATTCCACAGTTTTGAAGCTGTTATTGTTACCTGGCTTGCAGAGTCCAGGACCAATATCTGGTGTAAACACAAGTGGGCATATGAATCAAATATATGAAAACAAAACCACTGCTCTATGACTACAATCAGGTGCGACATGTACAAGGAATGCAAAAGAAGCAAAGCTAGGTAGTCCAGAACAACACTACATATATACCATGAAGAAATATAGGTGGCAAGGTATGTACTCTCCCTTTTGGTTCACTTTTGTGTGAAGTTGTAGTTGTTTTTTATACTTGTTAGATTTTCAGTCACCAAATATGTACAAAGTTAGATTAGAATGCTTTGAAATCAAAGGTTATTTTGTTGGCAGTAGTGGTTTTATCCAAAATTTTTGAATTGTTACCTGTTTGAATGTAACTGGAATCCCATTTTAAGGTACATGGGTCAGTTTTCTCATCAAGTCTGCACAAAGATATCCACTTTCACCCGAACACCTTTTTTAATCCCATCCGACCCACCCATTTCTCATATGTGATATCCAGTTGATTACATTGCTTTTGCTTGGTTAAACGTTTGACTGAACCGTTTTGGTATGATTTTGATAATTCTTAAAAATCACTCTATAGTTAGGGCTGGAGGAGATTTTGACAAGTAGAAACAGAGGCATATATACAGATACTGTAAGTTTTAATTCGAATACTTTTTACAAATCGTTGGTTTTAATTTTAAATGACTTTAATATTCTTCTTTTGTAAGGTGTGGACTTTGTTTTATGTTGCTGATATCTAAATTTTGTGTTCTTGGAGGTGTCGTTTGCAACTGTTCTTGAGGTATTTTTATTAGTCATTTTCTTACCAAAAATTGTTTTCTTTTCTCCTACCTCATTCTTATCACATATGAACTTTTTTTAAATGGTGGATTTTGTTCTATCTGATTTGAGATTATGAACTTTTTACTATGATGAAGGAGAAATATTGCTCTTCGTTAATTTCTTGTCATAATCTCTCTTTAGTATTTCATTTTTATATAAAGATTAATATGATGCATTGTGTTGATAGATTTCTTTAGGATTATTGTGTAAGTGATTGGTGCTTCACTTTAAAGGCTTAGTTTTCTGACCATTGAGCTGTCTTTTGTCCTTGATTTGCTTTTATCAATGGCTTTTGTCCTTGATTTGCTTTTATCAGTGGCTTTTGTACAGGTAATAAAAAGTAGAAAGAGGTTTAACCATTGAGCTGTCTTTTTCCTTCAACTTTTTATTATTTTATAACCCCAGCTATACAATTGGATAATGCAGGTTCATAGGCATGAAAGGCAAAAGTGGTTTGTTTGATGTTCATAGGCATCAAGGCTATAACATCATAACCATTTAAGAGTGGCTATAACACGTATCATGGCTTTAATATTTTGGTGAAAGCAGACTTCGACATCTGTTGCATATGTGCAACTAAATTTTTGGATGCTCCAGGTCTACCAACCTTTTGAAGAAAAAAAAAGTTAGTTGAAGTGAATAGTGATTTTGAGGACATCTGTGTTGTGATTTTGAATGGAAGCTGTAGTAAGATTAATAAAAGTTGTAATGTAGGCTATGCGAGCCCAGAAACACAAATTTTGAATCTATGTACTCTAACCCTTGTGCATATATGAACTACTGCAGTTTATGTAGTTATCCAAAATACCTTTTGTAGTTGCAAAACAAACATCAAATACAAATTCAATAACTTCTCAAACACATGGCAACACGCGGGTCATCTTCTTTGTTTGAGTTTATAATTTATTAAAGCAATCGCACATTCTTTTTCATGGATCGCAAATTATAAAAAAAACATTTAGTGATCTATAATGTGTAGTTATGGTCACGAGAATCAAGGGAACCGTAAGTGTATTTATTCAGTTCGTAAATAAAATGATTACTCCTATAATTATTTGCCTTCGTATGTTCACAAATTTACAATCACAAGAAAACTAACATACAAAAAATACACCATATCACAAGAAACACAATGTATCATACAATATACTATATGACGAGAGGATTTATAAACTAACAAAAAATAAATACCACGTTGATTAATTGTCACCGCTTCAATGTGCGGGCTTCCCCTTTGTCACGAGTCTTGTAAAAATTATCGCCGCCGCCGAACTCGCATGTATCGGATTATTGTCGTCGCCGAACACGCTTGAATGTGCGTTATAAATTGTCGTCGTCGCCGAACGCGCAAACAGAAGACAACATATGTTTCAAACTTTGTGACCAATATATATTTCAATTTGGGTGTTTGTTGTTATTTGTTTGAGTTCTAAAAAAACGAATACCTCGATGTAAATTGTCGTGCCGTCATAACAAGCGAACAAATCAACAAATACCGCGTTGTAGTTTGTTGTGCCGCTGCAACGCGCGAAAAGAAGACGAATAACACGCTATACACTGTCGCCGCCGCAACGCGCGGGCACACGGCTAGTATATATATATATATATATATATATATATATATATATATTTACATTCTAATAAAGCAATAACTTGGGTGTCACATGTCATTTTTTTAGGGCTTCCACATAAGCATTGTCCACTTGTCAATACCACATTCAATTTCTAATTTTCTTCATTTAAGAATTTGAATTTTCCAAATTTAATATGTAAACTTTCTAAATCTAAAATTCAACATTAGATTTATTTAAAATTAATTATAGATAGTTATTAATATTTATTAACTCTATGTTGACATAAATTATTTATTAACTAACTTACCAAATTTACATAAAGTATTTTGAATTTTCTATGTTTAAGAGATATAACAGTCAATTTTTGAATTTTTAATAATAGTTACTAATAATTATTCATTAACATTTTATATATTAGGGTTGATTTATTCAATTAAAATATTAAAATGTCAAACACCCTTTTTTTTCATTCTAATAAAGCAATAACTTGGGTGTCACATGTCATTTTTCTAGGGTCTCCACATAAGCATTGTTCACTTGTCAATACCACATTCAATATCTAATTTTCTTCATTTAAGAATTTAAATAATCCAAATTTAATATTTAAACTTTCTAAATCTAAAATTCAACCTTAGATTTACTTAAAATTAATTATTGATAGTTATTAAAATTTATTAACTCTATATTAACATAAATTATTTATTAACTAACTTATCAAATTTACATAAATTATTTTGAATTTTCTAAGTTTAAGAGATGTAACAGTCAATTTTTGAATTTTTAATAATAGTTACTAATATTTATTCATTAACATTTTATATATTAGGGTTGATTTATTCAATTAAAATATTAAAATGTCAAACACCCTTTTATATTCTGAAAAAATAACTTTTATGGGTTCGATTATCATCTTCAACATTTCTAATTATCTTTTAGCATTCTTAGAAAATTCAAGTAATCCTAAATAATAATAACTTTTATTATTGTAATCGTTAACATGTCTTTAAAGTAAATCATCAAACAATGTATTTTTCAACCGTGATATATGAAGTACTTTAATTTCCTATTTTTATAAAAAAAATATACTTTTTACTTAACTACTATAAAATAGATATTTTGTATGATCTCACAGTTATATCATTCATAATTTTTAAATCTCATATCAACTTTTATTTTTTTATTATTGTCTCATATTATGAATATTTATTCATCCCGTGTACACGGGTTACTAATCTAGTATATATATATATATAAGAAAGAGAAAGTTGAAGTGTTGAAAAATTAAGAGTTATACAAGAGTATGATGCATATTGTACAACTAGCTAAAGCCCAAATGTCTTATAAGTGAGAACCGGGATCTCTTCTCAACATCTATTTAATTTAATAAATATCAGGTTGTTCTTGAGTTTTTCAGATTCGTAAAGCTTATAACACATTGTTCCTATCTGCAACTTTCGATTGGAGTATGTACTCTTCCGTTTATGTGATTTTTGTACGGATTAAGGTCCATAACTACATGGATTACATGCTCCGATTCTTGATTTTGGGATGACACTCGATTTTTTTTATTCTTTGTTTGTGTTTTTGAGTTTCTGGTTTAAGAAGCGAACTGGAGTTTCAATACTGGTAATATCGCCTATATTTGAGCTTACATGACATCTGGAATACGACAGTTTCCTTTCCCATTTTTATGGTGACCAGGAGAGGCTGCTCTTCGGTATCCATCATTTTTCCTTTTGCTCATTTATAAATTTTGCTTGACATCTAATTCACTAATTGATCATTTGTTTATGTGCATATTGTGAATTATTTATTTTGATGATAGGGATGATGCAAGTTTAACAAACATAGGTATTTTATTAAAGAGGCGGTGAAAAATATTCTTGAGTCCAAGGTATAAAGATCTAATTTGAAGCTACTCTGCTCTTTAGGAACTTTCAACCTCAAATCTAGAGGTATAATTTTTGTTATTGATGTCTAAGCTAAACATTTAGTCCAGTAGATCATAATCTTGTAGATATATCATGAACTGATTTGAGATTTTAGGGTTTTTGTTGTACCCTTTGCTTAATAATTTGATCCGGAATATGCAAAATCACAAAAAATACGTTCAAAATTCATATCCAAATACCTTTTAATTCTTCTACCCGCAAACAAAAAATAATTTATTCTTCCTAATACAATGGGGTGTTTGGTTGATCGAGGTGATCTTTTATCACGTTGATACCTGAGATTTAACCTCTAGATTGGGGTTTTCAGTCACAAATATAAAAATATGATAGATATGCGAAGAGTCTAAAATGCATCATATATGAAAATTCCTGATTCAATGGAAGTTATGTTTATTTGATACCATTGATTGCATCTCATTTTGTTATGTAAACAACTTTTGCTTGTTTTAAAGATATACATTTCTCTTCATTACTTTAAGATGCAAATCCTTTAATAGCTGAACTTGATTGGTCTGTTATGCAGTGGTGACATTGATGTAGATAGGACTGGGAAAAAGGGAGATAAGTGGACTGAGATGCCTTGAAGAATTGCAGAAATCAATTCGGCCTAATTGATGCGTTGAAGAATTGCACATCTACTGTTTCAGAATACCGTGTTGTTTTTCATGAGAATCCGACATGTTTTTTTTTTTTTTGAAGATAATAGTCAGACAAATGGTCATGTTGTTCATGATGCTCAACATCCATGCAGGTAACATTGTGTTTTTAAGTTCTGATTATATTTCTAATCTTATTACATCTTCTAAATCCTAACATAACGTCGCCTGCTGTCAAAAACGAACTCCATAGCGTTGAATCTGACCTATCTTGCATTCATCTATTCATTTCAGATATGAAACTGGGGACCATATTGGAGTCTACTGTGAGAATCTAAGTGAAGTTGTGGATGATGTTGAAGGATTAATAGGTTTACCAGCACACGCTCACGTTAAAGCGTCATTTATAACTTTCTGAAACAACACCAACAACTATATAGAGGTATATGATTTATAAAAAAATAAAATAACTCTTTGGTTAGAAATTTGAAATATTCTTGGGTGCATTATAGACTATTTACTTGCTCACTCTCATAATAGGCCTTAGATGCCAAGCTCGCGATTCTAACTCTGGTCTCCCGAATGTTGTTTGCTTTTCTTTTTTTGGTTTGTGTTCTCCCTTTAGTTTTTATTCTTTTGTTTGATTTGAAGTTAGTTAGCCCTAACAGTATTTTGTTTGTTATAGAGAGCTGAAAGTTTCTGTTAATTTGCTTCTAGGTACCATTTGGTGGATTGTCATCTGGGTACTCTAAATGTCTAAATGTCAAATGATATTAATCCACAACAAGAGAAGTTGAGTTCTTCACAAGCTCAAACTGATATGAATCCACAGTAACATATTTCTAACCATCTATTTTTATTTTTATTTTTGTCTTTTTTTAGAAATTTACGATGTAATGCTTGTCATATGGATACTCTAGCCCTCTATGAGTGACTGTATGTAATGTTCAGGTTGACAGAGTATAATTGTTGTTTATTGGAATGATGCAGCTTTGTTTTGCATGATCTTAAACCTAGAAAGTTAAGTGGGAATGCCATGATTTGATTTGACACAGAAATGGATTACAAAAGTTCGAGAAGATCAAAGACTAAAGCAAGTGGACTAGGAGGTTGGAAAACCTCATTGGGCAGATGCGAGAAATAAAAAGGTAAGTTTTGGTTATTTTGTGTCTTATTCAGCAAGAGATTCCGCTAGGACCGCCTCACCGCAGCCAAGTAGAACTAGAAGATTTCCTGAACAAATCACTCTGTGTTTATGTTTTAAAATTTTTGATCTTTTTTATAATGAAAAACTTTACACCGAAGTTTCGGTATGTTGACGAACCTCTTTGTGTTTGGTTTTTAAGTATAATCTACGTCATATGTAAAGTGCAATTTATTCTTAACATTCACCATGTCAGTACATATATAAGGTAACAACATGGCACATTATCTATGCCTTGATGATTTAAAGTTATTGTTATGATAATTATTTTTTTTATATAAACTAGCAAAATTAATTATTTCATCACAGGGTGCTCTAAATATGAAGGGCCCAAATAAAATAAAGAAATTTGGCATATTATAGGTCCTTAGCCGCGCAAGAGTAAGAAGTGTATTTCATCATACTTAAGCTCATGTTAGTTTTCTCTCATAATAAGAATCAAGTTAGTTCGATACTATCGTCGGGTGGGAGCAAGGTCAAGTGCCTCCCTCAATAGAAAGTGTAGGCTTGACATTTTGTTGTTTCGTCCTTCCCTCAATAAAAAATGTAAGCTTGACATTTTGTTGTTTCATTATAGACTCAGATGCACTTATGATGATAAAATACTGACTTTGTAAATGAATATCACTTTTGGTTTCATTGCCTTGTATTGGCACCTGTGTACGGTGAATTAGTGATCGTTATGTAAAATTTCAAGAAACATGTTTGCACTTTGGGATAGAAATCAAATGGGACAACTGAAGTAAATAGTAATTTTTAAATTATAATTGTTGTTTGATGTGTAATTTTAATATATCTATAGTAACTTTTACATGATATTAAAAAAATAACAAGTTATTATTTAAGTTTAACTACTACTCTATATGTTTATGAAAATAGTTATTAGATCATCATGTCAAACCCATGAAACGGAATGTGTTTATGTATTTATCTTTTAGCTATATTGGTTAGATAATGTATATTTGGTTCTTTCAAATGTCCCTAAATTTGAGGCGTGTAGCAATAGCAACATGTCATGTTCTCAAGTGAAGGTTTTCGGATTGTAATTTGAGGTGAACATTCTGTTTGTTATGAGAGTTCATTGCATAGACTTATTAAGGGTCTGTTTTTGATAACTCCTTACCCAGTCCAATGTGGCCTAACCATCTGTGTTTGTTTGGCTCAAAAATATCCTGATCGATTAAGAAAGTTCTGACCCATGCCTTATTTTTTCTTACTCGATAAGTCTTTTTTTTCGTTCTTACCTAGTAAGCCTGGCTTACTCAATTAAACAAACCACTACTACAAAAATGGCCTTTCTTGACGCTTTTTGCGCGTCAAGAAAGGGCCCAGATGACGCGCAAAAAAGCGTCAAGGAAGGCAGGGTCAAGAAGCCTCTTGACGCGCAAAATGCGCGTCATCCCATTTATGACGCGCAAACGATGACGCGCAAAAACGTCATAAATTTGTGTCATAAAATAAGCGTCAAGGAAGGCCCCGTCATAAATCTTCTTATGACACGCATTTTTGCGCGTCATGAATTTAAAAAAAAAATAAAAAAAAATATTTTTGTAGATTCACTTATTTCCACATTAATGACAATTAACCTCATAATCAAAATAAAATACACTATAGCAAAACAACACATTTCATATATATGCCAAACATTACAAAGTTAACAAGTTTTTTGGAGTATACAAAGTTAAAAAGTTGTTAACTCCTAATTTTTATTAGCAAGGAATTACAAGAAAAAAGACTCAGGACTTAGGGAGTTTGTTGCAGTTGGCAGGAGCCCATCCTCTCTGTTGCTTCTCATTATCATATAAGATGATTTTGTCATGAAATGATATGTCTGCAAACGCCAAATAAAGAAAGAAACTTTATAATCACTTCTCGCATACTCGTGTGCAGCTTCTGCACGCTAAAACAAACAAAGAAAAGACATGTTGATGAAGTTGCTAAGTCTTGGTTTTGTTTTGCTGATTCTGATTTTAGCAAAACACTTGCTAGGAGATCATATAAAAGATAAACAAGTTACGTGCCATGCTGATTCATAAGAATGACTTGATTTATTTGGTGCTGAGCTTCTAATAAATCTACTAATGTAGCTCATAGGCATAGCAGAAAGCTTACAAGCCAAATAAACAAGATGACAAAGAAAACATGTTACGTGTATCAGTAAAAATTATATAGATTAGCATGCAGGTCTTTAACTTCTTGTGAACTAAAAGATGATCAATTGGTTTGTGAGTCGACCCAACCCTACTGGTGTTAAGTTTTGACACAAAGAAAGCGTATAAAGCATACCTGTTTTGACCAATTTATCAAACCCACCACCTGTTCTTGTTGAGCGTATAAAGCATACCAGTTATCAACCAACTGCCAAAGCTACAGATAACACACATTCTTTAATCCCAGAAAACCTATCTTCCTGCACAAAAAACAAACATACAGCTTCAATTTCCCTCATAACTAACTAAATACACATAACAGCAGCATGCTAAAGTCTTCAGACTGCTGATGTTTTGCTAAAGTCTTATACTGAGGATTTTAGAGGGACCAAGAACAGCTTTTGCTACCTGTTATGCTGCTGTTTTGCTGCTGTTCTGCTGCTGTTTTGCTGCTGCTTTGCTGCTGTTTTGCTGATGGCTTGCTGCTGTTTGCCACCACAGAGTTAAACACTCTTGACTATGTTTGAATCATATGAAGAAAACAAAAACATGCAAGAACCTGTATAAACTACAGAGGCTAACCGGACAGAAGTTACTTAAGCTGATAGTATTGGTTTATATCCATAAGTTACTTTTGTTTTTGTTTAATAATTAGTTTGATATAATTATAAATTAAGTTTTTCCTTGCATCAGGGTGTAATCCTCTTCATCATCTTACCACCACTGATCTGTATATATGAAAATTTACCACCACAAAATTAAAAGACAGTGATTGATCCGTATATATGAAAATGATACTGAATCTCAATTAGAAGATACCAGAAAAACAATATTTATCACCCAAAAATGGCCATGCCTTGACCATTACATACGTACACACCACATGTTTTATTATATTCTGAGAAAAAAAAACATAACTTGCAGATCATAATGAATACTGATACACAGATCATTCAAAGAGACAAGTGGTGCTTCCACATTAATGATAACTAGATTAATTAGTGATCTATACCCACACACAAATACAAAGAAATATGTAACGCACTCACATATGGAACAACAACAAAAAATTAGGCTCACTTCTCCGATGAGTTTGGCCCTCTCTTTTTCCCATTATTAACAACTGCAAAAACACAAACAACTGTCATGCACAGCTTCTACAACATGTACTAAACTAGTTTTATGTAGGGGTGTTTGTACTGTTAACTTCTTTGAATGAGTCATTTTGACAAAAAAGATCATGTTTACTGTAATCTCAAAAACCGGACAATCATGTTCTATTAGATGCTTGGTTACATATTTAACCGGTTAACAATCAACAAAACCCCTAGTTCCGGGATCATGATAATACTAAAATGAATAAAGATTAGTTCATGTGCCAGATAATCAACTTAATAATCAGGCATGTGTATCATTGCTCTATTGAAATCTACGGAAATATGGGCGCTGCTAGTAGCAACTATGACATTAAATGTCACGTTCTTGCAGCCATGAGATGTGATGCTAGTATAACTAATCTAAATTCAAGATAGGGGTATGAAACTAAAACAAACGAAAACCAAACTAACCGAACCCAGGTCCAACAGTTTGGTTTTATCAATGTATCCTTTGCATGTGAAAAAGAAAAACTAAACCTAATTGAAAAAACTCAGTAAAAAGCAAACCAGTTATTCTTTCTTAATGTAAATCATAACGATTTATCGTCATCAAGATGTGCATTCGTTGCTGTTGTTGCTGTCTTTTCTCTTTCTTATAAAACAAATGTTCTCAGCGACTCAAGAAGATAAAACACGATCTGTACATAGTGTAAGATTTCAAAGAACTAATTGCAATAGTGAATCATGGCATGGAGAAACAAAAGAAGATAAAAAACGATCTGTACAATCGAACATGAATATCATAATCTTATTTCAAAATAAATTACTGACCCAGTGAAATCAAGCTTTCCATTCTGATTCAACAGCAATGGGTTCAAAACCACTAACGCGCCCTTTGTACTTATCACAAGCTCTGGATCTAGGGTTTTCTTAGCCTCGTGATTTTTTGTTCATCTCTATCATATAGTGGAGAGATAAGTCCAACAATGGAGAAATTCGGCCCAAGTTCCCAAAATCGATGGCCATGCGAACTGCTATTGAAACTATCTCATATTTGCAAAGAAAATTAGGGTTTTGAATAGAGATGTACAGGACACGAGGTGAGATCTATGATGGATTGTGAGAATACGATGCCCTAATTTTGAAGAGAGGAAAATACTTGTTTTTCTTGGCATCGTAATAGAATCCATGTGATTAGTCTGCCTTAAAATCGTTCATACAGTGACTTAATGATACTTGGATTCCAATCAGTAACACACACATGTAGGAAGTTAAGAGGGAAAACCTTGTGGTATGTTTCGTGAAGGACTTTAGCTTTATCAGGACTCAATTGTTGATGTTGTTGTCCATACTTCCTCACTCGTCCCTCCATCAAAACCCTAGCCAAAAACCGCCCTTAGCAATCTCAATCGGAACCCTCAATCCCCCAATTTGATAACTCCGCAAACTAAAACAACAACTAAATATGCTTATAGATATATTATATTGATGTGCGAACTTACCTGAAGGGATGAGTGCGGAGAGGAACGAGAGAAACGACTTTGGCGAGTTTTGTTGAGAATCGAGGGGGGGGGGGGGGGAGAGCGTTCCAGGACTTGGCTAGCATCATCAAATTCAGGTCGGTGTCCTCTTTTTCTTCATAATCCTCGTCCTCCTCGTTGTGGTGGAGCTGCGATTAATGCCTATTTCCGAGACTCCTCTCCTCGCTTGCGTAGATGGAGCGAGATGAAAGAGGCGGGCCAGATTTTAGGGTAAAATGTCGATATGAGATGGAGGCGGAGGTGAGATCAAGCAGGATGTGGGATGTAGGAGGCGTACCAGATTTTAGGGCTAAAATAATTGAGGGCGGCGGGAAAGAACTTTGTGAGCGGAAAATGAGTTCAAAATTTTAGGGCAAATGTATTATAAGGAAAATAAAGAATATAAAATGACACTTTTGAAGATGACGCGCGCCTAATGTGTACTCCGTGTTTTTTTATTTACGACATAAATTTAATGACGCGCAAAATTGCGCGTCATCTGCTCTTAAAATTTTACAATTCTTGACAATTTTTTTATGACACTTGTTTTTGCGCGTCATTAAAAACCGGGCGTCACCGTTCGCGCGTCACGAAAAGCACTTTTTCTAGTAGTGAACCCTAACTCTTACAAGGTTGCATAAATTACTCATTATTATTTATTTGACCATCTGTAAAGAACACACCTCGTAGTTTGTCGCTGCCGCATCGTGCGGGTTGGTCCCCAAATTGTTGTTGTCGCCGAACGCGTTTTTACTGCATTATAATTTATCGTTGCGCCGCATTGTGTTAATAGAAACGAATATCGCGTTGTAAATTTTCATCACTACCAAATGAGTGAATAGATGACAAATAACGCGTTATAAACTATCGTCCGCCGTAACATGCGGGTACCCCACTAGTATATATATATATATATATATATATATATATATATATATATATATATACTAGCCGTGTGCCCGCGCGTTGCGGCAGCAACAGTGCATAGGGTGTTATTCGTCTTCTGTTCGCGCGTTGCAGCGGCA
>JBCNJP010000009.1:50244617-50260610 GCA_039602395.1 Deinandra increscens subsp. villosa | reverse complement strand
CATTTGAGACTCGATTACCACATTTTGCAGATGGCATCTCCGTTTGCAGACTCAATTCAAATAGGAAGTCGCTCAATTCAAATAGGAAGTCGCTCGATTCAAATATTCATGACTCAATTCAATCGAAAGGTTGTCGCTGGTGCTGGTGATGGACGATATGACGGTAGGTACTTTTTTTCTCAATCGATTTCATCCCTAAATACTTCGATTCATCCATCAGACTTTGTTCGAGCGCTGTTTCACTTTTAGGGTTTTATACCATGGATGGAGAGAGACGACTCGCACACCAACAATTGGTCAAACTACACAAATCATTACATCATAGAAGGTAATATTTTCAAATCTGCAACTATTTCAACATGAATCTACTCTGTATTTTCATTATTTTGATACTGAAGTGAAATTGAGATGAAAAAGGTTGGAGTGAGGATCTGATCTTTAACTATTAGCATAAATACACCGTCCTTATTGAAACTTTTCGTGTAAATTGCATCTAATTGTTACCGGTTTGTGAATTTTATATTATTGTTTACCAGTGATGTGTCTGATTGGGAGTGTTTTGATCATGACACCATTGTTTACAAGAATGGGAACCTGATTGAATTTGATATGCATACACATGTGGTAGGTCCTTTCTTGTGTTTATTTCTAGGTATACCAATTGAATTTGATATTGGGTTTATTAGAAATGAATATGCAAAAAGGTATTATGGTCAGCTTCTTTAACGTTTCAGCCATTAAAGATGGATTCATCTGTCTGTTCAATAAATATCATACTAACCAAGGTTAGATTATGAAAAAGGGGTGCACCATCTCATTTTAATATGTATTATTTATATGATTCCCTCGATCTTCTATGAAAGCCATTCAAAGCTTTGTTGTCTATGATTTTCCAATTGACCGTTTTGTTATATTTATAGGTATTTTTTGTAAAACCTTATGAAATTTGTTGCTCATGAGAAAGAACATCATGTTATATTAAATGCTTAGGTTTTTAATCAATACACAACCGTCTGAATTTTTGTGAGCAGAATCATATTTGGTTACACCCAAACATATAATATATGTTATGATTTTGTTTTTGTTTTCATTTAGAGTTTGTGTACTTTGCAGAGTGTAGTGGAACGTCTTCATGTTAATGATTTGCAGATCTAGAAATGTAGTATTGTTCATGGAAATGCCTCGGTGAGTAATTTCTTGAATCAGTGTATTAATTGCTGCTTTATCATTTCGTGTTTTGTTTATGCTTTATGAAGTTTTATTTTGTGTAGAAATTAAAGAGTGACTCTATGTTTTAAAGAGTGACTCTCGGTTAAAAATCCCCATCATCACAGATTAAGTAGTAATAATCAAGGTTTGGTACCGAAGAAATTCAGCCATGGTCAACTTTCTATGTTAAAACTGAAGTTATCTAGCCAGGTACATATGTGTCGGTGAATAAGGAGAGAGCTTCTTTATCAGGTTTTTAAGTTCTCTCTCTGCAACAACATTAAGTTTTCTTAAAACAGTTGTAATTGTTCTACAACTCTTTCTTAAAAGCGATTGTATTTGGTCAGTTCTTTCTTAAAAAACAATCTGTCACCTAGAATGTTTTGTTCTTTTGGCATTCACGGTTAATATTATCAACCACTTTAATCATTTAGTTTAGTTTGCTTCTATTTTTAAAGCTTAACGTGTTTTAGTGAAAAATTTGATAAAGAGAGTCTGTTTTTTCTATAGCCGGTCGAGCATATGCAGGTCCTAAAAAACACTTTAGTATTTCAGTCCCGTTCAAGTGTAATCGAGGTTCACAACATGGATTCTGGTGTGGGTATTACATGTGTATTATTGTGCTACCACCGGTCTGATTTTTATGATCTTCGCAAGGAAGTTGCGGTGGTGGTGACCTCTTTCTTTTGCATAGACAAAAGCGGTGGCGAAATGGAATGAGGCAGATCTACAACCACAATTTAGTCGTATCAATTTCATGCTCTAAATTTTTTATTGAAGGTACACTATTAATAAGAAATAGAGTTTGTTGCTTTCAACTATATTATGTTTCATTAAGGTTTGTTTGATTTGATCATGTAGATTCTATATTAAAATTGGATGATAAAGGAGGTCCTTTTGGGCAATTTGTAGGGGCACGACGGGCATGTCAGAGAAATGGTGATTTATGGAACATGGTAATGCCTTTTCTGCTTCTTAATTATGGTTAGGTGTTGGCTAAAAGGGGTTGAGTACAAGTTGTTTGTTTAAAGAATTATTTTGGTTCAAACTATTTTGGCTGACTTTTATATAGTCAAACTGTTGGTTTGACATATGTTGTTTGGTTCAAACTGCTGACATTTGGTTCATCACAAGTACATTGCTCTAACTTTTTAAATAAGCTGTTTAACAACCTATTTAATTACATGTACGTGGCTGCATCTTATTTACGAAGCTTGAAAACTAATTAATACATGGCTGCAACTTTTCTAAACGGTTATGTCATTAAGATTAACAATTTTACAAATTGGTTATAACCCATTGAGTTGATGTCCGTTTGACAGAAACAAATATAATGGTCATGTTTCGATATAACAATTTACCCAGCCATTGACTGACCCTAGAGTAATAATAACAACCTAAAGGGTATGAGTGGTTGTTGAAACAAATTCCACAATCCAAACTATAAGGGTATGAGTGGTTGTTGAAACAGATTCCACAGTCCAAACATTAATATTCTGATCATTATTAATGTTTTTTTATGTATCTTTCGTTTATTTCATTTCACTATATTTATTACTAAAGAGGGTAAAGTAGCTCCTTATCTTCTGAGTTTAATATTGCGTACATATGAAAGGGAAATTTAGACATTTTTCATACGTGTTGTTTGACAGAGAGAGTGCAACAGCAGACAAGGTTAGGGAAGCCCATAGGAGGGTAATGTTTGCAAACCATCCGCCAGAGAAAGACCAAGAATAGTGGCTCAGCATTCTGATTCGGGCCGGAGCAAGATAAAAGATAAGTGTTTTAGTCTGTTTCTAATGGCAACAATTGATATGGTAATATATAAAATAATTAGTTTGAGTGTTAATTACAAAAAAATGTGTTCAATGTTCTTTTATGTTATTTAGTTGGCTTTGGTTGTCTGAAAAATAAAGAAAAGTAGCAGAATAATTTCTTAATATTATTCGTGATCTGATGGTGCCAATTGGCAAAGAATTGTTGACAATATCGAATAAAGCTAACATGACTTTGCCTTTTGTAGTCAAACAAGCTTTGGTTTATACTAAGTTAGGTTTCGTCTTTAAACTTTAATAATTATGGATGAGTGGGTTGAGTATTAAATCGATATGATTTCTTTTTACACGGGTCGGACTGGGTTGACCCTTCAATGTTTTTTGTCTAATTTTATCTACCTTTTAATAACTATGGATGCCATCTGTGAATCTGTACATAAGTCCCTGGACTTTGTTTTTGCATCCTTAGATCCCTTGGCATTTGAAGTTATTATAGTTTTTATACTTATTAAAAAAAGTCTTCTAACTTCTTAAAAATAATGAGAATGTCCTTCCCTTTTTATATAGTTAAGTCTTTAAACCTTATAAGAGGATCATTTCATTAGTTTCTAGAAATTCAGCGATTGATGATGCTTATGCGTTGATTGGTGATGCATTGTATATCTTGAACTTTAACTTTTATAAGTTCTATTTTCCAGACGTCAATAGCATTGTATATCTTGAAACTTTAACTTTGATGTGTTGTTTAAAAAATACAGGTACTCATGCTAGGATTGAAGAGATGACGTCATGTTGCTAACCCATTGGAGATTGTTTGGATGCTCAAAGGTTTTGAATATATAGCCAATTTTAAATTTTTTTTTTTGGCAAAATTGAAGAAATACCTTTGGCGTCTCTGTATTTAGATCATTTCGATCAATCTGCAGCATTTAAACCTGGAGAATGGGTGGATCAAGATTGCAACAAGCTTCTGTTTTTTTATAGAAATTGGAAACCAATGAGGAGTAATTTATCAAGAGGTGACCATGTGCTGTTTTTTTTTAACAACAAATTTATTAACCAGGTGCTGCTAATTAGCCACTGCTTGTGTGGGTCGTGGGTTTAGTAATGTTTTTATAAGTGGATTTGTAATTTCTCATTAGTTGACCAGGACTAGGACTACTTCTAATTAAAGTTATTGCTCTTTGTATTTTGTGGCATTTATATTTGTTTTTTTTAATTTTTTTTATTTATAATAAGTTTTCTAATAAAATAAACGAATACTGCTTTGTGAAGTAAAATTAATAGTTTCTCAGGTGTAATATACATAATAAGTCATTTGGATCATTTTGTAGACTTTTTGTAACATACATAAAATACATAAAATATACCAGATCACGAGAATACAATCTATCACGAGAGAATTAACATACATAAAACACACTATATCACATGAGGATTTATAAACTAACAAAAAACGAGTACCGCGTTGATTAATTGTCACCGTCGAAACGCGTGATTTCCCCTATATCATGAGTCTTGTAAATTGTTGTCGTTTTCGAACACTCGTGTACCGCACTATAATTTGTCATCGCGTCGCATCATGCTAACAAAAGCAAATATCGCGTTGTAAATTGTTGTTGCCTCCGAACGCGCGAACAAAAGACAAATGACACGCTAAAAACTGTCGCCGCCGCAACGCGCGGGCACACGGCTAGTATATATATATATATATATATATATATATATATATATATATATATATAAGAATAAGAAAGAGAAAGTTGAAGTGTTAAAAAATTAAGAGTTATACAAGAGTATGATGCATATTGTACAACTAGCTAAAGCCCAAATGTCTTATAAGTGAGAACCGGGATCTCTTCTCAACATCTATTTAATTTAATAAATATCAGGTTGTTCTTGATTTTTCCAGATTCGTAAAGCTTATAACACATTGTTCCTATCTGCAACTTTCGATTGGAGTATGTACTCTTCCGTTTATGTGATTTTTGTACGGATTAAGGTCCAAAACTACATGGATTACATGCTCCGATTCTTGATTTTGGGATGACACTCGATTTTTTTTATTCTTTGTTTGTGTTTTTGAGTTTCTGGTTTAAGAAGCGAACTGGAGTTTCAATACTGGTAATATCGCCTATATTTGAGCTTACATGACATCTGGAATACGACAGTTTCCTTTCCCAATTTTATGGTGACCAGGAGAGGCTGCTCTTCGGTATCCACCATTTTTCCTTTTGCTCATTTATAAATTTTGCTTGACATCTAATTCACTAATTGATCATTTGTTTATGCGCATATTGTGAATTATTTATTTTGATGATAGGGATGATGCAAGTTTAACAAACATAGGTATTTTATTAAAGAGGCGGTGAAAAATATTCTTGAGTCCAAGGTATAAAGATCTAATTTGAAGCTACTCTGCTCTTTAGGAACTTTCAACCTCAAATCTAGAGGTATAATTTTTGTTATTGATGTCTAAGCTAAACATTTAGTCCAGTAGATCATAATCTTGTAGATATATCATGAACTAATTTGAGATTTTAGGGTTTTTGTTGTACCCTTGGCTTAATAATTTGCTCCGGAATATGCAAAATCACAAAAAATACGTTCAAAATTCATATCCAAATACCTTTTAATTCTTCTACCCCCAAACAAAAAATAATTTATTCTTCCTAATACAATGGGGTGTTTGGTTGATCGAGGTGATCTTTTATCACGTTGATACCTGAGATTTAACCTCTATATTGGGGTTTTCAGTCACAAATATAAAAATATGATAGATATGCGAAGAGTCTAAAATGCATCATATATGAAAATTCCTGATTCAATGGTAGTTATGTTTATTTGATACCATTGATTGCATCTCATTTTGTTATGTAAACAACTTTTGCTTGTTTTAAAGATGTACACTTCTCTTCATTACTTTAAGATGCAAATCCTTTAATAGCTGAACTTGATTGGTCTGTTATGCAGTGGTGACATTGATGTAGATAGGACTGGGAAAAAGGGAGATAAGTGGACTGAGATGCCTTGAAGAATTGCAGAAATCAATTCGGCCTAATTGATGCGTTGAAGAATTGCACATCTACTGTTTCAGAATACCGTGTTGTTTTTCATTAGAATCCGACATGTTTTTTTTTTTTTGAAGATAATAGTCAGACAAATGGTCATGTTGTTCATGATGCTCAACATCCATGCAGGTAACATTGTGTTTTAAAATTCTGATTATTTTTCTAATCTTATTACATCTTCTAAATCCTAACATAACGTCGCCTGCTGTCAAAAACGAACTCCATAGCGTTGAATCTGACCTATCTTGCATTCATCTATTCATTTCAGATATGAAACTGGGGACCATATTGGAGTCTACTGTGAGAATCTAAGTGAAGTTATGGATGATGTTGAAGGATTAATAGGTTTACCAGCACACGCTCACGCTAAAGCTTCATTTGTAACTTTCTGAAACAACACCAACAACTATATAGAGGTATATGATTTATAAAAAAATAAAATAGCTCTTTGGTTAGAAATTTGAAATATTCTTGGGTGCATTATAGACTATTTACTTGCTCACTCTCATAATAGGCCTTAGATGCCAAGCTCGCGATTCTAACTCTGGTCTCCTGAATGTTGTTTGCTTTTCTTTTTCTGGTTTGTGTTCTCCCTTTAGTTTTTATTCTATTTGTTTGATTTGAAGTTAGTTAGCCCTAACAGTATTTTGTTTGTTATAGAGAGCTGAAAGTTTCTGTTAATTTGCTTCTAGGTACCATTTGGTGGATTGTCATATGGGTACTCTAAATGTCTAAATGTCAAATGATATTGATCCACAACAAGAGAAGTTGAGTTCTTCACAAGCTCAAACTGATATGAATCCACAGTAACATATTTCTAGCCATCTATTTTTATTTTTATTTTTGTCTTTTTTTAGAAATTTACAATGTAATGCTTGTCATATGGATACTCTAGCCCTCTATGAGTGACTGTATGTAATGTTCAGGTTGACAGAGTATAATTGTTGTTTATTGGAATGATGCAGCTTTGTTTTGCATGATCTTAAACCTAGAAAGTTAAGTGGGAATGCCATGATTTGATTTGACACAGAAATGGATTACAAAAGTTCGAGAAGATCAAAGACTAAAGCAAGTGGACTAGGAGGTTGGAAAACCTCATTGGGCAGATGCGAGAAATAAAAAGGTAAGTTTTGGTTATTTTGTGTCTTATTCAGCAAGAGATTCCGCTAGGACCGCCTCACCGCAGCCAAGTAGAACTAGAAGATTTCCTGAACAAATCACTTTGTGTTTACATTTAAAAATTTTTGATCTTTTTTATAATGAAAAACTTTACACCGAAGTTTCGGTATGTTGACGAACCTCTTTGTGTTTGGTTTTTAAGTATAACTAGAGATCGATCGCGCGTTGCTGTGATAATTCACGAAAATATCGGAAAAAGTGAATAAATTAGAGAAAATATAGGTTTATAAGTGTATTAGACAATTCTGAAAAATTTATTTACATCTTATTCCATGTTATGTAACTTTTATATAAACACCTCTCCCGTAAACTTCAGATGTTACATTCCATATCTTTAACATTTAATTCCTCATATTAGTGCACTTAATATATGTATATCATTTCATATTTAAAATCAAAGCATAGTTTGGAATAAAGTTGTTTGTATTCAAGCACTTTCAGTGTGAATTATTTTTTTTGTTGGTAAAATAGCCTATGTATTGACCATTAATTTGGAGTGAATAAAATAGAGAAAATATAGGCTTATAAGTGTATTAGGTACTTCTGAAAATTTTATTTACCTCTTATTCCATGTTATATAAGTTCCGTATAAACACATCTCCCATAAATTTCGGATGTTACATTCCATATGTTTAACCTTTAATTGCACAATTAGTGCACTTAATAATTATATTACATCCCATATTTAAAATCCAGGTTTACTATCTGTTTTAAACTTATATATTCCTTCCACGGACTCTTCCGTAGCAGCAACGTATCAATTTTTTTGTGTAAAATAGCCTATGTATTGGCCCTTTCCTTGATTCGACCAAAACTATGGGCACACACAATAAATCAATAGGAATGAGCTGGAACTCACCCATCAAAATATTAGTCATACACAATTATCTGAATATTAAAAAGAAACACTGAAGGACTAAAATTGTCAAAAATAACAAAAAACTATGGTCAATTTGCAAGAAACAAAAACAATACTATTAATCTTTAAATTTACATTGTATTATATATAAATATAATTTAGTATAATACTTAAATTAAAATAATAATTTTTTTAAGTTTACGATATTTTATAATAAATAAAATAATCTAATATGTAAAGTTATTGTGCTTGAAAAAACTGATAAAAACTGCTTTCCAAACAAATTCAAACATCGCGAGTATGTTTCGTTTATTTATTTTAGCTCTTTTGATATGAACATTCATCTTCTTCAAGTCTTCTTCAAGTAAGACCTGTTATGACTCGGGGTTTTTTTTTCTGATTTCAGACTTTCAGCTACATATCCTCTCACTGATTTTTGTTTTTTATTAAATTGGCTTACTACATCCTATAATTTCATTCTGATTGACTTTGAATAAGATGAATGTTCATATTCCTAGGAAGGTAGTTATACATAAGCATAAAGTACTATTACGTTTAAGATGAACAAAACCATTTTTCTTCACAACTAAAACATAAAACTCTCTCAATATCTCCAGATAATTTTCTAAAAAAACAAACCACAAATCAATATTCTATAAGTTCCCCTTCACCTTCTCCATCTCCATCATCAACATATCAATCAGATCTGAGCTCCTTCTGGTTCTTCAATTCACTCTAATCTGACCAAATCCCCTTTCAACTTTGCAGGTTTATCAACATTCTCAACAAAATAAAAAACCCAGCGTAATTCTGTTTTTAGCTGATGAATTTGCTCATATATTTGAGACTATTTGAGTCAGTGGCGAACCCAGAATTTTTTTCATGGGGGTCGGAATTCTTTAAGAATACATTATTTATCGGTAAATATTAATTTTTTTGACGGATACAGGTGTACTCGGGTCGGGTCACATGAGAAAACGATAAAACAAAAATTATAAAAAATAGATTGCTCTGCAGTTATCATTTCTTGAGAACGAATTAAATTATTGTGTGTCGAGTTGTTGACTGTTATAGAAACTTACGCTGAGTTATGATTTTGGGTTTTATTATAAGCAATCGGTAGCGAAATCATATTTTTTTCCATGGTCGTAATAGAATAGTTTTATATTCACCGGGTATATCAAATTAACTTGTTCTGAAACTCTTTTATATCATTTATATTTATTAATATTTTAAACTTATAATTATAACATAACATGTGTATTAATCGAATATAAATCACTTTATATACATATATATTTATATAATTGAGCTTTAGTGTCTTCAAAAGATGCATTTTAAAAACTAAAAATAAACCTAAACCTCATTATGTTTATATATCACAAAATGCCTCATTTTTATAACCGGTGGATTTTAAATTGGTTATAATATTTATAAATGTTTAACCAAAATTGAATTGTGACTTCCTTCAATTTTCCCTTTCTCTTTTCCTGACACTTTGAAAAAGTTAAAAAGTAATTCATTTATTGTAACAAATTTTTTTCATCTATCTCTAAAGACTCGTTATCCTCTTCTTCCGCTTTCTTCTTTCTTTCTTCTTCCTCTTTCTTATCTGTATCTTCTTTCTTTTATACTGATTTGAGTGATCCAAAGTTTAATTTGAGAAATCATGGATATATTCGAAAACAGAGTAGTCGGAGCCTCCGTTATTATATCGTTTCGTAGTGCTTGGTGTGTCTTTTGGCTACGCACGTCCCTGAATCTTTAAAGTTGTGCTTGAAGTTGTTCCAGTGCTCCATTATTATAAGCCGGTGGGTCATCTTCATTTGAAAAAAGGAAAAATAAAAACAATAAATTTTAATTAAAAAATTTTTTTGATAAAAACCAAAAAAAAATATAGATTCGTTGGAAAAGAAAGATAAATTTTGAAAAGAAATTAAAATTATTATTGGTAACCATTTGATAAAAAGTAAAAAAAAAATACATATATAACATCTGATAAAAAGGAAAAGAATATAAACTGGTCCCACTATCATCTCTTTTCTTCGCCCGTGGCCACAACAGACTTGTTCTTGAAAGGGGGAATAAAAAGAGGCTCAGATGTGTGAGGATGCGAGATCCGGACGACGCCGCCGATCCGTCCTACGTCGTCTCCGGCCGCCACAGGATTCAACGGAGAATCAACTCTCAGTTTGTTCTCAGTTTGTTGATTTTTCATCCGATGTCCAAAACAAAAGTACTAAAAAAAATGAGCAGGGGAGGATTCGAAACCGGGAAAGCAAGGTATTAGGCCAAGCAATCTACCAACTCAGCTGCAAGTCAAATTGTTTATCTTTTCATCCACTATATATATAGAGAGAATATGTTTTTTTTTTTTAAAGGCCACATATCCATAAGTATCACTTGTCTATTGTATATATATACAATCTACGTCATATATAATGTGCAATTTATTCTTAACATTCACCATGTCAGTACATATATAAGGTAACAACATGGCACATTATCTATGCCTTGATGATTTAAAGTTATTGTTATGACAATTATTTTTTTTATATAAACTAGCAAAATTAATTATTTCATCACAGGGTGCTCTAAATATGAAGGGCCCAAATAAAATAAAGAAATTTGGCATATTATAGGTCCTTAGCCGCGCATGAGTAAGAAGTGTATTTCATCATACTTAAGCTCATGTTAGTTTTCTCTCACAATAAGAATCAAGTTAGTTCGATACTATCGTCGGGTGGGAACAAGGTCAATTGCCTCCCTCAATAGAAAGTGTAGGCTTGACATTTTGTTGTTTCGTCCTTCCCTCAATAAAAAATGTAGGCTTGACATTTTGTTGTTTCAATATCGACTCAGATGCACTTATGATGATAAAATACTGAGTTTCTAAATGAATATCACTTTTGGTTCCATTGCCTTGTATTGGCACCTGTGTACGGTGAATTAGTGATCGTTATGTAAAATTTCAAGAAACATGTTTGCACTTTGGGATAGAAATCAAATGGGACAACTGAAGTAAATAGTAATTTTTAAATTATAATTGTTGTTTGATGTGTAATTTTAATATATCTATAGTAACTTTTACATGATATTAAAAAAATAACAAGTTATTATTTAAGTTTAACTACTACTCTATATGTTTATGAAAATAGTTATTAGATCATCATGTCAAACCCATGAAACGGAATGTGTTTATGTATTTATCTTTTAGCTATATTGGTTAGATAATGTATATTTGGTTCTTTCAAATGTCCCTAAATTTGAGGCGTGTAGCAATAGCAACATGTCATGTTCTCAAGTGAAGGTTTTCGGATTGTAATTTGAGGTGAACATTCTGTTTGTTATGAGAGTTCATTGCATAGACTTATTAAGGTTATGTGTAGTCATCAAGCCCCATCATGGGGCATTATACGCCATGTGACGATGACATGGCATAGGGGGTTATAACATCTCAAGTGTGTAACCATAAAGCCCCACTAATCATTACCTAATCATATTTATTTATTTTTTTTAGTCAACTAATAAAATAAAATAAATTATAAAATTTTAAAACTTCAATTAAAATAAAAAGATACTAGTTAAACAAATAACATGATATAAAAAAAACGACACATAACATAAAAAAAAAACAACCCTACTAGCCACTCATGTAACCCTACAACCCCGTATTCGACTAGCGCTTGTGATTGGACATCTTCGTTGTTTTGACCGCTTTGCCAACCCGATACCATACGGTTGTAAATGCTAGAAAAAATCTTGCATTTTTTGTTGATATCGGTCCATTTACCCGATATGGAGGGCGATTGAGAAGCTTGAAATGGATTGTTTTGTTGGAAGGTTTGTTGTTGAAATGAGTTTTGTTCTTGGAATGCTTGAAACGGAGAAAAAGAATGTTGAGCAAAGGGATTAAACCCCATGCCTTGCGGGAACTTTGCATGAAACGGTTGTTGCATTGGCGGTGATCCTAAATTCGCCATGTACGCGAACAACCCGTCATCATCGGGGTTACCGTTCGTACGACGGGGAGGTTGGAAGGGCGTGTTTGATGATGGTCCTCCTCCTTGCATTTTCTTAAAAAAAACTTGGAAGAAATATAGTAGTAGAGGAGAGTGAAGAAGTGTTGTTAAAAAAATGGGGGTACCACTTTTTTTATATCAAAAAAAAATATAACATTTAAAAAAAATGTATTAATGCCCCAACGGATATATTCCAACGGATATTTTTGAAAAGTCAAGGGGGGAGAGGCGCCATCTAGGTAACGCCACACCCACAAAAAACACAACATGGCGCCCCGGGGGGGTGCCCAGGGGCGCTATATGGGGCGCTATGGTGGGGGGTTGGGTGTTATCACGCCCGATTACACATAGCCTAAGGGTCTGTTTGATAACTCCTTACCCAGTCCAATGTGGCCTAACCATCTGTGTTTGTTTGGCTCAAAAATATCCTGATCGATTAAGAAAGTTCTGACCCATGCCTTATTTTTTCTTACTCAATAAGTCTTTTTTTTTCGTTCTTACCCAGTAAGTCTGGCTTACTCAATTAACCAAACCCTAACTCTTACAAGGTTGGATAAATTACTCATTATTATTTATTTGACCATCTGTAAAGAACACACCTCGTAGTTTGTCGCTGCCGCATCGTGCGAGTTGGTCCCCAAATTGTTGTTGTCGCCGAACGCATTTTTACTGCATTATAATTTATCGTTGCGCCGCATTGTGTTAATAGAAACGAATATCGCGTTGTAAATTTTCATCACTACCAAATGAGTGAATACATGACAAATAACGCGTTATAAACTATCGTCCGCCGTAACATGCGGGTACCTCACTAGTATATATATATATATATATATATATATATATATATATATATATATATATATATATATATATATAGGGGATGGTTATGGTGAAAACCACTCTAAGTTGGGAAAACTTTTGAAACTCTTTAAAAACGGGGTCAAAAAGTTTTTTTTTCATTCAATTTTTTTATGGTGATTTTTTAGGTTATAGGCTACCCCTAGGTGGAAAAAAATCAAAAAAAAAAACGCCCCGGCAATTTTTAAAAAAAAAATGTCAAAAAACGGTTGTTACATATATAACCAATATGTGTACACAATGTTACATATGTAACAAGACCGTTTTTTTTTAACATTTTTTTAAAAAAAATTCCCGAGGCGTTTTTTTGATTTTTTTCCACCTAAGGGTAGCCTATAACCTAAAGAATCATCATAAAATATTAAATGAAAAAAAAACTTTTTGACCCAGTTTTTTACTAGTTTAGAAAGTTTTCCCAACTCAAAGTGGTTTTCATTTTACCCTTCCTCTATATATATATATATATATATATATATATATATATATATATATAGGGGAATGATCCTGCGAAAACACCCTTTTTTTTTGTGAGAACTGCGTAAACAAATCTTAAAACCTACATAACTTTTTCATACGTTAATAAATTTTTTTTTTAAATTTGCACCAAAAGTCTTAAAATTATATTATCTTTAATCCTATAAAAGTTTTAAAAAACTTAACGCTTGTTTTATTTTTTTAAATATTTTTTTGTGTGGTGCACATGTGCATCACAAAAAAAACTCATACTTTTAGTATGAGTTAATATATTTTTTTTCTTAGTCGCACCATATGTCATATATTTTCATCATTTTTTTTACGTTTTTTATTGAATGATGCACATGTGCATCATACCAAAGAAACGCTCATACATGTGATATACATTAATAGTTTAAAAAGAAATTGCACCCTAAATCTTATAGTTGTGTTATCTTTAGATTTAAAGAAAAAAAATAGCATTTTATAACTTTTTTAATTATATGATGCACATGTGCATCACACGGGAAAAAAAACGTTCACTTTTTTTTTTAAATATTTTGCTCCAGATTTATAGATAACGTAATTCTAAAACTTTTGGCGCAAATTTTATGAAAAATCGTTAACGTATGAAAAAGTTACGTGAGTTTTAATATGTGTTTTCCAGTTTTCACAAAAAGATGTGTTTTCGCAGGATCCTAACCCTATATATTTATATATATATATATATATAGGTAAAAGATCTGTGTAGACCCCTTATTTTTTGTAGACCCCTTATAAAACTCAATAAAACTCATTAAAACTCACTAAAAATAAAACTCAGTTTTGTTATTTAGTTTTTTTTATTTGCGATAAGCTTTTAAGAACAAAAGAAGACAATTAAAAAAAAGAAAAATGAAAAACATTAAAAATTGAACATTTTAAGACAATGAGTTTTAAAAAATAATGAGTTTAAAAGTCAATAAAACTCAGTGTTGCGTTTAAAACTCATTATTTTAAAACTCATTGTCTTAAAATGTTCGATTTTTAATGTTTTTTGTTTTTTTATTTATTTATTTATTTATTTATTTGGTTCTTAAAAACTTATCGTAATAAAAAATAATGGGTTAGGTTCAAATGATAACTTTTTATTTTGAGAACTTTTGAGAACTAAATCTTAACCACAAATTTCAGGGGGGGGGGGGGACCACTACAATTCATGGGAGGGGAGATACATATAATAAACATGTGGCTCAAATTAGTTCTTTTTAGTTCTCAAACCAAATTGGTTCTCAAATGATCCTCTCCCTATATATATATATATATATATATAGCGATTAGAGGTATAGTGTTTTCAAAAAAAAAAATTGTTAAAAAGTGTTTTTTATGAATAAGAAGTTGGATGTAGAGGATGTAGGAATTTGGTGGATGTAGAATAACTCAACTTTATATATATATATATATATATATATATATATATATATATATATAGGAAAGGATCAAATAAAAACAAGATCTTATTGCGAAAACACGAAAACAAATATTAAAACATCTATAACTTCTTCATACGTTAATATTTTTTTTAAAAATTTGCAAAAAAGTCTTAAAATTATGTCAACTTTAATTCTGGGGAAAAAATTATACAATTAAAATTTCATAATTTTTTTATTATTGCATAGGTGCAATAATAAGTATTAACTATATAACACATGTGCAATATTAAAAAAATGTTAATTTTTTTATAAAATTTGTTTCTAGAATTAAAGATAACGGAATTATAAGATTTGTGTTACAATTTTTTTATCAAAAATATTAACGTGTGAAAAGGTTATAGAGGTTTTAATATTATTGAACATGTGCAATAATAAAAAATAAAAAATTTGGATTTTTAAAATTTTTTTCCCATGACTAAAGATAATATAATTATAAGGATTTTGGTGCAATTTTTTTTAAAAATATTAACATATGAAAAAGTTATAGAGGTTATAATATGTGTTCTCGTATTTTCGCAATAAAAGTTTTTTTCACAGGATCCTTACCCTATATATATATATATATATATATATATATATATATATATATATATATATATATATATATTACTATATATAGTACATATTGCCCTAAAGGGCATTTTCGTCATGAAAAATGCTTAATCCTTAAGACGTGTACAATGAATTATGCAAAATGTACAAGTGTTTTAAGCATCACATGTAGAGCCAACTCTACAATTTAAAAGCATAAAGAACAAGGGTATTTTTGTAAAATAGCAATCCTAGCCCTTTTACTCTCGATGGCCGCTTCATCTTTAGCACTCGGTTGGGCAATATACTGATATTCAATTTTATTGGGCTGCTATCTCCTCGATTCATGAAAGTATTCAAATTGGAAGTTAATCATAGCACGCGTGGGAGCAGGCGTGAAGATCGCTATATCGAGAGAAGGAATGGCCGCATGCGATTTGTTAGGTTTGCCGTATTCAAATCTCTCTCTCTCTCATTCCTTCTAACGCCAGTTCCATTTTATCATCTCTCCCGCTTGAATCGTCACTTTTTAGGGTTTTTTCTGCCTGTATCCACCCGCCT
>JBCNJP010000009.1:50141714-50244117 GCA_039602395.1 Deinandra increscens subsp. villosa | reverse complement strand
TGATTAAGTGGATGTTCAGCTGCACTATCACAAATTTCCCTTAAGAAACCCAAACCAGTTCTTAACCGTGCCATAATGTCTTTAGCAACAGCATTACCCAAGTTACCAGGATTAAGTTTCATTAAATCAATAGCTTCACGAGCTTTAGCATATTCATTTCTCAAAGAGGTTTGATTTTTCAAAAGATCCTCAATTTGAATTTTTAAAGTTGATTCAGTGTGCTTCATGATTTCAATGTCATCCTGAAGTGACTTGATTTTCTCAAGGAATTTTTCCTCATTTGCCTTGAGGATTTCAACCTGACTTTCGCTTTCAGCCGCCTTAGCATGCAATTCTAGATTGTATGTGCGGTATCTAGCGACAGTCTCAAGGCAATTTGCAGAACATAAATTTTCTTTTACCTCATCGGGAATGGATCCACGTTGGAGTTCAAGAAGTCTTTTGCTAGCTTCAGACTCGACCTCATTTTGACTTACAGCAGTGGCTGAACCAGCAGAGGGAGAAGTTCCATCAAAATCTTCATCAATACTCGCCATCAGACAGAAGTTAGTGGGGAAAAGAGGGTCAAACACAACAGACTCAGTATCCTCTTTTCCATCAGAATCCACCACTAGAGCGTAATCTGGCTGGTTTGCAGAATGAGATGGTGCTGAAGACGTCCAATTGTAGTTCCCATCCTCGAGTGATACCAAAGCTTTTCCAGTGCTATCAACCCTTTGTGCAGACGATGAGCTAGACGATCCTTGATGAGAGACATTTGAAGTGGTATTCTGTGGCTTCTGGTAGGAAGAGTTGCCAGTTTTCTGGTACGACTGGTTACTATTTCCACCCTGCTTCTGATAAGTGTGGTTGCTTCCACCCGTGTTGACAGGAACATTCCAAGTTTTGGGCTTAGGACATTCACGGGCGAAGTGACCGAGCTCCTGACAGTTGAAACACTGAGCTTTAGACTTATCAAAGCCTATGTTAGCATTTGAGGCAGGTTGAAACAGTTTCCTTCCAGTCTTTCTGAAAAACTTTCTTGTCCTGGCAGCAATCATTCCCATCTGCCACTTAATATCGATCTCTTCAAGATCATCAGCAGAAATCTGGTCAAGATCCTCTTGACACACAGTCATAGTCTCAATGTTGCCTGACATTTGAGAGTTCATGCAGGCAAGAAAAGCATTACACAGATCTTGATCCATGTTAGTGGAGTTTGAAGAAACAGGAGCTGACGAATGACCATAATACCCTGAAGAAGGAGCTTGAACAAATGACACACTTGATGGTTGATGAGTTGCATGAGATACTTGAACTTCAGGCTGATTTGGAGTCTGAGTAGGAGAAGAGGCAGGAACAGGTACACTGGGACCAGAAGATTGAGAAAACTGATGACTATCCTCATACATGGCAGCAGCAAATGCAGCATTGGGAGCATTGGATGACGAACCCTTAGAGGTCACATTACCCATGAGTGACCTTCCTGTGCGTTCAACTGCTCTAACCTCATAATCACGAACTTTATCAATCATGTCCATGTAATCAGCGTTGAGGAGATCAGTGCTGTCAATCAGATAGATGACATAGGAGGCAAACTCTTGAGGAAAAGAGTGCAGAATCTTCCTTATGATGTCGCCAGTATCTGGACGAATCTTCTTAGTGGTCATCTCAGTGATGATCCTGCAGAATCGTGTGACATGAGTCTCAAACGACTCTCCAGGCCTGTGAGCAAAAGTATTGAAGGCGAGTTTGAGTTTCTCAAGCCTTCTCTCCTTTGTTGCTGGATTGCCCTCATACTTCTTCTCTAGGCCTACCCAAATCTCATGTGCAGAAGTAGCATCCCGAAACTGATGCAACAGATCATCATTTATGGCCATCTTGATACAACCCAATGCACGCCTGTCAATTTTCAACTGAGCATGTTCACCTACAGTCAGCTTGTCCATGGGCTTTGGGAGCATCCTCTTCTTAGTGTTAGGTGGGTCAGCAACAGTAGGAACTGCAACACCAGCAGCAGGTGTTGTAGCTTCTTCAACTTCAAACACAGCTGGACCATTCAGAACTGAAGTAAGTAGGTCAAAATCCAGATATTCCAGAAACAGTATGAACTTCCCTTTCCAGTCATCAAAGTCACTAGCACCCATGAGTTTTGGAGGGCGGTTGTTTCCTTGCATGACCGGAGTGAAATGATTTCCTTCAGACATCTCAGATGAGACAGAAACAGATTTTCAGCAAAAATTGCTAAAACGGGCCGAACGAAGAACGAGAGCTCCAAATTGCTTGTAAACACGAAGATTGCTTGAATTCACACAAATCCTGCAATCATAAACATTAATGGAGTAATTAAACACTAATATTTAGGTGTAAACAGCAAAATTTGAAAAATTCAAATTTTTGACTTAGTCAAAATTTTGAACAGCTTGTTCTTGAGCAAGTTCAAATCACCAAAAATCAAGTTTCATCAAAATGATGTTTGAAGGCATCAATAGATGCGAAATCATGTTAGGATCAATTGCTTCAACTAACACAAACCTCAAAAATCATTCTAAGTGACCTAAAATCGATCAAACAGTGATTTATGTGAAAAAGTCTCAAAATCTCGAAAATTTGCCCATTAAATCTTCAAAACTTGATGTTAGGAAGTGAAATCAGTGCCAATGATTTCGGTTTTAGTATACTAATACTCGAAATCCATCAATTTCAGCAAAGAATCATCATAAAAACTAATTTGAAAAATTTTACTCAAGAACAGTGAATAGTTACGGCCGAACCATAAACTCACTGAATTCAAAAATTGACAATCAAAACTTGAAATAAACAGAAATCTAAGCATGTTTTTGAGTTCCTAGAGTGATTTCTACCAAGAATCAACTCTTAGATCTAGCAAAAACAACCAAAATTGATAACTCAAATGAGATTTCTTCATTTTTGAGAAAACTTCAAAAAATGAAGAACATGGCTCTGATACCAATTGTTAGGACCTGATTTGAGCACAATGTTCTCATTTGATTCATCACACAGGTGCGGAAAACAAGTGTGATGATCAATCTTGGTTGATTTCACCCCATAGATCTCTAAAGCTCAAGAACACACACAAAATACACCAAGAACACACACACAAAGGCTCTCTTGTAGAAATGACCAGGAGGAACACGTATTAGGGTTTTCACTTTGGTATTTATACTACAAGAGAGCCTGGGACAAATAGAATGTTTGACAACAACCAATCATTACCTAGAATTCAGCAAAATATTCTAACAGAATATGAAGTACGCTAAGCATATAAAGAAGTACGCTAAGTATTAAACAAGTTCGCTAACAAGTTCGCTAAGCATTAACAAGTCCGCTAACAAGTTCGCTAGACACAAACAAGTCCGCTAACAAGTACGCTAAGCACAACTTAAGTACGCTAGGAATAGATCAAGTTCGCTAGGAACAAATCAAGTTCGCTAGGAACAAATCAAGTTCGCTAGGAACAAATCAAGTTCGCTAGGACAGTTAACAAACAAGTACGCTAAGTACAATGACAAGTTCGCTAAGAGTTAATCAAGTCCGCTAAGTTCACCATACAAGAAGTTCGCTAAGGAGAAACACAAGTACGCTAACACTTAACCAAAAACACCATACATAACATAATCAAGGATAACAAAGTACATAATCAAAGTTAAGTACAAACCAAAGTAAAATTACAAATAAACATCAAAAAGATAAATAGTTTGTGTTGCCAACATAAATAAGTTCTAACAAGTTTCTACCATTACCACCCATTCCTTAAATTTCTGGAATGCTTCACTTTTGTGTTTTAACACCATGATCCACACTCTCCTAGAGTGGTCATCAATTACTGACATAAAGAACCTACCACCTCCTAAGGTTTCTGTTCTAGAAGGGCCCCATAAATCAGAATGTACATACTCTAATACGTTCTTTGATGTATGTTTTCCTACACCAAATTTGACTCTCTTATGCTTTCCTATTATACAATGCTCACAAAAGCCTATCTCACTGCTCCTTAAATCTTTGATTAGATTCTGTTTCTTGAGCTCACTTAGGCCTTGACTACTGATATGTCCAAGCCTTTTGTGCCATAAGATTGCAGTATCAGAATTTTCTTTAACTGCCACTGATGCAGTTCCCATTAGAACTTTACCATCTAGTAGGTAAATGTTGTTGTTCTTTCTTGTACCAGAAAGTACAACCATAGAGCCCCTCACCACTCTAGCCTTTCCATTCTTTAAGCTCACAAAATATCCTTCCCTTTCAAATGTACCAAGAGACATTAAACTTCTCTTTAACTCAGGAACATACCTTACATCCCTTAACTCAAATTCAGTTCCATTTTCTAATTTGAAAGCTATTATCCCATATCCCAGAATCTTACAATCTCTATCATCACCTAATTTTATAGTACCCAAGTTTTGTTCCTTAAATTCTTGAAAGTACTCCCTAATTGGTGACATATGATATGAGCAACCAGAGTCCATAACCCACTCAGTGACATCAATTCTCTTAGACACAACTAAGGCATCTGAACTTTCATACCCTTCAGAAGAATCATCCTTGGACACATTATTTGACTGTTTAGTATTTTGAAAATCACCTTTCTTCCTCTTCCATTCAGGACAGTCCTTTTTAAGGTGTTTTTCAGAACTACAAACAAAACATTTTCTCCTAAACCTTGACTTAGATCTTGAACTAGATTTACCTTTAAATGATCTTCCCTCAGGCCTTCCTCTCACATATAACCCCTCTCCTCCTACTTCTTTAGAATTAATTTTCTTGTTCAACTCTTTTGAGTTAACAGAAGCCATTACTTCATCCATAGTTAGTGATTCTCTCCCATAGAGCAAAGTGTCTACAAAATGCTCATAAGACTGTGGGAGAGATGTGAGAAATATTAATGCCCTATCTTCATCATCTATTTTAATATCTATGCTTTCAAGATCATTTATCAATTTTGTAAACTCATCACTATGATCAGTGATCGATTTACCATGAGCCATATGAAATGTGTACAACTGTTTCTTCAGGTACAATCTATTGGCTAATGATTTTGTCATGTATAATTTTTCCAATTTTAACCAAATACCTGCCGCTGTAGTCTCCTTTGCCACTTCTCTCAGAACTCGGTCTCCCAGATTCAAAACTATGGCACTATGTGCCTTGGCTAGCGCACTCTTCCATTCCTTTTCTTCAATTTCATCTGGTTTGTTGGTTTCTCCTGCAAGAGCCTCTGCTACGCCTTGATGTACCAACAATGCCCTCATTTTCACCCGCCATAGATTGAAATCGTTAGATCCATCGAATTTTTCTAATTCGAACTTAGTCGACGCCATCTTGACCATCAATTTCACCAATCGATTGCCGGAACTCTGACTTGATCAGCACCTCCTTCGATTCGATCCGAAACGTGGCTCTGATACCACTTGTTACGAAATTGGAACAATCAAGATCAAACTAAGCTACTGATTTCATTAGAACAATCAACGATTACAAAACAATGAAAGAAAACGAATACAAGATGAATTAGATCAGAGAAGATCTTGAAGAAAGAAATCGTAATCAAGAGAGAGATGCCTAATCCTGATCCCAACAGCTATTTAAGTTGTGAACAACGATTAACAGAACTTGAGCTGCCTTTTACATCTTTAACCCCTGCAATTATAGAATGTTCACATTTGCCCCCTGAACTTTAGAACATGTACTAACACAATCCTAAACATAACCAGTAGCTTATATATCAACTCTAATTGATATTAGACTCCACTCTTTACATATATATTGGCCAAGTCTTAGAAACTCGGATCCTACATGACTATTGTAATGGTCGAGTGGACGGACTAGTCAAGGGAAACCCGCACATGTGTACTAAATCCATGACAAATGCGGGTGACTACTTGGTATAAGTCTTGTAAATGGTTAAAAGAGTTTTGGTAATTTAGGGACTTGGTATCAAAAGAAAGACTTTACTTATTGGAACACAATAGTTCACAAAATTAGGCATACTTTTAATGTCACAACTTGTTGCAATTATTTTTGGCATCATTAGTCAACGTGATGTTGGGGTTGAAGTCCTTGGGCTTGGGTGTTTAGAGGCCCGTTAGGCTTTCTTGTTCACCACTCCTAAAACCCTAGTTGTTCTCTATATATATCTTGTCTATGTATTGTAATCGTTGTACTAAACTGAATAAAAATCCCTAGTTGCAGCCCGTGGACGTAGGTCACACCGACCGAACCACGTAAAATTCTCTGTTCGTGTTTCTTTATCGTTTTATGTGCGTGTTCGTTGTGAATCGGTAAATTCCGCTACGCCGATTAAACCTAACAATTGGCATCAGAGCAAGGTTCGCTTGTTTGATTCACGGACGATTCGTGATTGTTTTTTTTTCTCCTCTGTTCCGATCGTTGTTTAGAAGGGGCTGTTTTGTCTTATTTGGGTTTGATTTGAAGATTATTTCCACGTGAAACTCAAATCAAGAATTAAATTAATTCTTGTTTTATTGGTGGTTGCAACAAATATAGAAAGGAACCTTTGTTTTATTTGATTCGCAGATCAAAGGAAACGTGGGACTGGTTGTTTGTGTTTGCTGCAAATTCAAGATTGACAAAAATATTAGTCGGCGTTTTCGATCGAGCTAGTTGGAGTGCTCTTGTTCCTGTTTGATCAGAAGAAAAATTAAAGGGGTGGTTTGCCGATTCCTTGTTCGCCGTGGATTAGGGCTACGATTTTTTCTGTTCGGTTGCCGTCGATTACTAAGGTAATTCGATTTCTGTTTGATCTTTTTCGGCTTGCTCTCGTTGTTGCGATTAGGATTGTTTCTTTTTTTCTTGGTGGTTGATCGATTGGAAGTAGAAGTACTCGTATTTGAATTTGACCCTTGCGCTTGCTCGACTTGTCTACGGGTTTAGGTTTGGAGATTCTGATTGTTGTCTGGATTTTTTTTTGACTTGTTATTATCAACTTTTGGAACCGGTTTACTTTGGTCTATTTTTCGTTTGTCATTATGGCTGAAGACGGGAAATTTGTGATTGAAAAGTTTGACGGTTCAGACTTTAGTTGGTGGAAGATGCAGATGGAGGCATTACTGGGTCAAAAAGATTTAGACGTAGTACTCGAGGAAAAACCAGAGAATATGGATAAAGAAAAGGAAACTCTGTGGAATGCAAAAGATAAGAAAGCTAGAGGCACTATTACATTGGCGTTGACGAGAAACGTGGCTTATAACATCATGTCAGAAACCACTGCTCGTGGTATGATGTTGGCGTTGTTAAATATGTATGAAAAGCCGTCTGCAGCTAATAAGGTGTTCTTGATGAGAGAGTTGTTCACGATGAGAATGAAAGAGGGAAGTTCAGTGACCGAGCACATTAATAATCTGAATTCCATCTTGTCCAGGTTGTCATCTGTTAAGATGAAGTTCGATGATGAGACCAAGGCTGTACTATTCTATCTTCACTGCCTGATAGTTGGTCCGGGACGGTGACTGCCGTTACCAACTCGGTGGGAACTGACGGGATGACATTTGAAAAGATTCGGGATTTGGTACTGGGTGAAGACATTCGTCGGAGGGGTGCTAGTGGTGGATCTTCTTCTGAGATGTTACATGTTGGCAGGGGAAGGGATAATAGCAGAAATAGTGGGAGCAGCAAGGGTCAGGGTAGGAGTTCGTCTAGAGCTCGCCCGAGTGTGCGTTGTTGGAACTGCAACGAGAAAGGACATTACAGAAGGCAATGTCCTAAAGACAAGAAAGAGTTGAACACTACTGCTGCCGTTGGAAATTATTCTGATGATGAGGCACTACTGCTTAGTGTCGAGAGTAGCGTTGATTCTTGGGTCATGGATTCCGGTGCATCGTTTCATGCTACCCACGGTAGCGATGGCATGCGGAATATTAAAGAAGGCGATTTCGGCAAGGTTAGGCTTGGAAACGGTGAAATTCTTGATGTAACTGGTATGGGGGATATTGACTTAGTTACTACTTTGGGTTCTACTTGGACTTTGTCTAATGTGAGGATCATTCCGAGGCTTGAAACAAAGTTAATCTCTGTTGGGCAACTGGATGAGAAAGGTTTAGATGTGAAGTTTGGTGGTGGAAAGTGGAAGGTGGTCAAGGATAATCTCGTTATTGCCAGGGGTTTCAAGAAGGGGTCATTGTATCTTGTGCCTGTTCCGTCTGGGGATGTGACCACCCCTGTGAAGACGAATGCCAGAATCGGGCTCGCTGGTTCGAGAGCTAAGAGAGTTCGGTTTGTAGCAGTGAATTCTAGAGCTCCAGTTGATCAGCTTGAGCGTATTCGGAAGTCTGAGCGTGGACGAGATTTTCGTAACAGTGGGAGCCTTTCGACACAGTGTGAAAATCAACGTTGGGTTCGAAAGACTAGAGAGCCGAATGAAAATATCTCTCCTGGGAAATTGCTACTATTGGAGAGTGTTCCTCTGGGTATTCCTGGATCTGATTTGTGGGAGTCAGATGGGATTGAGGATGTTATGATGAGGTCTGTTAAGACCAAGTTGGGATCCTCTAGGGCTCCAACGGGCCCGTCTGTTTACTGATGATGATTGGGCCGCTACAACTAGGTGGACTCGGGATGTTTGGATTGAAGTTTGGTTTGTTCCTTGGAGCTGGACCTGAAGACTTCTGTTCCTGTGTGATTACTGAAAACTGAAGACATGGATTACTGTGTGCTTGTTGGTGGGCTTGATGTTTATCGCAAGGCCTTCAAGTGGGAGATTGTTGGGGTTGAAGTCCTTGGGCTTGGGTGTTTAGAGGCCCGTTAGGCTTTCTTGTTCACCACTCCTAAAACCCTAGTTGTTCTCTATATATATCTTGTCTATGTATTGTAATCGTTGTACTGAACTGAATAAAAATCCCTAGTTGCAGCCCGTGGACGTAGGTCACACCGACCGAACCACGTAAAATTCTCTGTTCGTGTTTCTTTATCGTTTTATGTGCGTGTTCGTTGTGAATCGGTAAATTCCGCTACGCCGATTAAACCTAACACGTGACATATTAAACACACGGTTTTCTTTTAAACACAAAGGAAAAATGTTTGAAAATATATTAGAAGTAGAACTCAAATCCAAAGACCTGGGAAACGACCCAAGAAGCTTCAGGTAACTTTTTGTCCTGAACGTCCCATCACACCACACGACAGGTCTGTGTCCGCCCTTCGCGATACGAGACCGGCCCCGACCAGTTTCTAGTTTTGTTGTTTTGTGTAAAGTGTTACCAATTTCCTAAAACATAACCACATTGCTACTATTTCCACAAACCATTATAAGGGTATGTTTGGGAGTGCTTATTTTAGTTCAAAAGTATTTTTGTGTAAAAGTGCTTATTAGATTATTATCTTTTAAAAAAGAATTTAAAACAAAATGTTTGGATTAGTTTTTGTGGTATGAAAAGTAGCTTATATGTGTAAAATGACCAAAATGGACATTGTTTATATATCAATTAGGTAGGCTATGAGTTATTGTGGGATAGTATGGTAATTTTGTTGTCTAAATGTCAAATGGAGTTTTAAAAGCCAGGTTTTTGGTGCTTTTAAAAATATCATTTTTACTTCTTCAAAAGTCATTTTGAAAAGTACTTTTTATCTATCCAAATAATATTTTTAACTTATTGGCTTTTTGAAAAGCCAATAAGCCAATAAGTTGTTTTCTAATGATTATGAAAAGTCTTCTAGGACAGGTAAGGATATAGTTGAGCTTGCTTGGAAAGGTTGAAATACGACGGTTAGGGTTTATGCTGTTCGATTTAAAGGGTACGAGAGATGTGAATATTAGATCTTGACTTCTCAAGTGATGACCACACGCACAAAAGAATTGATGTGAAATCTAAAGTTGATGGTGAATGAAGATAAGGAATTGATCTGGCGAGGGGATTATAAGAATCTACTGATGCCAATTTTGGATTCCATAGGATGAAACATATTACATATAAGCGAAAGAGCGTCAAACATGCACAATAAGTTTTAGTAGATAAAATGTTCCTCTAACATTGATTAAGGTCAACAAAAATAACACATAACTTCAAGTGCCTCAAATAACGCTACTCTTGATAGGAACACTTATATATAGGATGTACCAGCGGCGTATCCACCATGCCCTTATCATATCGCATTTGTCTTGTTATCCTAAGTAACCTGAGGTTCTATGCTATAACACATAACATAACTTGTATGATTCCCATGCACCGAATTTTATAATTACGTGTGCACCCGTAATCACTTAATTCGTTACATAGTCCACATAGCTCGCCTTGTTGTGTGTGAGAGACAAAATAGATCTCCAAAAACTCCTAAATCATAGTTGTTGTCTCATGCATAAAGAATGTCCATAGAAAACTAGTTAACAAAATAGCAAATGCTCCTAGATAATCAAGTTTTGTATAAATAATGTTCAAGTAAAAGCAAGTTTGTATGCAATCATGTTCACGAACTAAATCAAGTTCGCATGTGATGAGATAAAAATTTCACATGAAGCAAGATATCTACATTCGCAAGTAAATGATTAACAAGTTCACAAGTAATGGAACATAAGGATTCCCAAATAATAGGTATCAAGTTCCTATGTATCATGTTACAGGTAATCATGCACACCAAATATTCAAATTTGTATATAATGAAATATTGAATTCATATGAAATCATAAAGCAATCAAGCTTATTTGTAAATGAATATCATCATAATAAAACCGTAGAACTTTGTAAATGAATATTGAAATCAAGATCATAAAATAATTAGACTTTAATATATTGAATAATCAAGTGTGTAAATGAGTATCGATTTTTGAAAACCAAATTCATGGATTGTCATGTTTTATGGAAAAATTTGTTTTAAACAAAATAAACTCGATATTCAAGTGGGCAATGGGTTTGTTAAGGAAAATCCTCGATCCGACTCCTAGTTCCACTTCCCAAAACACCATCAATGCTTATATATAGGGTGTACCGCAGTTAACCCACCACACCTTTGGTATTCTAGAGGCGTACTAGTCACCTACCGATATTACCCTTACAACTAATACATGTATTGTGTATGTGTGTGATTATGAAAGAGATCAGAGGTTCAAATAGCATAAGATAGAATTACTTGTGCACATAAAATATAAGAGATGTGATAGTCATGTTTGGACACCTAAGCTATAGTCTAGGTCACCATGTCTAATAACATAATTCCTTATAGCCATAGTTCTGATATCAATCTGTCACACCCCAACCCACGACGGAATACGTCAGGGCATTGTTGGAACTTAAAATTTAAGTGACTGACGCCATCAAATCTGTTTACCGGAGCATTTGACTGAAGAATCCATGTGAATCGATTTAGAGACTGAGTTGTGATGCTCGAGGCTTGCAGTTTGGACCGAAGACCGTTTTCTGGAAAAGTCAACCGTTCGGGTCAACGGTCAACGTAAAAGTCAACGGAAGATCGGTTCGAGCGAGTCAAGCTTCGGATTAATTTAATCAGCTTTGATTTAATTATCAATTTATGTTATTTACTTTACTTGTAATTTCGTTTATTCAGTTATGTATTTCTGTTGTTAGTCACCCTCACTATATATAGTGAGGGTGCCCATTACAAGTAAAGGAGTCTCCGAATGGGGAGATGATGAATTTCTTGTAGAGTGTGAGGTTTCCATTCTAGAGAGAGAGTGAGTCATGGATTCTAGAGAGAGATTGTGTAATCTTCATGATTTCTTGATTGTAAGCATTCGATTAATGAAATCATTCGACTATGTTCATCATCTTTCTTGTTTATGATTATCTATGATTCATCATCATCATCTTCTTCATTTGTCTTGAGTTTTTCTCATCCGAACATGTTCTTGCTCAAGATCGAGATTCTCGTAGTGAAAATCGGTCCTAACAAATGGTATCAGAGCGGGTACCGATCAGATTCATCTCACCGTGAATCTGGTCACTCGAATCTGTGATTTTGAGCTTGAATGGTGAAGATGAGAAAACTTAGTTTTTAGAGACTTTTTTCTATTTTTTCTTCATTTCTGGATGGATTCTGATGATATGGATGATGGATTCATGTTTGGGAGTTCATTTAGATGTTATTTCATCTTTTACATGTTCAAATCTGTTGGAAAATTGAAGATCCGAGCTCATTTTTTCGGAACTTTTGGGGTTTTCCCGTATTTGGGGTTTTTGAAGATTTTGGAGCTTGATTCTTCATTTTCTGGGCTATTCTTCATGTTTTCGGATGAAGTAAGGTATGATTCTCAGTGGAAAACGCGTTCCCGATCCATTGGAAGCATCCGTTTCATCTGATTCTCAACGGTTTGAGCGGATCTGGAAAAACACACACTGACGGTGTAAGTGTGTGTTCTTCGTGTTCTTGAAGATTTGCAGAAATTTGAAGGCTGATTTGATCCGAGTTGCTGCTGTTTATGTGTTGTTGGTGGCCACAACAATGTCGTGAATGGTTTAGCTTCATATCTCGTGCATCATAACGGGTTTTTCTTATCGGTTTTGGGCAGATTCGAGTTCACCAAGTAAGTATTCATAGTGTTCATCCTTTTTTTTTTTCCAGATTTCTTAACTGTTTTTGAAGATATGAAGATTGCCTTAGCGGACTTGTTCAAGTCTTAGCGGACTTGTTCTCTCCTTAGCGAACTTCATCAGTTTTTAGCGGACTTGAAGCTTGTCTTAGCGTACTTGTTCTGTGCTTAGCGAACTTGAGTCCTTAGCGGACTTCAGAGGTGCCTTAGCGGACTTCTGGTGGCTTTAGCGTACTTGTTTGCTTAGCGAACTTGTTTACTGGGTTTTCGTTCGAGTTCGTTTCAGATGATTTTGTTCGTACAGAGTTGTAGAGGACGTCGATACGAGTTCGTGGGTACAAAAATCATCAATTTTGGTTGAGTTTTGACGGAGTTATGGCGAAAATACGGTTTTCCGGTGGTTTTATGTGTTTCCGGCATATGAGAATTAGGGTTTCGGTGGCTAGTACGCTCTCTTGAGGTGACGATGACGTGTCATGTGGTTACTGGTTGCATGAGAATTTCTCTCACCTCTTATTGTCGACTGATGTCAATTGTTGTCGCAACATGGTAAATTATTGATGTTCAGTTGCTTTTTGCTGTTGATCTTTTATTGGTTGAGAAAGTCACGCCTGGTCCCACCTGCTCCAAGAGAGCCGTTAGGCTGTAATATTTGTGTGCTTCCTACTGGCTGTTTAATTCTGCGCGTGGGCCCCTCCTCTTGAAAGACTACCGTTGAAAGCTGTTAAATGCTCAGCTGGTGTCGGCCTCTCATTGGCCAGCGCCCTCATCACGTGGATCGCTAAAGACAACCGTTGGATCTGCTTTCTCTAAACCGTAGGATCCAGAAATGTGTTTCTGTGCTGATTTTTCATTGGAGAGCCGCCATTCTCATGGATCCACCATCACAACCCTTTGATCAGGTTAATTTCCAGCCGTTGGATCCTCATGCATGCTTCAATCTGATTGGTCCTTAAATAGTAGACACGGATTGTGCTTTCTCAAGCCTCAAATCTGATTGGTCATATTTTTTTAAGGGATTATGGATTTTTCTTTGAGGGATTTTTAAGACTAATTAAATATTTTGCATTCTCGTCAAATGCGGGTATTTTCTTATTAGTTTCTCAACGAGACTTACGAGATGACGCCGCGACGGAAATTCAGAAAATTTATTAGTCTCGGATTTATTCTATTTTATTGGGGTTCTCGTTTATTGGCGTCGCGCGCAACATTTGCTATCGATCACTGACGGGTTAGCTTTATTATCCGGTTAATTACTCGGCTTTCTCGTTATATCTCACGGTTTTATTTTTAGTGGATGCAGCGTTGTCGTCAACTAACCGGATTAACTGGAATCTCAGTTAAATATTGGAATTTATCCGGTTAAATCTCTCGGATGACCGTTTCTTGAAGAAATTTAACAGTTTATTTTATTTTCGCATCCAACCTCAGTCACGCGGATTATTCACAACTGTCAGCATCCGGCTTCCGGTTTTTCGCAAGATTGTCCGATTTCAAGATTTTTTTATCCGGTTTCTCTAGGCAACCGATCGCGACGGTTCGACTCTCCGCATCTGATTTTTACGCTTCCGACTTGATGTTTTTGGGGAGATTTAGAGAAATAAGAGGAATTATTATGGATTTGGATATCGGGTCGATTATTCGGAGTTGGAGCATTTTCAGTGTTTGATTGATTTATCTGATTCAGTCTGTTGCGGTTTGGACTCCGAGATGTAGCATTTTCTCAGTATTGTACCCGACCGTGTGAACCGAGTGAGGAGAGCACTTGGATCTCGAACTGGAGCAACGAGAACAGAAGAAGTTTATTCAGAGGGGGAATCTCTTCGACAGATTGTCTCCGGTTTATCAGGTTCTCATTGAAGATGTACGACAGAGCGATTCTTCAGCAGTTGAACAGATTTGAAAGCATCAGTCAAGGGGGAAATTGTTGGAACTTAAAATTTAAGTGACTGACGCCATCAAATCTGTTTACCGGAGCATTTGACTGAAGAATCCATGTGAATCGATTTAGAGACTGAGTTGTGATGCTCGAGGCTTGCAGTTTGGACCGAAGACCGTTTTCTGGAAAAGTCAACCGTTCGGGTCAACGGTCAACGTAAAAGTCAACGGAAGATCGGTTCGAGCGAGTCAAGCTTCGGATTAATTTAATCAGCTTTGATTTAATTATCAATTTATGTTATTTACTTTACTTGTAATTTCGTTTATTCAGTTATGTATTTCTGTTGTTAGTCACCCTCACTATATATAGTGAGGGTGCCCATTACAAGTAAAGGAGTCTCCGAATGGGGAGATGATGAATTTCTTGTAGAGTGTGAGGTTTCCATTCTAGAGAGAGAGTGAGTCATGGATTCTAGAGAGAGATTGTGTGTTCTTCATGATTTCTTGATTGTAAGCATTCGATTAATGAAATCATTCGACTATGTTCATCATCTTTCTTGTTTATGATTATCTATGATTCATCATCATCATCTTCTTCATTTGTCTTGAGTTTTTCTCATCCGAACATGTTCTTGCTCAAGATCGAGATTCTCGTAGTGAAAATCGGTCCTAACAGGCATGATGATTGTCTATAAGCAAATGATAGTTTATAAAGATTCATTAACTATTTAACCAAACTCCAAAGTCAATAAATACAAATAAACATAAGGAAATAAAAATAATTCTAGATTAAATTAACTAGGTCCAATAGCATCCTATGTGTGACGCCAATTGATGAACCACAAAATCCCACCGTATGTAAATGAGAGATTATAATTCAACTAGGAACAAGCTAATCTAAGAAGAATAATCAATGAATCAATGGATTTATTAATATCTCAATATTTGGGGTACAAACAGGGAAATCACACAGTAAAAGTGTGTTTTCTCGAATCCAGAAGTTACATTGCAAATGAGTGAAAGAACTATTTATAGAGCCTCTGAAGTCGCATCTTCATGAGTTGGTCGGATGCACTTGCATCTTGTTCGTCTGCAACTGCATCGCTTCCAGCTCATTCTCTGTGTGACACTTGCTCTCAGGATCTTTACTATCGGAAGTGTAGATGCCAGGACATTTGCATGTCCGGTCTTGACCTATCCTCATCAAGTCCCCCTAGTCCATTGATTATTCGAGCAATAATTATTGGACTAGAAGTTAAAAAGTGTCTCGTATTTCCGCTGAGGTTTGGGAACCTTAATCGATCATCCTTATTAAGTTCGCATGTGTTTTTGATTTGTTACCTCATTAAAAACCTTGTTCGGAAAAACCCTGTGGGAAAAAACCGAAACTAAGGAAAAAAGAGTGTAATGCACATTTCTCTTTTGTGCAGATCCCAAATTTCAAAGATCAGAAATTTTCCAATGTTCTACAATTTCATAGATCTGGTCATCAAGTCCCCCTAGTCCTTATGTTGTTTTGTAGAAACGACTAAGGACTAAGGTACAAAGATCGTCATAGGGAATGCTAGTGAAGCCAGCTCTTTAATAGATCAAGAGACTTTATTTGTCTTTAAAGCAGAATGCTCCTGCAAATGTAATCGTCACATCCTTACAAGGAAATTAACGTGTTATTACAAGGAGGCGCTTCTGCAAATGTAAAATTCTAACTGACTTGTCAGGCGCGTGTTGCATGTTGATCTGTACTCAAGTACTTTTGGTACCCGTCAATACACGTGTCAACCGAGGATTAAATGACGGGACAGTTTTCAGTTTTTCATTTTTGAATTTTTAAATTCAAACGGTTATTCGTATCCGAGATTTTTTGCCCCATATATAATCCTTTTCCATTTTTTATTCTCTACATTTCTTCACTGCCGTCGCTCTCTTTGTTCTTCAAGCCCTAATTTTTCTTCAAGCTTTTTCCTTTTGAAAGGTCAGTCGATTTCTTTCGTGCTTTTTTATTGCATTTTCATGGCGTCGCCGTCAGTTAAGGTCGACGACGATTCGAGTAAGCATAATATGCATATCTCGTTTTCAACCATGTCACCTCGCGACTTGGATGAAGTTATTGAGCGGTACAATATCCCTCTGTCATTGAATCCAACTCTTTCATTGCCGAAAACTCCCATTTCCCCTTTTCCTGACGGTAAAATTGGGATTTATGTCGATATGTTCAAACTCGGGAATTATCGTCTTCCGTATACTAAATTTCTTATGAGAGTTCTGATGTTTTTCAAGATCCATGTTTCTCAAATGCATATCCAAGGGTTTTCGCGTTTAAGTCATTTCGAAGCCACTTGTAGGGCTGTTAATGTGTCTCCAAGTGTCAATCTTTTTAGGGCTTTTTATAGAATCACCATGGCTGGCGATTGGTATACGTTCGAGCGTAGGAGGGTAGTTAAAAGAATTAGCACCCATCTTCCACCCAATCCTCGTTCCTGGAAATCTAAATTTTTCTACATCGATGATCGATGCATTCCTCTTCAAATGGAGTGGAGGGATGTGGAAGATGTGGTTCACGATCCAAACCCAAATGATGGTGATTATAGTCAAGAGTCTTTTGATAAGCTTGTGTCATGTGCAAGCCCTATCCGGGAACTTCCGGAAGCCATTCTGCTTTTTAGTAGAATGAGTAGGGCTTGGTTTACCCCTGAACTTTGGCCGATTCTGACAAATCAAGGGAAGGGTAAGGAATTACCCTTTCAACACTTGCGATCACACTCTTAAAATGTCTAAATAATATTTGATAAATTTTTATTTATTTTACAGAGATGGATCTTTTCGAAGCCATGCAGCTGAAAAGTTTTGATGATGTTGACCTTGGGGCTGAACTGATGGATGAGGGGTCTATGCCATTTATTCGGCAAACGGCCAGTTCTTTCTTGGATTTTCGTCCTGAAGAGGCAAATGATCAAGTTAAGTCGCAAGTGGATGTGCAGCCAGATGCTGTAGTTTTTGAGAAAGTGTCTGAGGTCAATTCTGGGAGTAGCGATGTTGCTGATGTCGCTAAAACGGTCAAAGGTAATGCTGGAAGTAGTGGAGAAAATACCCTCAAGGGTAAAAACAAAGAGATCGTTGAGAGTCATGTTAGCGTTTCTTCAAAAGCATCACTACCGCCTAAAGGTGGAAGCAAAGTAAAGAGGTCCACAAAGGCATCTGTTGCTAAGGAAGCAGGTGAGCCCCTTGTGTCTAAGAGGAAATCTCCTCGTTGGAACTTGCAATCATCTCCTCATCAATCCAAGGTAATCACTTCTGAAACTACCGAGGTCATTTCCGATTCTATGGAAAACTTTGAAGCAAATGATCAGCCAAGAGAGGGTGTGCAGCCAAAGATTGATGTTGCGGTAACCCCCCCTCCTACTGATGATTTTAATATTGATGATTATTTATTGAACTCACCTGATATGTCACAAGAACCAGGTTTTTCTGATGTAAGTATTTTTGCAGAAGGGTACCTCATCTTTGATAACTTTGGCCACTTTAGCTCATGCGTCCTCTTCTTCGCAGAAGGATGCTCCGAGCTTTGCTGTTCCTACCTCTGAATGGTTGAAGAAGGAGATAGATCTGGTTAGCCTCAGAAGCAACGTTGGTAGAGGTTTGGAATCTATTGATGTAAATGCTGCCTTTGTCCCTCAATGGGAGATAAAAAATGGTGATACTTGCACTGAGAGTTCAATCGCAAAAAAGATCACTCTACTTGGAAGCACCCCTACTGACATTTTCTGTCTTCAACAAATTCCTAATGAAGCTTTTTCAAATGAACTCATGCTTGCACAATCAAAGCAACAGAGCTTGGTGGCGGATGTATATGGTCGATGGATCATTGCTGAGGCAAGGGTTGAAGAGTTAACCAAGAAGCTGTTGGCGCATAAGGCCTCTTTTGGTTCTATAAGTGATCAAGTGAAGATTAACGATCTTCATGCAAAGGTTGAACTCCTCACAACCAAGAACCGGAAGCTAGTGTCACTTGAGCAGGAAATGAAGAGAGATCTCAAACAGGCGCAGGACGATGTGATGGCTTTCAAAAGCCAATTTTTGGATCAAAAGAAGATATTTGATGAACAAGCCATCAAAATGTTGGAGATCACCTCTCAATGTGATTCAGTAGTTGAAGCTGTTAACAAAGGTATCTCTTATGTTTCTTTATTTTCATAATTTTTCATTTGCACTTGCATAGTCTTTTATCACCTTTAACATTTGCGTTTTACTCCTTCAAAGAAAATGCTGCCCTTGTTGAAACCGTCAAGGCTTTAACCGAAGAAAGAGAACAAATGCAGAAGGAGCTAGCATCTGTGAAGGAGAAGAGCAAATGGTTGATTGAGGAAGGTTTTAGCTTGGTTGCTAAGCGTGTGCATTCCGAGATGATCCCCATGACCCTCAAAGTTAATTCTGCCGCAAATGCAATGGGCTATAATGAAGGGATCAAGTGTGGGTTAGCACATGCTATGAAAGGTGAAGCCAATTTCCTGACTTTCAAAGAATATGATCACAAAGCCAGTGAGAAGCTGTTGACACAGTTGGATGCTCTGAAGTCAATGACGTTTCATTCCATTGACGAAGTTTCGAAGTTGAGCTTGGACGATACAGAGGTAATGGGAGATATGCTGAAACCAATTACTTTGACAAAAGGTTCTGCAACCTCAAAGGCTGATGCTCCTTCAACTTCACATGCAGATGCTCCAACTGCCACTGGTAATTGATTTCTCTATTAATCATGATCTCTTGCTGAACATTTTAATCATCTCTCAAAGTCCACTTATGCTGTGGCACAAGACAATTTACTTTCTATTTTGCACTTGGTATGTTCTAGTACTTCTATAACCATGGATCCCGTCGGAACTGCATCTGTTTGCAGTTTCGACTATGTTGACGCATGTGATAATGCATGTGGATGTTTGCTTTACTTAGTTTTGTCTCGATCGTTTATATTATGTTATCACCTCATGGTTCATGGAATATGAGTCATGCTTGATTATGTTTGTGACATGTTACTTGCAATCAAAGTGTATCATTGTTTGCACTTGCAGTTGTAAAGTAATCATACACAATTTTTTATGCTTTGAATCGTTTGTATGTTTTTCCATTCGATTCTTGACATTTTTCTTTTAGGCTTGCGAAACATTTTTTCACAAGCTTTGAGCAACTTTACAAGTTCTCCTTCACAAGTACTTTGACAAGATTCTTAACAAAATCATTAACTTTTAAAGAAGGCTGTCACATGCGTTTCCCCCTATCAAATGCGTCCATCTTCAAAGGGTTTTAACAACATAACGACAATACCACTTTTAAAGTTAAGTATTTTTTGTTTCAAATACGAATCTTTTCCTTGTGGTATATAAAGTCCTTACATCTTTTGGTAAGGTTCAGTTGATCTTTTTCTTTTGGATGATCAACCCACAAGACCACTTGATAACATTTGTCATTCAGCAGCACTTGCGACCCTCAGAGAGCTTAAGTTGGAATTTTATTAATAATCATAGCATAACCTTTTATCCACTTAAGTTTGGCCATCTCTCTTTTGGGTTTTTGTTAGCAACCATTGTACTAACAAGGTGTCCGGCATGATCACCTCTTCCCAACATGCACTCTTTAATCATCAGTGAGACAGTTGAGGACAAGAAAAGTATTTTTACTTTTTCTTGGGTTACCCTTTATAAATAAAGGAATAACAGCGATACTGCATTAAGGTATTGGTATGTAATATCTTTTGAAAATGCACCCGCTAGTGACTCATGAACCATATTATAAGAAGTGAATAATATCGCATGTGGATCTCGCATTATTTGAAGAGATCATTTGTACAGTATATGCATGTGTTCATTGACACAGCATTTTTAAGCAAACATTTATATTCAATATTTTGCACAGGAGCGATCTAATATTTGTATAACCTTTTCATATAAGATAGAACAAGCATTTCCATGGATCCTTGTAAGTACTAGAAACAAATGTATTTTATTCTTCATCAACTTATTACAGGATCATAATTGCAGAAACGAAAACATAAAGATCAACATTTCCTATCTTCCCTTTGAGATTAACATTTGCGTCTTCACATATAACACTTGCGAAGATGAATTCCATTCCAAGCCCGCACCAATTCAGTTCCGTCGAGCTGCTGAAGTATATAAGATCCATTTCCGATCGCTTTTTTGATTATATAAGGTCCCTCCCACTTGGGAGACATTTTTCCGAGCGGAAGTGCTCTACTCACCTCATTGCTCCTTAACACATATTCTCCCTCTTTATACTGTTGAGTTTTGACTTTGGCGTTATAGTATTTTGCCATTTCTTTTTTGTATCTGCTCTCTCGTATAGCAGTGATTTCCCTTCGCTCTTCCAAAAGATCCAGATTGGTTCTTAATTCTTCATCATTATCCGCCACTTGCACTTGCAAGCGGTGGCTAGGTATTCCGATTTCAGCTGGTATAACAGCTTCAGTTCCATATACAAGATTGAATGGTGTTTCACCATTGCTAGTTTTAGGCATGGTGCGATGCGCCCACAAAACATGTGGTAACTCATCGACCCAACTACCCCCATATTTTTCCAATCTCATTTTTATGCCTTCGACAAGGCTTCGATTTGCTCTTTCAACTTGGCCGTTGGCCTGTGGATGTGCTACTGACGTAAAGATCTGATTTATATGAAGCTCTTCGCACCATTCTGCAAATGGGTTTCCAGCAAATTGCTGTCCATTATCTGTTATGATATAGAGAGGTAGACCAAATCGGCACACGATATGTTCCCACACAAACTTTTTGACTTGCTTACCAGAAATACAAGCAAGTGGTTTTGCTTCAATCCATTTTGTAAAATAATCAATTGCAACCAATAGAAATTTTACCCCTCCACTTGCTGATGGAAAAGGTCCAACTATATCCATTCCCCACTTCTGGAAGGGCCACGCTGACGTAACTGGGATCAACTCATTTTTTGCTCGCATGCTCACCGGAGCATGTGCTTGACAAGCTTGGCATTTGCGCAATTCTTCCCAAGTGCTTCGGTACATGCCTGGCCAAAAGTATCCAAGGCTCATGATTTTAACAACTACCATCTTCGCACCAGCATGAATACCGCATATGCCTTCATGTACTTCTTTAACGATCTTTTCAGCTTCACTTGGGGTTAAACACCTTAACAAAGGTCCCAAAAAGCTTCTTCTATACAAAGTATCATTTTGCATCTGATATTGAAGCGAATTTACTCGTATCTGGCGAGCCTGTTCTTTATCATCTGGGAGTTTGCCCATGGTCAAATACTGTACAATCGGTGTCATCCAACTGTCTTCTTGCATTTGCACATCTGCAGTCATTTTCAAATTGACAGTTGGAGCTTCTAACAATTCTAGTCGAATCTCCTTGGCTAAATGTTCAAATGCGACAGAAGCGAGCTTGCTCAGCGCATCTGCCTTTCTATTTTGAGCTCTAGAAATATGTAAAACTTCACACTTCCCAAAGATTTTGATTAACTCTTGAACTTGCTCCAAGTATAAGGCCATATATTTGCCTTTTGCTTCATATGTTCCAGCGATCTGGCTAGCTACTAACAATGAATCCACATAAGCAGTCACTTGCGTTGCACCCATTTTTTAGCCAATCTTAAACCTGAAATAAATTTTCATGTTTTCAGGACCTCCAACTTATCACATGTATCCAGTCATTGTGTGTTCTTCTTTTTTTTTTTTTTGTTTTAATCGAATAAACACAAAGACTTACGAAGCTTGAGCGTTTATACCTGCTAGCAACGCCTCATACTCTGCTTCATTATTAGAAGCTTGAAAATTAAAGCGGATCACATATGTCAACTCGTCCCCTTCAGGACTTTTCAAGATCAAGCCTGCATTTGGTATAACAGAATTTTTAATATTTTGTATTTCAATTTCTTTTCCAAAAAGAAATGATTTTATAATGGATCAAACCTGCTCCTGAGCCATCAGAGTTTGAAGAACCATCAGTATGCAAGATCCATACTTGTTCTTTAGCTTCAGGAATGGTAATAACGTTTATACTTGCGCCGTCTGGCACTTCCGCCAGGAAATCAGCTACCACTTGACCTTTAATTGAAACCCGTGGTTTGAACTGTATATCGAATGGCCCTACTTCAATTGCCCACTTGATCATCCTACCGGACATTTCCGGCTTTCTGAAGATCCCTTGAATAGGATATGAAGTAAGAACATTTACAGTGTGGGCCTGGAAATAACGACGAAGTCTTCTTGTAGCTTGTACAAGTGCTAAGACAACTTTTTCGATCATAGGATACCTCGTCTCATAGTCTTTAAGCATTTTGCTTATGTAGTAAATTGGAAGTTCTTTATCTTCCCTTTCGACCAGTAACACAGCGCTTACTGCATTATCCGTTACTGCCAAATACATGATCAACTCTTCATCAACTTTTGGTGCAGTTAAAGTCGGAAGTGTAGCAAGAGCTGTTTTCAATTCTTCAAATGCTTGATTGGCTTCGGAAGTCCATTCAAAACTTCCTTTTAAACTTTCTTTCAAAACTTTCATAAAGGGTGTAGCTCTTTCGGCCGCTTTTGACAAAAATCTATGTAAAGCCACCAAGCGCCCATTTAGAGTTTGTATATCTTTAAGGGTTTTAGGCGGTTCCATTTCCATAACCGCTTTAACCTTTCTCGGATGTGCCTGGATCCCCTCTTTGTTAACTAGAACCCCTAAAAACTTGCCCTCTTCCATCGCAAATGAGCATTTCTTGGGGTTTAATTTCATATTGATACCCCGCAAGTTTTTAAAGGTCTCTTCAATGTCTTTGATCATATCTTCCTCATGAGAACTCTTAATGACTACATCATCCACATAGGCTTCAAGATTTCTACCGACTTGCGATTGGAAGGTCTTATCCATGAGGCGCTGGTAAGTTGCACCAGCGTTTTTTAGCCCGAATGGCATCTTTTTATAACAGAATAAGCCTTCGTTTGTAATAAACGCATTTTTGTCTTCATCACCCTCAGCCATAAAGATCTGATGGTATCCTTTATATGCGTCTAGAAAACACTTCCATCGGTATCCTGCCAAAGAATCAACTTTTAGATCTATTTCCGGAAGTGGATAACAATCTTTCGGACATGCCTTATTAAGATCTTTGAAGTCAATGCACATCCGCCAAGATTTATCAAGCTTTAGGACCAAGACAGGGTTTGCAACCCATGTTTGGTAAAGCACTTCCCTAAGGATGCCCGCTTCCACAAGCTTATCCACTTCTTCCTTGACTACCTTGTTTCGAATTTGGTCATAGATTCTTCGCTTCTGCTGGACAGGTTTTACACCTGGATAGACGTTTAATTTGTGTTCAGCGAGATGTCTAGGGACCCCCGTCATATCCGACGGTTCCCATGCGAAGATATCCACATTGTCTTTTAATAACTGAAACAACTTTTTTCTTGTTTCTCCTTGTAATTGCGACCCAACTTCAATTGTCTGATCTGGAAACTTCTCATTTATGATCCACTTATTCTTTTCTACAGTATCATTTTTAATATCCTTCAATCCTCCTTTTGATATCAAAGGTTTCTCAACCAGGGCTACTTGTGGATCTGCATCTGTTGTTACTGTTGCGATTCCCCTTGGAGTTGGGAATCGAACTAAACCATGCGCCGTCGAAACTATAGCGCCCAAAACTTTAAGCCCAGGTCGACCGATAATGACATTGTGGGGGGAAGGAGTTGCAACCACAATAAAAGTCATCATCTCTTCTCGAAATAGTTTATCATCACCAAAGATCACTGGGAGAGTTATTTCTCCCATGGGATGCACCACCTCTCCAGAAAAACCAATTAGAGTGGAATTATGAGGCTTTAGCCTTTGCTGCACATCTAATCCCATCCTTCGGAAACAAGATTCATACATGATTTCCGACGCACTTCCAGTATCAAGATAGGTCCGTTTCACTAGAAACCCAGCAATACCAACAGTCACAATTACTGGATCTTCTCTTGATTCTCTACCATTCAATGGTGGAAATGTAATCTCTTGACTTTTCCATTTTTCTTCTTCAAACTTTGTCTTAACATTGCGATGCCAAGTGTTCGATCCTCTTCGTATCATAGCGATCACAGCTTGTTTAGCAGCTGGAGGACGTCCCTCCTTAATATATCTAACCAGATGCGACAATTTTCCGGATTTGATGGCTTTTTCAATCTCGCCTCGCAAGTGTCTGCAGTTGTCTGTATCATGACCACGATCTTTATGGTAATCGCAATATTTACCCATGTCACTTCCTAAAGGATTGTAAGTCCTTTGAGGTTTCGAAAATTGAACATTCTCCGTCGCTAAGATCTCACTGGGAGTTTTTGTAAGTGACGAAAAATCATTAGATCTGGGCTCCCAGGTCTTCTTGTATCCTCCATAATTACTTTCTCCTTTACGATCATAGGGTTGAGATCTAAACTTTTTCCAGGATTGATTTCTTGTTGGTGCAGTGGAGACACTTGCATTTGCATGCCGGTAATTGCCATTCTTCTGAGATGGTTTTTGAGTGCTGATACCCTGGATATTTCCGGAAGCACTTCTTCCTTTTACATAGGTCCTGACACGATCCATAAGCACTTCCATTGTTTGAGGCAGATCCTCATGTAACTTTTCCACCAAGTGCGTGTGTCGAACACCATGATAAAAGCCAGATATACGTAATTGATCCTGTGCTCCAGATATTTTCATAGTTTCATTGTTAAAACGCATAACGAAGCTTTCAAGGCTTTCATCATTTCTTCTTCGAATGTTATGTACATCTGTCACTTCTTTTGTACACTTCCGTTGTTGACTAAATTGCCTTAGGAATTTCGTCCTTAGGTCTTCAAAGCCACTTATCTGTGCATTTGGTAATGCATCAAACCATACTCTTGCAGGCCCAGTAAAGGTCTGTACCAGCATGTGGCACCATGTTTCTTCCGACCATCGTTCAAGTCTTCCGGCAGTAATAAAATCAAATATATGATCATCTGGATCTGTTAGTCCACCATACTTCTTTATAGAAGTTGGCATTTTTAGCTTTGCTGGAAACTTAGCATTTGCGATCCAGTTCTGAAACTTAGAATGCTCTTGCATTGAAGCAGGAAAATAAGGCACGAATACATCCTTTTCTCCTGATGTCATAAAATTTATAGGTCAAAATAAGATCAATGCCTTTTTTCAAAAATTAAAGGTCTTAATGTTATAGTTCAATCATAGCATTTATAGCTCATTTAGAATTGATCACATTCGCCTCTTATATGAGGTCTTCCAGGATGACACTTCCAACACAAGTATAATTAGTTCGGAAGTATCATACAGTACTGATCTTTACAAGAGATCTTATTGCAATCACTTTCGATGCGCATACGTCTTATTCGGAAGTCTTCTCTTGTTATCATAAGCACTTCCGACGCGCGTACGTCTTACTCGGAAGTCTTCATTTGCTATCATAAGCACTTCCGACGCGCGTACGTCTTATTCGGAAGTCTTCATTTGCTATCATAAGCACTTCCGACGCGCGTACGTCTTACTCGGAAGTCTTCATTTGCTATCATAAGCACTTCCGACGCGCGTACGTCTTACTCGGAAGTCTTCATTTGCTATCATAAGCACTTCCGACGCGCGTACGTCTTACTCGGAAGTCTTCATCGTAATATCAATTTTTTGAAAGATCATATCGACACCACTTCCGACGCACACGTGACTTACTCGGAAGTGGACATCTGTATCTCATTCTCTATCTTCCTTTTTTTTTTTTTTTTTTTTTTTTTTACAACTCAACTCATGAGTGTGTATTTGAATTTTCTGAAATTCAAATTTGAAGAAGGTTTTCCTGCCTTAATTGTTGTTCTTATGATTTTCCAGATTTTTTAGGCAATCTTCATGAGAGCCTCTTTGAATCTTCAAATCTTCATCCGGAATTCATTCATCGAATTTCCAGATTTCATAGTTCACCATATGATCCTCAATTGTGTATCCATTCGTAAGGATTTCACATCATCATTAAGCCATTATTATATCACAAGGATCAAAATGCATCAAATTACCAAATTAACAATTGATCATGAACTTTTGAATTAAGCAAATTCAAATTAATTTTTCCGATCCAAAATATGCGTATCGATCAAAAGTTTTCAAAAACTAATTTCGCTACTCGATCAAAGCGTTAAAATCGATACCTGATGATTTTGAATGTTTGATAATTGTACGATCTTCATTTAGAAGACCATCCAAATCCTTCAAATCGGTAGTTTTTGCAGCATCCTTTTCTGGAGTGAATTTCAGAGTGGCTCGAACTTCCTGCAACCACTGCTCACGCTTCTCCTTGTCCCGTAACTGCTTCAGGATCTGCAAATTTCTCATCAGGAAATCTCGATCAAAGCTTTGCAAAATCTCGACAGCTTTATTTGGATCCACATTATCATCCTCGTCATCATGATCCGAATATGGATCATTATTAGAATGATTCGGTAATTGAAACACCGAGATTTTTTCACTAGGTTTTCCAGCTGATCCTTTCGAACTATGAATGTTCTTCGGTGTTCCTTCCAGATCAAAAATGGACTTCTTCTTCACTGACTCATCCGATTGCTTCTCCATTTTTCACCAATTCCTGAGAATACGGATGGCGCCAATTGATGAACCACAAAATCCCACCGTATGTAAATGAGAGATTATAATTCAACTAGGAACAAGCTAATCTAAGAAGAATAATCAATGAATCAATGGATTTATTAATATCTCAATATTTGGGGTACAAACAGGGAAATCACACAGTAAAAGTGTGTTTTCTCGAATCCAGAAGTTACATTGCAAATGAGTGAAAGAACTATTTATAGAGCCTCTGAAGTCGCATCTTCATGAGTTGGTCGGATGCACTTGCATCTTGTTCGTCTGCAACTGCATCGCTTCCAGCTCATTCTCTGTGTGACACTTGCTCTCAGGATCTTTACTATCGGAAGTGTAGATGCCAGGACATTTGCATGTCCGGTCTTGACCTATCCTCATCACCGATCGTGAAAGCTTGATTCTTATTAACCTGAAAAACACGCAAAAAGGGTCAACTATCTACATAGTTGGTGAGTCATAGGTTGAATAGAAAACAGTTAAAGGAAAAACATTTGATAAGGTTTTGCAAAGTCATACTGTTAAACTAAAGTGTAAGTATTACTCTAATTACACACGTATTCGTCACCCAATACAAAATGATGTTCAATTACCTCAAAGGAATCTCTACGATTATGATGTTCAGTTTCCCAAAGAAACCTCTATGATTATGATGCTCATGAGACTTAAAACTGTTTAATTCCCTCATAGGAATCTCTACGATTATGATGTTATGTTTCCTCAAGAAACCTCTACTATTATGATGCTCATGAGACTTATATGTACAGGTCCCTAGAATACGGTATAATGTCGATAAATACAAGTAATTTATCTAACAGTACTTGACTTGATTAGCGATAAAAAATGACTGAAAAATGGTTTCCACAAAGTCATACATGAATAAACATTTTCACACACATATATCACATAAATAGATATTCATCACATGAGCATATATTCATCACATAATCAGGACGCCTAATTAATGGTTCGCTAACCAACACTCGGTAACAAAGTTTATCCATGTGTTCAATTCCCCTCTCGAGGAAACTCTACGTTTACTGTTCGGTTCCTCTTAGGAATCTCAGTGTTGGGACGATGATCAGTCCCTCAAAAGAACCTCAACGTCATCATGTTCAGTTCTTCGCAAGGAACCTCACGTTTGATGCTCCGGAGCCTTAAGCATAAAATTTCCAAAATAGCATACAATATCAAGCATGCTAAAGTATATAATCACACGATATCACACAAATACATACATGTAAATGTATTCAACAGTATTTGACTTTGCATAAAAAGTATGAATGTTTGAATGATTAAAGTTTCGCAATGATTCATGATGATAAGCATGATAAATAATATGATTTTCTTGAAAATATAAAGTAATGATAGAAGAAAATGTTTATGCGTGTTTTCCACCCTGATGAACCACAAAATCACACCGTATGTAGATATGAGATAGCGATTCAACTAGGAACAAGCTAATTAATGATGAATAATAGATGAATTGATTGTTTTATTGATATCACTATATTTGAATACTATTGGGAAAAACACACAGTGAATGTGTAGTTTTTCAGAACTGAAAGTTACATTGTTAATGAACAAGTGAACTATTTATAGAGTTGCTAGAGTCGCATCTTCACAGGACAATTGGATGCACTTGCGTCTTGTCCATCCGCAACTGCATCACTTCCGACTAATTCTTTATACGACACTTGCTCTTGAAGTCTTTACCATTGGAAATGTAGCTGCTAGACCATTTGCATGTCCAGTCTTGACCTATCATCATCAAGTCCCCCTAGTCCATTGATTATTCAAGCAATAATTATTGGACTAGAAGTTAAAAGTATCTTGCACTTCCAATAAGTTTGGAAGACTTTATCGATCATCTTCATTAGGTCAACATGTGTTTTAGATTTGTTACCTCATTAAAAAAACCTTGTTCGGAAAAACCCTGTGGGAAAAAACCGACACTAAGGGAAAAAGAGTGTAACACACATCTCTCCTTTGTGCAGATCATAGATTTCAAAGATCAAAAATTTTCTCAATTTTTAACGACTTCATAGAATTGGTCATCAAGTCCCCCTAGTCCTTATGTTGTTTTGTAGAAATGACTAAGGACTAAGTTACGAAGATCATAATAGGAAGTGCTTGTGAAGCAGGATCTAATAGATCATAAGACTTTACTTGTCTTTAAAACAAGTCGCTTTTGCAAATGTAGTCGTTACATCCTCATAAGAATATTTAAAGTATTATTGTAAAGAAACCTTTCTGCAAGTGTAGATTATAACTGCCTTGTCAGGCGTGTCTTGCATGTTAAATCGTACTCGAGTACTTTTTATACCCGCCAGTACACGTGTCAGTTGGGGATTAATTGACGGGACAGTTTTCGGCTTTTCGTTTTGAATTTAAAAAATTCAAACGATTATTTTGGTCCAAAATTCTTGCCCCATATAAATATACAATCTTCCCCAATTTTTCATTCTTCACTCCTTTCACCACCGTCGCTTTCCTTTTCTTCCTTCGAGCCCTAATTCTTTATCGAGATTTTACTCAAAGGTCAATCGATTTTCCTTTTGCTTTTTTATTGCATTTTTCATGGCATCTCCTTCGGTTAAAGTTGATGATGATTCGAGTAAGCACAATATGCACATCTCGTTTTCGTCTATGTCGCCTCGCGATCTAGATGAAGTTATTGGACGGTATAATATTCCGCTTTCGTTGAATTCGACCCTTCCTTTGTCAAAAACTACAATTTCCCCTTTCTCGGAGGGTAAAATTGGGGTTTATGTTGATATGTTTAAGCTTGGGAACTATCGTCTCCCCTTTACCAAGTTTCTCATGAGAGTTTTGATGTTTTTTAAGATCCACATTTCACAGATGCATATTCTAGGGTTTTCTTGTTTAAGCCATTTTGAGACTACTTGTAGGGCTGTGAATATATCCCCAAGTGTTACCCTTTTTAGGGCTTTCTATAGGATTACAATGGCTGGTGATTGGTACACCTTTGAGCGTAGGAGATATGTTAAGAGAATTAGTACCCATCTTCCACCAAACCCCCGTTCTTGGAAATCAAAATTCTTTTATATTGATGATCGATGCGTTCCCCCTCAAATGGAATGGAGGGATGTAGAAGATGTGGTTCATGACCCAAACCTAGATGATGGTGATTATAGTCAGGAATCCTTTGATAAATTAGTGTCTTGTGCAAGCCCAATTCGAGAACTTCCGGAAGCCATTATTCTTCTTTGTAGAATGAGTAGGGCCTGCTTCACTCCCGAACTTTGGCCGATTTTGACAAATCATGGGAAGGGTAAGGAATTACCCTTTCATCATTTGCAGTCATGACTTAAAGTATCTTTTTTGTTTTTAACAAATTCTTTTTCCATTTGTTGCAGAAATGGATCTTTTTGAAGCAATGCATTTAAAGAGTTTTGATGATGTTGATCTTAGTGCTGAAATTATGGAGGATGGGTCCATGCCGTTTCTTTGGCAAACCGCTAGTTCTTTTTTGGACTATTGCCCCGAAGAAACTCATGCTGATCAAGTAGAATCGCAAGTGGATGTACAGCCAGAAGTTACTGTTTCTGACAAAATGCAAGAAACCGAATCTGGAAGTGATGATGTTACTGATGTCGCGAAAATCACAAAGAGTAGTGCTGGTGGAAGTGGTGAAAGTACCCTCAAGGGTAAAAATAGGGAAATCGCTGACGGTCACGCTAATGTAACTTTAAAGTCATCATTACCACCCAAGGGAGGAAGCAGGATCAAGAGATCCTCCAAGGCAGTTGTTACTAAGGAAACAAGTGAACCCATAATAACTAAAAGGAAATCTCCCCGCTGGAACTTGCAGTCTTCTCCCCATCATTCCAAGGTAAACACTTCTGAAACCACTAAGATCCCTTCCGAATCTACGGAGATTGTCGAAGCAAATGCACAACTGGGAGAGGGTGTGCAGACAGAAATTGATACTGTGGTAACCCCTCCTCCTACTGATGATTTTGATATTGATGATTATTTATTGAATTCACCTGATATGTCACAAGATCTAGATTTTTCTGACGTAAGTATTTTACAGAAAGGTATCACCCCTTTGGCCACTTTGGACAATTTAGCTCATGCATCTTCTTCTTCTAAGAAGGATTATAAGTCCTTTGAGGTTTTGAAAATTGGACATTCTCTGTTGCTAAAATTTCACTTAGAGTTTTTGTAAGTGACGAGAAATCATTGGATCTGGGTTCCCAGGCCTTTTTGTATCCTCCGTAATTACCCTCCCCCCTACGGTCATAGAGTTGAGATCTGAATTTTTTCCAGGATTGATTTCTTGTTGGTGCAGCGGACACACTTGCATTTGTATTCCGGTAATTACCACTCTTTTGAGATGATTTCTGGGTATTGACACCCTGAATGTTTCCGGAAGCGCTTCTTCCCTTTACATAGGTCCTAACACGATCCATAAGCACTTCCATTGTTTGAGGCAGATCCTCATGCAATTTTTCCACCAGGTGCGTATGTCGAACACCATGACAAAAGCCAGATATGCGTAATTGATCATGTGCACCAGATATTTTCATAGTTTCATTATTAAAGCACATAACGAAGCTTTCAAGGCTTTCGTCATTCCTTCTTCGGATGTTATGCACTTCCGTTACCTCCTTTGTGCACTTCCGTTGTTGGCTAAATTGCCTTAGGAATTTCGTCCTTAGGTCTTCAAAGCCACTTATCTGTGCATTTGGAAGTGCATCGAACCATACTCTTGCAGGTCCAATAAAGGTTTGTACCAGCATGTGGCACCATGTTTCTTCTGACCATCACTCAAGCCTCCCGACAGTAATAAAATCAAATATATGATCATCAGGATCTGTTAGTCCACCATACTTTTTATGGAAGTTGGCATTTTTAGCTTTGCTGGGAACTTAGCATTTGCGATCCAATCTTGAAACTTAGAATGCTCTTGCATTGAAGTAGGAAAATAAGGGATAAATACATCCTTCGCTCCTGATATCATAAAATCCATAGGTCAGAATAAGATCAATGCCTTTTTTGAGAACTAAGGTCGTAATGTTATAATTCAACCATAGCAATTACAGCTTTTTCAGAATTGTTCATATCCGCCTCTTATATGAGGTCTTTCAGGGTGACACTTCCAACACAAGTGCAATTTGTTCGGAAGTGTCACATAGTATCTACTTCGCAAGAGATCTCATTATAATCACTTCCGACGCGCGTACGTCTTACTCGGAAGCCTTCATTTACTATTATAATTACTTCCGATGCGCGTACGTCTTACTCGGAAATCTTCAACTTAGTATCCACTTTTTGAGAGATCATATCGACACCACTTCCGATGCACGTGTGTCTTACTCGGAAGTGTATATCCGTGTCCCCCCCCCCCCCCTTTTTTTTACAACTCAACTCGTGAGTGTGCAGTTGAAGTATCGAAGATTCAAATTTGAAGAAATTTTTCCCGCCTTAATTTTTGTTCTTATAGTTTTCCAGATTTCATAGGCAATCTTCATAGAAATCCTCTTTGAATCTTCAAATCTTCATCCGGTATTTATTCAATGAATTTCTAGATTTCGCGTTTCATCAAACCATCCTCAACTGTTTATCCATTCATAACATTTCGTACAATCATTAAGTCATTATCATATCATAGAGATCAAAATACATCAAATTATCAAATCAACAATTGATCATTAATTATTGAATTAACAAATTCAAATTAACCATATCGATCCAAAATATGTGTATCGATCCAATGTTTTCAAAAACGAATTTCTCCATGTATTCAAAGTTTTAAGTCGATACCTGATGATTTTGTCTGTTTTACAGTTGTACGATCTTCATTTAGAAGATCATCTAGATCCTTTTGAGCATCAATTTTTCCAGAATCCTTTTCCGGAGTAAATTTGAGAGTTGCGCGGACTTCCTGCAACCATTTTTCACGTTTTTCTTTATCCTGTAACTATTTCAAAACCTGCAAATTTCTCATCAGAAAATCACGATCAAAACCTCGTAAGGCCACTAAAGCATCATTCGGATCGACATTATCATCAGCATCATCATGATCTGAATACGGATTATCATCAGATTGATTCAGTAATGGAAACACCGAAGCTTTCGCACTAATTTTTCTAGCTGATCCTTTCGAGCTATGAATGTTTTTCGGTGATTCTCCTAGATCGAAAATTGACTTCTTCTTCACGGACTCATCCGATTGCTTCTCCATTTTTTACCAATTCCTGAGAATACGGATGGCGCCAATTGATGAACCACAAAATCACACCGTATGTAGATATGAGATACCGATTCAACTAGGAACAAGCTAATTAATGAAGAATAATAGATGAATCGATTGTTTTATTGATATCACTTTATTTGAATACAATTGGAAAAAACACACAGTGAATGTGTAGTTTTTCAGAACTGAAAGTTACATTGTTAATGAACAAGTGAACTATTTATAGAGTTGCTAGAGTCGCATCTTCACAGGACAATTGGATGCACTTGCGTCTTGTCCATCCACAACTGCATCACTTCCTACCAATTCTTTATACGACACTTGCTCTTGAAGTCTTTACCATTGGAAATGTAGCTGCTAGACCATTTGCATGTCCAGTCTTGACCTATCCTCATCACACCCCAACATGGTTTGGAAAATTTAAATAAAAAAGGGGTATGAACTCACCTTAGATTGCTTGTTTACTAGCTTGTGTAATGAGAATGATCCAAGTGCGGGGATGTCCTAAACGAATAACGAGTTCGATTAACCTAAGGTTATAACAACGGATAGAGAGTACCAGACATCAAGGGTTTTAGGGGTTTGACGAATTGGAGAAGATGAGTTTAATTTAATCTTAAAATAAATAAGCACTAATAGCTAAAATGAAGTTCTAAATAAGTAACATTGATAGCTTAAAATGGATATTTAAATATGTAATTATGGAGTGAATAACTAAAAAGAGGATTTAAACCGGTATAGAATTTTTCCATTTATTTAGACAAATGTTTTTAGCCAAATCTTTAACCATCATAACATTTATCTTATATATATATATATATATTATTAAATAATACAAAAATCAAATGGTTGGTTAGACACAACAACCACTATTTATAAGATTTAGACCAATCACAAATTGACATGTCACTTTCTATTCTTTTTTTTTTTTTGGTTTTCTTTTATTTTTTTTATTGAAAATTGAAAGAAAAGAAAATAGGGCATAGACAAAGAAAATTGACAGGGTCAACATCGAAAATTTCACATGTAGCATGATCTTTGTTTAGTTTCTTCCCTTTGTTACATTTTTAAATTATTCCCTTTGTTACATTTTTAAATTAAAAAAACATTTCTAAAATTTTAAATAAAAAAATGGATTATTACAATTTTTTATTAAAACAAAAGAACCATTGTTGGTTTAAAAAACATTTTTAAATTAAAAAAAATTGGTTTGTTACAGAGCTTTATTAAAACCAAAGAACCATTGTTGGTTTTTTACAATTTTAGATTAAAAGAACCATTGTTATTTTTTTTAAAGGAACCATCACTAAAAAAACAATTCTAAGTTACAATTTTATTTTAGATTAAAAGAACCATCGTTGTTTGCCTATGAATAAAAAAAAACTGAGGTGGATAAAAAATCGTATTTTTTCATTGTCACATCACTAAAAATAAATTTATATATTTGTTGTCTGTGAGTAAAAAAAAGTTGTAGGTCAATAAAGAAAGGGTTATGGAATTGTCTGATCATTAAAAAAAATAGATTTGTATATATTCTTTTTAAAAATGAAACAGTCAAAGTCCAAGTGATGGAGGCCAACATTAACGTACGTTTTTTCTCCGATTTCGTGTATTGGTCAAATTGCAAGACGATGGCGTGTACCTCCTTACTTTGATGGCCACCTGCTTCGTTGATTGCTCTCAATTTCAATTGGAAGTTGTCCTTCCTTCGCTATAACGTGCGCTTCCATCTCATACAAACCCTTTACAGCATGCTTCCATACCCATCATTTTCTACAGTCGTCTACTATTACACCCATATCTCCCTCTGCCCTGCTGACCTACCTTACCGTGAGGCCTTCCTATATCATAATCGTTCAACATGTTTATTGAAGCAGAGTTTGCTTCTTCTGCGTTTGGTTAGTCTTTCTCTCTGAAATTCATTCATTCTTTCTGCTCTTGGTTGTTTAAATGTTAATTAAATATTTTTTTTGTTTTTGTTACCCTGTTTCTATTTCTTTTGAAATTATATGGATGGATTTAGACAATTTCGGTTGTAAATTTTGCCTGCCCCAAAGAAATTGCTTTGCGGTCGGTCGCCTATCAGGTGTTTGTCGAAATGCCAGCACGCAAAAAATATTAGAATCGTCTTCCTATATGTGTTCTTTCATTTTGGAATTTGATTTTCAGTGGGTCAGCTGTGGTTGTTAAGTGGCTTCAATTCGTTGATTGATATCTTTAGTAGGATCTCAAAGAAATAAATGATTTGTACATGTTTGAAATGAAGGATAGAGAACAAACCAGATTCATGTTTGTAATCTTTTGATAAGAATATAAATATGCATCTTTGTGCTAGCATATGGATATTTAAACTTTCCCGCTTTCTTATTGGGTTTCTTAACGGCTGAAAATTTTTGGTTAGTTTTTGGTTTTGCCTACATGAATTTAGGTGTGATTTGGGACAACATATTGGTTTTTAAATGGTTTGGTCTTTGTTAACGGTTGTGATTATGTGTTATAAAGCGTTTACAATAGGTTTGACTCATTCTATACGCTAACCTGTTAAAATGGCAAAACAGGTACACAGTAAACACGATTATCATGGATGACACTGCGATACTACCCGTTATCATCTTCAACGAGGCCATGGCTGCAGCACTAGAGACATTGTGCAAGGAACTGGTTATCAATCAGGCCTTCAGCAACGTAAAAAAATACCCAAGCCGATGCTATCATTGGTGGGCGTTGAGGCAAACTACACTTTAAGAATGAAAAACAGCAGCTCGGCGACTGTGGAGTGAATTACCAAGCTAAACAATAAGCTTGAGCCTTGCGCTGTGGGACTCATCGCATCACCTGTAGGATCGTTATTAGTTATGAATAAACTAAAACTAAGCCCTTTACTTGCAAATATAACCCTGCGGAATTAAAGTTATATTTCACTTTACTTAAGCGATATTAAGCTCTTGTATAATGTAAATGCTTGATTTGCAGAATAGTAAAACAACGATATATCGAATATTCGGCAGTATTTGCATTAACTCAAAGCTACACTATTACAAGTGATGACCGTGTTAGTAAACTAAGAGATTACATGCTATATATAGTGCTGATGAGATCAATGACAACCATTGATCTCATGCGATCTAATCTAGACCGTAAACATAAAAGTCAAATATAAACTACCAAAAGAATAAACATCGACAATCGGAATGACTTGCGTGTTGGCAGCAACAATCTATTTTAGGAGAGCGGCTTGAATCAGATTTAGAAGCATACGAGAAGCTTTTGCAGGATTGGACTTCTGAAAAGACTTCTCAGGAAAAGTCAGGTTGAACTCTTTATCTGGTGGATAAACGAGTTCACCCGGAATATTCGCTAAGAAACAAAACTGCTTCTTTCCGCTTGAACTGCCTGTTCCGCTTGAAGTATGAATTCCGCTTCAACTTCAACTTCAGCCGGAACTAGTAAAATTGGCATTTCAGCCGGAAATCTTCAAAGCTCTATTTTTCCTTACAATCTCCCCCTAAGCTGATGCTGTCAAATTATTCATTGTCTTCAATGTTTATCTTCAAAACTGACTTGTACCCAAAAATTTTCTTCTCCACAACCTACTTGTTAGAAGATCCGATGCTGGCATCAAGATTTTGAGAAAGCTCTTTGGTGTTTGTTTTGGTCACCTTTACATGTTTGATTGAATCCCAGTCCGTTTCGTTCCATTCTTCTTGAACAGAAATGGACTCATGGATTGTAAAGGTGCCATCAGCTCTATGAACATAGAAGAGCTTCTCTTCTTCTTCCCAGATGATAAATTTGATCTCACTGGTAGGCTCTTCTTCTTCTCCTGCTGATTCATCATCTAAATTGCTTCGATAGAGCATTCCACATTCCAGCACAGAAGGCTCAATTAAAAGCCTTAGAATGTTTTCTGCTCTTGAAGGGCTCATAATTTCTCTGAGCTTTAGAATGATGTCAGTCATTTGCTGCAGGGTGAGTTGGGAAGTTGCCTTGCGAGCATTCACCACCTGAGTTATGCCGCTGACCATGGTGAAAGTGAAATCAAGTGTGGCTTCATCCACTGTCCAACTAGCAATTCTTCTTTTGCTGGGAGGGCCTCTTCTCATTTGTCTCTGATTTCTTTTATTTCTGGCATGCATCAACTTTTTCTTCTTAATTTCCCTCTCTTCATCAGAATCACCAACAGATTCTTGCACATTAGGCCTTTTGCCTTTGGCGGAAGATGAAGAGGGACCTGGTTGAGTTTCAGTAGGTTTGGTGGTGGAGGAAGGAGGTTCTCTTATGGTGAGTGGAGGCAGGGTGGTTTTTGGAGGTGGTTCATTGGTTTCAGGAGATGGGCTTGATGGTGGAGTAGGTGGAAAGATGTCAGAGAAGTCCATAGTTGGTGGAGGCTTCTTCTTAAAGGGAGTGATGGGTGTGAAGTTATCTGATCTAAACTTAGGATTGGCAAGTTTAGCAGCAAGCTTCTTGGGGATGTGTGGAGGTTTGTAAGGTATGATTGGAAGTGACTGTAGAATGGATGAAGTTGTTGTAGGCATTGGGTTTGGATCGTAAATAAATGAAGGCGGAGGTGGTATATCTGCAATATCATCAATTTCAGGTTTAACATTAGCAGTTATAGTACCTGAGACCAGCTCTGATGGTGGAGGCATCACCAAGTTAGGATTGACAGCAGCACTTTCTCCTTTTAGCTCATAAAATATTTTGTCAATTAAGCTGCAAAGTCCTTTAACCTGCATCTGAGCTAGCTCTTCCTCTTTCTTCAAATTTCTAATCACAAGAGCCCTCTTAATCTTTTTCAACAGATGGTAATTTTCATCATTCTTTACCAGCTTGGTAGGCAAGTGAGAGGCAATAGCAATTAACCTCTGCCTATTAGCTTCAGACATTGTATCCAAATCATAATCCTTTAACCTCCAGTTGAAAGACCTGGTCTTTGCTTCTTCAAGAAGGTTTTCAAACACATTGTTTTGCATGTATAGATCGAATTCTTCTTGGAGCTCTCTGGCTATTCTCTCATCCTCAGCAACCCTTTTGGCATCTTCAACCATTTTCACTGTAGCCTCAGCTTCAGGAGTTTGAGTTACCTGTTGAAAGGTTCTAGCTATATCAGCTTGAACAGGTTCCTCAGTTTGAATTGTCTCTGAGCTCCTTAACGCTATCAGTGATCTAGCCACATCCTCGGCTTCTTCATTTCTTTGCTCTTCCGGTTGAACCACAGGTGTTTCAACAGTCCCAAAAACTGAGGAGCTAGGACCTTGAACATCCACCTGGGTTGGTATTTGTTGTTCCGGTTGAACATTCAGATCTCCTTCACCTGGAACTACCGGTTGAACTTCCGGTTGAAGTTCCGCTTGAACTAGTATTTGACCATCAGTCACCACCTGAGGTTGGGTGACTTCAGGTTCTTTGTCAGTAATCTCCAGTACCTCGGTTCCTTCATCTTCACCAATCAAACTTTCTCCTTCTCCTTCAGTCAAAGTACCAACTGCTGCAGTTGCAGTACTTTCTTCCATATCAACTGCTGCCTTGTTGGTGGAGGCAATGTTACCTACAACATGATCACTGGCTCTTTCAGCCGGAAAAATAACATCTGTCAGAAGTGTTGTAATCATGTTGATATGCTCAGGGAGAGCACCAGCAATCAGCATGGACGACTGAACAAGCTCGGTGAGATTGGGGTCCTCATAAGGGGAAATAGCAATCAGTTGACTGCACTTCATATTCACCCGACTCTCTTCAACAGAAAAAGGCTCAATGCCAATCTTTTGGCAAGCTGTGGCTCTTACTTCAACCGGTATCCTTTCTACTTCTTCGATTTCAGTAATAGCAGGTTTTGACAGTAACTTCTCCCCCAATTTGACAGTATCAGCTTCATCTGTTACGAGAACTTCTTCAGCATCTCTGGTAGGGTTTGAAGGACCTGCTTCAGTTGGAGTAGGAACAGCGTGAACCAGTTTGGCAACAGTTGAGATTAGAGCTTCAACCTGTGCTTGCAGAGAAAGGTACAGTTTCGTCAATTTAGGTAGTGTAAGACTATCCTCAACTGGCTTTTTGCCAGTATCCTTGGAAATAACCAAGCTATCAATCCTAGATTGATCAACATTGGTACCCATGGCCTCTTGGCACCGGGGATTCTCTTCTGCTGTTTCAACAACCCTTGGTTCCAATGAAGGACTTCCGGGTGCTGATTCAGAGAAGATTGCCGCAGATTGGGTCTTATTTATGTTACTGCTGACATCAAGCTCCAGTTGGGATACTTGGGCAGCAGCAGCCCTTTCTGCATGAATCTCTTCAGAACCACTGAGATTCACCTCCGATGAGGAGTGGGGTTGCAGTGCTACAGTGTCCTGGCTTATCAGGATGTTCTCATGTAATATGGTAGGTGAGTTAATAACACCTTCATTTAAGCCGGGATTGAGAGCACTGTCACTCCTGTATGACAGGGGTTGCAGGGGTGAAAAATGTTCAGATGGGGAAGCTACATCTGTTTCTAATGACTCCCCCTCAACAGAAGATTCATCCCTAAGAGATAATCCCAAATTTACCAGTTTCCGTTTAGGCTTTTTGCCTTGAACGGGGTTTGAAGCTTCAGGTTGGTTGGTGGTGCTAGGTGGAGGAGACCTAGTAACCACGTTTCTCTGTCTCTTGAAAATGACAGGAGGAGAGTTTGAAGAGGAGGTGGCAGTGGAAGTGATTGTGGTAGCTTTCCTCTTTTTGGATTGAAAAACTATTAGTGAAGAGGAAGCTGGGACAGATGTGGGATCAGAAACTGTTAGGTCTACAGCTCTGTCATCTTGAGCAGGGAGCTCTGTCACTCCTACAGTTTCCGGTTGAACCTCTACAGTAGCAGGTTCATCAGGAAATTGCCTTGGAATTGGTAAGGGGTGGTCAGTGTCTCTTCCAAGAAATGGAGATTTGTTTAAAGCAAGATTTGAAAATGTTTTCTCATTCAGAAGTTTTTGGTGCAAAATTGTACCAAGCCATACTATATGGGGGTACTCTTCTTTGAGAATATATGTCAAAAATCTGGGATACAAGTATACATATTCAGAATGAACATTGGATTTTAGGGCTTGAAAAATTTGTTTGGAAAAATTGAAGTTCTCACCCTTTACCACAGCGTAGAAGGCAGAGGCTTGCTCACCGGAGAGCTCATCAAAACCTCCCTTCTTTGGAGATAAACACACCAGAAGTGTGTGTGCAAGAAATCTCCACTTGTATGGTAACTGCCCCTTCTTGATAGTTTTGCTGTGCAGGGAGCCACCATAACCAATGTTTCTGAATAGGCGGAGATATCTCTTCTGATCTATTTCTCCGTATCCACCTTCATCCCTCAGTTTCAACAGTCTTCGAATCTTTGCTTCATCAATTTCAACTTCCTTCCCTTGGACAGTTGACACAATTTTACCACTTCCGCTAGCCTCGTCGGTAACCCTAGCGTGAACCCAAAAGTCTTCCATCACCTCTTCAAAGATTTCGGCTTCTACAATAAGCGCATGATGGAGGTGAGAGCTTTTGATGAACTCGATCATTTCATTGTAGATTTCAGTCTTGGATGGTGGTTCCAGGTATGCCATCAAGTTGTGTTCTACCGGAAATTTTGAGTCACCAACTGGCTTCTTGCCACTGGCGTTTCCCTTCGGAGCCATTGTTGACGGAATTTGAGAATGTCGACGGTTTTGTGGGAGTTAATCGGAGATGGTTTGGGAGGGTTTTGGGAGTAAATTCTGAGTTGTGTTGCGAGAAATGGGGAAAATGACGGTAATTTAGGGCTTTTTTCCTTTTCGGAGATGACGTGGAGGAGAGAGGTTGTAAATTAACGGTTCATTGACGGATGGGACAGGTGCTTTAAGGGTTATATAGTACAATTGGTTAAAGCATGCCCTTATCCAAAAATTAATTTACAGAAACCTCATAATTGAACAGTTAAAAATTCAATGGGTAAAATAAATGAATATCCGCTTAGTAAATTGTGCATTCCGGGTAATTAAATGATCCCTTGACTTTGTTGACCCGGAAGTTCAGGCGGAACTCATTTTCTCCTTTAATTTTTAAAAACCAAATTTCTTCCGTTTGAACTTCAAGCGGACAAGTTTTCCGCTTGGAAGAATTGTTTTCAAAAATAAGTTTCCACGTCAAATTTAAAGCATTTTTCCGGTTGAAGTTCACCCGGTGAATTTCAAAAGTTGTTCTTTCAGGTTGAACCTGAACTTGAACCGGAAAATCCAAAACACATAAATTTTGAAAATTTGTGTCAATTTTTCATAGTTTTAACAGCAGTTATTGACTATGAACTGAAATATTCTTCAATTAACACAAGAGTTTTTCTTTTTCTTTTTCTTTTTGTATCAAGAGACGGACTCTTTGAGCACATCTCTTTCTTTTATTAAAGTTGTGAAAAATTTTATTCAAAGTTCATCATCCCAATGGCTGTAATGAGGTAGAAAAATCTTGCCTCATCGAAAGCTTTTGTAAACAAATCTGCCAGTTGATGATCAGTGTGAACTTTAAATAATTTGATTAAATTCTTTTCAGCACAATCTCTAATAAAGTGATACCTTATGTCAATGTGTTTGGTCTTGGAGTGCTTCACTGGATTGTTAACGATGGAAATGGCACTGTTGTTGTCTGCAAGAATAGGAGTCTCCATGAATGTGATTCCATAATCAAGCATCTGATTTTGGATCCAAAGGACTTGGCTGCAACAACTTGAGGCAGCAATGTACTCAGCCTCTGCAAAGTAGAAACACATGTTTGCTTCTTGCATTGCCAAGAGACAAGCCTTTCTCCTAGAAATTGACATCCTCCTGATGTTGATTTCTTATCTATATCACATCCTCCATAATCACTGTCTGTGTATGCTTTGAAAGAGAAGTCAGAGTTCTTGGGATACCACAAACCCAGTTTGGGTTGCCCTTTTAGGTACTTGAAAATTCTCTTAACAGCGAGCATGTGTGACTCTTTTGGAGAAGATTGATATCTAGCACATAAGCAAACACTGAACATGATGTCAGGTCTACTAGCTGTGAGATACATTAGAGAGCCTATCATTGCTCTATACATGTGCACGTCCACTGGCTTTCCACTTAAGTCATTAGTTAACTTGTGGGAAGTGGAGATTGGAGTCTTGGCACTTGAGCATGATAACATGTCGAATCTCTTCAGCATGTCTTGGATGTACTTTGATTGATTTAGAAAGATTCCGTCTGCAGTTTGCTTTACTTGAAGCCCTAGGAAGAAGGTTAGTTCTCCCATGGAGCTCATTTCAAATTTTGACTGCATCAAAGTTTCAAACTCCTTGCACAACAGAGTGTTAGATGAACCAAAAATAATGTCATCAACATAAATTTGTACCATTAACATGTCATTACCAACAGTTTTAACAAAAAGAGTTTTGTCAATTGCTCCTCTCTTGTAGCCATTTACTAGAAGGTAGTTAGAAAGAGTTTCATACCAGGTTCTAGGGGCTTGTTTGAGACCATACAAAGCTTTGATTAGCTTGCATACCTTGTTCGGATGATGAGGGTCTTCAAAACCAGGAGGTTGATTAACATAAACTTCTTGTTCCAGGAGGCCATACAGGAAAGCACTTTTCACATCCATTTGATATACTTGGAAGTCTTTAAATGCAGCATAGACTAGGAAGATTCTGATTGCTTCCAGCCTGGCTACTGGTGCAAAGACTTCATCATAATCAATGCCTTCCTCCTCTACATAGCATTGCACAACCAGTCTTTCTTTATTCTTGATAACAATTCCCCTGTCATCTTTCTTGTTTCTGAACACCCATTTTGTTCCTATTGGTTCTGCTCCATCAGGCAGATCCACCAATTCCCAAACCTTTTGCTTGTTTATCTGAAATAGTTCTTCTTGCATTGCCTCTACCCAGCTGTTGTCTTCTAAGGCATCTGCTACCTTCTTGGGTACTTCTTGAGACAAAAATGCAGCATGCAAACAAATATTTGCATTTGCAGATCTACTTCTTGTCAGCACTGGAGCTGAAGCTTCTCCAATAATATTTCCCGCTGGATGATCTCTGTTGATTCTTCTATCAATGAACATAGGAAATTCATGGCTTCTTCCATTTGAGGGTATGTTGAGCTGAGGAAGTCTGTGATCAAGCTCAACATTTTCAAGTTGTGACGTAGGATCTGAAACTCCAACTGATTCAAGAGAATTGGTATCTGAATTGTAGATCAGATGATCTGAATTGAGCTCATTTGATGTGTTATCATGTGAGTTTCCAGCTTCATTTGACTCTGATTCAGTATTCTCTTCAGTTTCTGAAATTTGATTTTCCGGTTGAACTTGAACCGGAGAAATATGTTTAGCTTGAACTTCAAGCGGAACAATTTCTTCTTCAATTTGAATTATTTTAGTCAGTTTCTTGTCATTTCTTGGGAAAACAGGTTCAGAACTCATTGAAGAGAAGAAGATTGACTTCTCATTAACAGTTTGATTTTTCTTCCAATGCTCATCAGCAGACCTGTTAAAGTTTTGTCCCTGCACTAGAGAGCTCACAGGCTTATCAACAGTCATGTTGAAAGCAGTGGTTAGTGCATCAATATCAAATAACCAGCTTGGCTGAGACTTAAAATTATTGGCAGATCTTTCATTGAAAGATACGTTTATTGTTTCCTCAACAATTTTAGTTCTCTTGTTGTATACTCTAAATGCCTTTGACACACCAGAGTAGCCAACAAAATAACCTTCATCTGCCTTTTCAGCAAACTTAGGCAAAGACTCATTGGTTATTAGAATAGTGACGGAACAACCAAATGGCTTAAAGAAATAAATGTTTGGCTTCCTTTTTCTCCAAAGCTCATAAGGTGTTTTATTCTTTCCTTTGACAATTAGAATCCTGTTTCGGACATAGCAGGCAGTGTTCACTGCTTCAGCCCAAAATATCACAGGGAGCTTAGAGTCTGCCAACATTGACCTAGCAGCTTCAATCAATGTCCTATTTCTCCTTTCAGCAACACCGTTTTGCTGTGGAGTTCTAGGAGCACTAAATTGCCTCAAAATTCCCTTTTCCTCACAAAATGAATCTAGAATATGATTTTTGAATTCGGTGCCATTGTCACATCTGATTGTTTTGACTTTAAGATTGGATTGATTTTCTAAACTAATGACAAGAGTTTTCAACAATTCAGCAGTTTCATCTTTTGTTTTGAGAAAGAAAACCCAAGTATATCTAGAAAAATCATCAATTATAACAAAGCAGTATGACCTTTTACCTAGACTCATTACTCTAGTTGGACCAAATAAGTCCATGTGCAAAAGCTCTAGAGGTTTGGAGATTGAAGATTCAACTTTTGGCTTGAAAGAGGTTCTGTGTTGCTTGCCTTTGAGACATGGCACACAGTTTTCAGAACAAATAAAGTGCTTGTTAGGAAGACCCTTAACCAAGCCTAAATTTACAATTATGTTCATGTTCTTGTAGTTCACATGACCTAACCTCCTATACCAGAGATCAGATTCGTCAACTGAGGCCTTGGATACAAAGCAAGCAGTGCCACATGAAGGTGTAGCCACTGACATATCCAAAATGTATAGTCCATCTCTCCTAGGTGCCTTAAGCATTATCAATTCATCAAGAATTTTAACACCAGGTTTGAGAACTATTGCCTCTTTCTCATTAAACATTAAATTTAGATTCTTGTCACACATTTGTGAGACACTAAGCAAATTAAAATTCAATGTATCAACAAAATTGACTCTGTCAAATTTTACCAGTCCATTTGTTACATCACCTTGTGCTGTGATATGGCCTTTTGTGCTTCCAAAGGCAACTGGTCCTCCATTGATTCTTTTTGTATTTTCCATAATGTGCTTATTCCCTGTCATGTGGCAAGTGCAACCACTGTCAACTACCCATAGGCTATTCTGGCCTTTATTTTGCACCTGCACATATCAGAAATGATCAATTTCTATGGGGGACCCAAGCCTGAGTGGTCTTGGGTCTGCCATAAGCATCATTATACCTGTACTCTTTGAGTACTAGAGTATTAACAACTGGAGCTTCATTTAACAGATCATCATTGTCCAAACTGAAGTTCTCATACTGAGCACTTGTTTGACTAGACCTTTCATCTTTGGTGTTCCTTTTTGCAGCAATTTTTCTATCCCTATATTCTTTAAACTTTCTTTGCTTGTTAGTTAGTTTCTTAAGTTTTTCACTTTCTTGATTAACTAACTTGGTTCTTTCAGGTGATTTTGAAAATCTTTGAGGAAAATGTTTGCTTTGATTTAAACTCCCCCTCTGAAGTGGAGCATAATGATTTCCACTTGAACCATTTGCAAATACAGTTTCAAATTGATTGGGTTTGCTGTTTCTTGAAAAATTTTCTCTAGATGTGACCTTTCCTCTGGAGGGGTTTCTTCTTCCTTGAGCTTCAAAATGTTCAAACCCATCAGTAAAATGAACTTGAGGTCTATGCTTTGGAGCAGTAGCTGATCTGGATTGAAATTTATTTTCCGGTTGAACATGAGTTCGAGCGGAAGAATGTTCCGCTTGAACTTCAGCCGGAAAACGATTTTGCTTTAAAACAGTGAAACTACCATTTCTATCATTACCAACTAAAACTCTGTTGGATTCAGATCCAAAATGCTTCAAAGTGTGATTTTTCACAGGTGAGATTCTTCCTGTGAGCTTCTTTTGAAAATCGGCTTTTGGTTTCAAAACAGGTTTTGGCTTTTGTAATGGTCTGACTTTACTCATTGGGTTAAACTGACAGACAGCAGCTAGGTGACCTTGTTCACCACAGCACATGCACTCAACAATTTTGGTTTCAAATTTCCTGGGAGACTCAATTTTGGTTACTTGATTAAAATTTACTTGACCAAACCTTTGAGTTTGACTTCCCTTTGGTTGCCTAGGTTGCTTTCCTCCAACTTTTGAATCCTTAGGTTCATAAACAGTTGGTGGGGGAATAGCAATTGATGGTTTCAAAATGTTTAATTGGTCAGCTGAAGCAGATGTGCTAGCGTTAGTGACATCAATTTTATTAGACTCAACAGTGTTTTCAGAATTGGATTGTGATGAAATGTCATCAACTATGAGACTAACTTTGCATTCTGATTTTAAAGCTTCAATTGGTTTGATTGCAGGTGAGTATTCAATTGGTGGCTCAACAGAGTTATAGCCAACACCTGCTTTACCATACATCCCTCCCATCCATAGTTTTTCAGCCTTTTTGTTTGCTGTTTGAAATTTATCACAAGTAAACTGTCACACCCCGGTCAACGGATTCGGGTGTGAACGGGAATGGAATCATAGTCGTGGATACATAGAACAACTAATTATATTCAAACGTTATAGTAAAACATCACATCATTTAGATTGCAGCGGAAAAGTGGTGAAATGATAATGTCTTACATTTGAAAATAAAAAGTCTTAATTTATTGATAAAAGCATAAGGTAGTTTATTTGGGATAAGTCGGGACTATGACTCCGGCGAAGCAGGTCCGATAGTTGAAGTTAAGCCCCATTTGCATGCCTTCTGTGATTGCTCAATTACCTGAGAAATCATGAATTTAAAACGGGTCAACATAAAGTTGGTGAGGTTCACAGGTTTATGGTTTATCAGTTAAACATTGTAAAACAGTTTTCGGTATACTTAATATTATCAGGGTTTATTGTTGTGGTTGTATGATCTCACCTGAACCTTGATTTCAAATACTAACAGTTTACCCACCCGGCATCTCTTGCCCAGAGATGTTAAACAGTGCTGAATAACTGACGTGTACCCCCAGACAATCCGGAGTCAGAACTGGAGCTACCAGTTAGGGTAGGGTTGTCAACCCAAATAGATCTACTCACTAGCTATCGTTTCGTACAGAACTAATTGAAATCAATTAATGATGGGATTTTCGGTTGTACAAACGTTTATAACGATAATGTACCAAGTTGGGCAATCAGTAAGAGAACAAGTAGTCATACGGCTAACAAGTAAACCATAATATTAAGTAAAAAGCATTTAATCAGTTTTCATGATTTCTCCCCCAAGTATAAAACAGTTAAAAGGAAAAGGGGCCGTGAAACTCACAGTTTTAGCAGATAATCGGAATTTAAGCAGCGAAGGACGGTAGCACGTAACGTCCTAAATAATTAAATAACATAATCATAAGGTCTATGATCATTTGAGTAACATAAGTCACCCAAGTGGTACCGGTCAAGTCTTGACGATTTAATCCGTTTAAATACGTTTGAAAACTTGTTAACTTGTATTCATTATACAAATACATTCGGTGGTGATTTATATTTATGTTAAATAAATATAATCTAAGAATAATCATTTTCAACAATTCAACCAAGTTTTGAACATTGAATTTAAAAGAATAATAATGTTTATTATTATTTCCACAAGTTTGTATAATTATTTTAAGTAAATAATTACATAATTGATTTGTTAATCTTGCAAGTTATAATTACCTTAAATAATTATGATTAACAATCATTGGATGAATAAAACAAAGTTTAAGTTCCTTGTAAATAATTATTTGTCAAAAATAATTATTAACGTTTGTTTTATAAAACATAAATCTTTAGGAAAAACCTTTAAAGTTTTAAACGTTTTAATCATTTTCAAAGGTAAATTAATATTTCAAGTTCATGAAATATTATATGGAAAACGTTGATAAGAATATTTATGACGACGCTTGGATTTATAACATTTAGTTTATAAAACTTGACTTTTAATTAAAATCTCCGACGAACGTTAGTCCATCTTTGGTTACTTTGTTTTTATTCAAGTAACATTAAAAGTCCTTGTAAGTATTTTTAAACCGATGATTTGTCTTGGTTTATTTTTATAAAAATCTTTTATGAAAACATTTATTTTCAAATGTTATCTTTTTATAAAAATGTTCATTTCTAGCAAGTTTCAAGAAAGGTTAAAACTTGTAATAAATCCAAGTATTTATGTCAAATTGATCATTTGACATAAATATTATTCTTACCATTTTTAGAAACAAAGTCTATAAAAAAAATCTTTTTGTCTTGAACTTTTTATAACACATTTAATGTGTCACAAGTAACATTCTCTTTTGTTTCTTTATTTATTTTAACCATTTGCGTCATAAGTTACATATGTAACTTTGTTTAATCATTTCACCTTGTTTAGAAGATTTATTTGTTTTAGCATTGTTTTAACATGTAACATGATATAAATTGAAATAAATCAACTAACACTTTGTGTTAGGACATATATAAATAGAAATCAACTAACACACTTGTGTTAGGACTTGTAATTAAGTAAACAATCAACTAACACATTGGTGTTAGGACTTTTAAATATAATAACAATCAACTAACATTATTATGTTAGGACATCAAATAATAAATTATCAACTAACATTTTTCATGTTAGGACATAAGATATATAAAGATCAACTAACACCTTGTGTTAGGACAAGTTAGTCATATAAGTTAGACATAACATTAGTTCATGGATTTATATTTTTATAGTTTATGAAGGGGCTTTAACATTTGTAGATCAACTAACTATGAAATCTTTAGATTTCATCAACAAGATCATGGTGCACACTTGCTACTATCCAAAAGGGTTCACAAATGTGTTTCACCAATATTATGGATCTTGAAAGAATGGAGGTAAAGAGAGAGAGCTTTGTTAGTTGATGAACAAAGTAAGCATTCAAGAATTAATTTAAAGATTTAGATTAAAGGTGTAGGTTGTCAAGACTTGATGGTTTCTTGGGGTGAAAAGCATGTGAGTATTAGGTTAGGAAACTCACAAGAAAAAGAAAAGGAGAATCGGTGGAGGTTGGTGGTGATTTGCGGTGGTCCCGGCGGTGGTTGGTGGCGGCCGGTGGTGGTCCGGCGGTGGCAGCAAGGCGGCGGCAGGGTGGTTGGCGGTGGTGGAGTGGCCGGCTAGGGAGGAGAGGGTGAGAGTAAGTGTGTTTGCTTGGTTGGTTGTGGGGAGACAAGGTGACCCTAAGCTCCTTTATATAGCCTTAATCAAGGTTATTACCCATTGGCTTTTGTTGTGTTGTCAAGTTCTTATGCCTCCTAGCTTTTCTTAATTAGTTGATAAGTTTTATAGATTTTATAAAAGTTTAGGAGCTTTTATAAAATATGGAGGGGTTTGAAGTTTATAAAAATCATAACTTTTTAAAATAACATCCAAGTATATTTAATCCAATAGAATGGTGACTTTTATTTTTATAAAAGTTTTCGATCCAAAATTTATAAAATATAAGTGGGTTATATTTTATAGAACAAGTGGGTTTAAACCAATTAAACATTTTGCTAACAATTGGGCCGAAGCCCAATCGGAAATGGAAAGGGGTTATGGGCCGAAGCCCATTTTGGTTTAAATGGTGGAACGGGCCGAAGCCCATTACGGGTTTGGTTGGGCCGAGGGTAGGCGGGCCGCGAGAAAAGAAAAAGGGATTGGGCCGGTTCGGCCCAATGTGTTTCGGGCCGCGGGTCGGGTATCCGGTTTAGGGAAAATACTCGGTGTGACGAGGCGAGTTATCGGTAAAATTTTCGGGTTGATCTGGGTTGGTTTGGGTTTATTGGGCTTCACTGGGCCCAATAGGTGAAACGGGTTACTCGTTTGGCTAAGTCTTGACAACGTGACATTTTTCATGACGTTTTTAAGTTTCCAGAATGCTCGTAACAGTTTATATCAGTTTTGGTAAAATATAAAAGTCAATTTTTATATTTTATTTCTTGTTATTAAAATTCCATATTTAACATATATCATTTCTCAAGTTGGTCCGGTTTGGTACGCGTGAATGCAACGAAGACTGTTTCGTTTGTTCGCGTCAGTTTTAAGCTCGATTACCATGAGTGATTAGAATCCCAGTTGTTTCTAGTCACGTAATCGCTTAAAATGTTCCCGTGTCGATGGTGAATATCCGTGACACATGTTTAAGAAAAATATAAAAATTTCATTTTTATATTCGTTTCTTATTGTTAACATTCCATTAATTCCTTAATGGTCTTTCATGTTTATTAGGGCGCGTTTTCCAATACAAACGTGGGAATCAGTTTTACGTTCAGTTTTTATTGGTTACGTTCCGTTACCAAACAGTTAATCATAGATAAGATAAGCACATAAAGTCTAATTTAAGGTCAAAGTAAGGTGCGTTGACTTGACTTTTGGACGGGGTGTCACATTCTCCCCCAGTTAGAAGAATTTCGTCCCGAAATTCAGTTCTGACCACTGGTGGGTGTAACGTTTTCAAAAGTCAAGGATACTTCTGACGCATTGGGTTCTTGCGTTCCCAGGTGTACTTTGGATCTCGCCTAGAGTTCTATTACACCTTTATGATGGGAATGTGGCTATGCTTCAGTTCCTAATTTATTGGTCAAGTGTCTCGACAGGTTCCTCGACAAAGCGCAGTGTTTCGTCGACTTGAATTTCATTAACCAGGACGACAAGGGTTTCGTCGGACAGACACTTAATTAAATTACTAATCATAGAAATGTCATGATTGTTACTAAGCAGGATAGGCAGGCGTAGCTGATACGCCACTGGGTCAATCATTTCAATGGTCGGTTAGATAAATCCAAATGGTCTGATAACAGAATGAGGATTGTCATACGGATGAGCGAGGTATTGAGGATGAAGGTTTTTGGACAAGTCATGATCACTCGTGAATGGGCTCTACCAGGACTTTCATGTAGTTCAGATTACAATTATGTGTGCACCCACAATTGTGATTTGCCTTACATGATCAGCCTAAGTGTTGCTCATACTTGAGTTTTCGGTTTGTCGGACAATGAGATGTGTCGGGGACTCCATTGGTCTTACGGAGAGGTTTAGGTCGATTCACTTCCGATCAGAATCTTCCTTGAATCTTGAAAGTTCCAATGCAAACAAGGAGCTTTCATTCCTAGTTTACTAGGCCTAATTATCGTCTTTCCAAGGCAATACATGTTACAAGGTTTTGATCCCCCTTATACTTTCTAAAGGTTTGCGTCATGCGACAGCATAGACTTTCTAACGATTGCGGGCGTCCGTAAGTCTATTGCAGATCAGAGGTAACTGGCTTGCAATACCTAGGAGGGTACTTGAGACTAGTAGGTTGGTTCCTTCCAACCTTAGTCCGGAAAGTAGATGAATGATACTTCCTTTTATGACATGACGTCAAGAGGGTGTATTTCGGTGCCTTATGCGATAACTACTGATGTAGGAGGTTTAACTGGCGACAAATGAGTTTCCTAACCATTTCCAAGATCAACATCCGGAAAACAACATATTTTCCATTGTTGGATTAGTCCTACGTCATCTATCGTTTCATATAAAACGGGAGCACCCATAGGGGGTGGCTTGGACGGATGGAGCCTTTATCTAGCAACTCTTGTAGTTGATTAGATAATTGTTGTACTACGGACGGTTCCAGACGGTAAGGGGACGTGGCAACGGGGCGGCTCCAGGCGTTCAGTCGATGCGAAAGTTTTCTTACCGAAGGGGTGAGACTGGGAAGTCTTCGGGAAAGACTTCCGGGTATTCGTGGTTAATAGGAACATCTTTGATGCGTTTATCCCTAGGTTTCTTCTAGGTGACCTGAGTTAAGAATAGCATGGTATCCTTTGCGAAGGAATATTCGTGCCTTTATACTAGATGTGGGGTTTAGCTTGCCAGGCACGTATAGAGTGTTACTATCTGCAAGTGGCACTCCTACCATTTTCTCATGACATGTGATTTCTGCATGGTTATTTGACAACCATTCTATCCTAATGATTACGTCGAGGTTTCAGGATTCAATGGGTATTAGGTCGATGCTAAATGTATGAGCGGAGAGTCCTAGTGGGTAACCTTGGTAGATTACGATGGCTTTGATTAATTCTCTAATGACTTATACTATGGTAGCTTAGCGTCTAAGGCAGAATGGTCGATTTTGAAGGATTACAAATAAAATCGGTAGGCACAAGGTTACTATCGGCATTAGTATCGAATAAAACAGAAGCTTAATGGTTGTTTACTATGAACGTACCCGTTTCCGTGTTGGGGTCACGATGGGCATCTTCAGCGTTGATCACAAAGACTCTTCCTCTAGCCTGGTTTGCATTCTGGTCCTTGTTATTCGGGCATTCACTCTTGAAGTGTCCAATGGTCCCGCAACCGTAGCAAGTGCGTTTTGGGCAGCTACGTGCTACATGTCCGTAAGTCTTGCAGATATTGCAAAAGACATTTCCACAATCGAGAGTATGGTGGAGGTTGCATTTGTTGCACAGGGGTGCAGTACCGGTGTAACCGGTCTTTCGGAGGGACTGGACAGTGGCGGTAACAGCATAGACCTTCTCTGGTCTGGATTCCTCAGCAGGGGTCTTCTCGGAGTTCTCGTTCCGATTTTTCCAAAATTCACGTTTCCGTTTGCTTGACGAAGGGGTGGTACTGACATCAGAGGACTCGTTCTCAGACAATTTCTTGCCAAAGTTTACACCCTGACGATTAGCTTGATAGACAAGGTTGTGTGCCAGACGCACAACATCCTGAAATGTCTGAGGGTTTGAGGAAAGGACATTCCCCTGAATGTGTGGCACAAGTCCCCAGATGTACCGCTCGATCTTCTTGTAGGGTGGAGTGACCATGGTCGGGCAAAGGTGAGCAAGTTCGCGAAACCTCTTAGTGTAGCCGGCAACATCGGCTCCATTCATGGATAGGTTCCAGAATTCTGCTTCGAGTTTCTGTAGTTCCTCCCTAGGACAGTACTCGTCACGCAACAGTTGTTTGAGTTCGTCCCATGTCATAGCATAGGCCAAGTCAGTTCCCATAGCATCGGCATGGGAATTCCACCAGGTTAGTGCACTGTCAGTGAATGCGCACGTGGAATATTTGACCATGTACTGCTCGGGACAGTTGCTTATGCGGAATACTGACTCCATTTTCTCAAACCAACGGATTAACCCGACAGCACCCTCGGAACCCTTAAAGTTGGTGGGTTTGCAATTCATAAAATCCTTGTATGAACATTCCCGAGTGCCGCGTGCCCCGTTGTCACTGTGACGTTGAGCCTCGGATGCGGCGACTGTTTCAGCAACGCGCTGAGCGATCATCTCCTCGATTTCGGCGGCGCTCATCGGAGGAGGAGGAGGAGCATTTCTGGTGGTTTGGCGTCTAGGCGGCATGATTTTGCTTTAAGTTGTGAATGCCAACATAAAGAAAAACTTTAGATAATATGTAAATGGGGTTATTAACGTACGGAAATAACTGCCACGACATATACCAATGATACCATGATACGCGCAAACACCACCAAGAAATATAAGATAGAAGGGATAGAAAGGGAAATAGCGTACTCGAATAATCAACGCGCCATAGAGATAACCATAATAAGCATAATAGCAATAATAACAACAGTCATAGTCATAACCATACTACTACTTTCCATTCTCACCCTATTAACTACAAAACATACAATGGTCAACATGAGACATGTTTGGTCTTGAGCTTGCAGCCCCAAAAATACAATATACAAGATATAGATATGCCAAAATGGTGGTCCACAAAGACTAGATTTAACGCTATCTAGAATGGTGGAGGTCCTGCGGGTATGACACGGGTCATGAAGGTCATTACACGTCCAATTAAATCCTCTACGGTAACGTGCCTCGCATGGAGGGCCTCGTTTAACAGTAAGGGGTTAGTGACGGTTGTGTTGACACCATTCATGTGAGTATGAAGGGTGTCCATAGAGTCCTGAACGACATCCATATGACCAGTAATCCTGGCTATCCGGGTCTCGAGAGTCCGAAAGTCAGTCACAGTAAGGTGTCGAGAAATATCTCTCTCAACTAATTCATGGGCCAACTCATGACGACGCAAGCGTGCTACCAGTAGCGGTACAGTGTCCGCTATCGGCTTGTCAGTGAGCATAGAGATGCCAGACAGAGGACGGCGCGTGTCACCGCCTCTGATTGAGGGCTTGTAAGAGCTAGGCAGTCTCTCAAGCAGTCTCCAGAAATGGAGTTGCCCAGGTATCTATGATAAATGAGGGTATTCGGAGGCCTAATGCCGCTTAGGCACTGGCTCGTTCGGGGATGGTGTATAGTCAGATACATCTCTATCGTCGTCTTCTCTGGAATCGGGAATGCAGATGACTTCCTTGGAAGTCATCCTTGCGATAATATTCCAAGAGAAAGAGACAGAGTTTAGTAACTATATAACAACATATAAACTAAATGAACAATTGCTAAGGAAATAGTAAACATGTATAGCACATAAGTTAACATAAGCCAATATGTTGGAGGAGCGGTCTTGCATGCAAATGGTAGCTTCAGAGCGGGTTATAGTCCAGGTTAAGTTTTCGCTTTGTTTGTTCATTTATCCTGGTTCGCTATAACCACGGCTCTGATACCAATCTGTCACACCCCGGTCAACGGATTCGGGTGTGAACGGGAATGGAATCATAGTCGTGGATACATAGAACAACTAATTATATTCAAACGTTATAGTAAAACATCACATCATTTAGATTGCAGCGGAAAAGTGGTGAAATGATAATGTCTTACATTTGAAAAATAAAAAGTCTTAATTTATTGATAAAAGCATAAGGTAGTTTATTTGGGATAAGTCGGGACTATGACTCCGGCGAAGCAGGTCCGATAGTTGAAGTTAAGCCCCATTTGCATGCCTTCGGTGATTGCTCAATTACCTGAGAAATCATGAATTTAAAACGGGTCAACATAAAGTTGGTGAGGTTCACAGGTTTATGATTTATCAGTTAAACATTGTAAAACAGTTTTCGGTATACTTAAATATTATCAGGGTTTATTGTTGTGGTTGTATGATCTCACCTGAACCTTGATTTCAAATACTAACAGTTTACCCACCCGGCATCTCTTGCCCAGAGATGTTAAACAGTGCAGAATAACTGACGTGTACCCCCAGACAATCCGGAGTCAGAACTGGAGCTACCAGTTAGGGTAGGGTTGTCAACCCAAATAGATCTACTCACTAGCTATCGTTTCGTACAGAACTAATTGAAATCAATTAATGATGGGATTTTCGGTTGTACAAACGTTTATAACGATAATGTACCAAGTTGGGCAATCAGTAAGAGAACAAGTAGTCATACGGCTAACAAGTAAACCATAATATTAAGTAAAAAGCATTTAATCAGTTTTCATGATTTCTCCCCCAAGTATAAAACAGTTAAAAGGAAAAGGGGCCGTGAAACTCACAGTTTTAGCAGATAATCGGAATTTAAGCAGCGAAGGACGGTAGCACGTAACGTCCTAAATAATTAAATAACATAATCATAAGGTCTATGATCATTTGAGTAACATAAGTCACCCAAGTGGTACCGGTCAAGTCTTGACGATTTAATCCGTTTAAATACGTTTGAAAACTTGTTAACTTGTATTTATTATACAAATACATTCGGTGGTGATTTATATTTATGTTAAATAAATATAATCTAAGAATAATCATTTTCAACAATTCAACCAAGTTTTGAACATTGAATTTTAAAAGAATAATAATGTTTATTATTATTTCCACAAGTTTGTATAATTATTTTAAGTAAATAATTACATAATTGATTTGTTAATCTTGCAAGTTATAATTACCTTAAATAATTATGATTAACAATCATTGGATGAATAAAACAAAGTTTAAGTTCCTTGTAAATAATTATTTGTCAAAAATAATTATTAACGTTTGTTTTATAAAACATAAATCTTTAGGAAAAACCTTTAAAGTTTTAAACGTTTTAATCATTTTCAAAGGTAAATTAATATTTCAAGTTCATGAAATATTATATGGAAAACGTTGATAAGAATATTTATGACGACGCTTGGATTTATAACATTTAGTTTATAAAACTTGACTTTTAATTAAAATCTCCGACGAACGTTAGTCCATCTTTGGTTACTTTGTTTTTATTCAAGTAACATTAAAAGTCCTTGTAAGTATTTTTAAACCGATGATTTGTCTTGGTTTATTTTTATAAAAATCTTTTATGAAAACATTTATTTTCAAATGTTATCTTTTTATAAAAATGTTCATTTCTAGCAAGTTTCAAGAAAGGTTAAAACTTGTAATAAATCCAAGTATTTATGTCAAATTGATCATTTGACATAAATATTATTCTTACCATTTTTAGAAACAAAGTCTATAAAAAAAATCTTTTTGTCTTGAACTTTTTATAACACATTTAATGTGTCACAAGTAACATTCTCTTTTGTTTCTTTATTTATTTTAACCATTTGCGTCATAAGTTACATATGTAACTTTGTTTAATCATTTCACCTTGTTTAGAAGATTTATTTGTTTTAGCATTGTTTTAACATGTAACATGATATAAATTGAAATAAATCAACTAACACTTTGTGTTAGGACATATATAAATAGAAATCAACTAACACACTTGTGTTAGGACTTGTAATTAAGTAAACAATCAACTAACACATTGGTGTTAGGACTTTTAAATATAATAACAATCAACTAACATTATTATGTTAGGACATCAAATAATAAATTATCAACTAACATTTTTCATGTTAGGACATAAGATATATAAAGATCAACTAACACCTTGTGTTAGGACAAGTTAGTCATATAAGTTAGACATAACATTAGTTCATGGATTTATATTTTTATAGTTTATGAAGGGGCTTTAACATTTGTAGATCAACTAACTATGAAATCTTTAGATTTCATCAACAAGATCATGGTGCACACTTGCTACTATCCAAAAGGGTTCACAAATGTGTTTCACCAATATTATGGATCTTGAAAGAATGGAGGTAAAGAGAGAGAGCTTTGTTAGTTGATGAACAAAGTAAGCATTCAAGAATTAATTTAAAGATTTAGATTAAAGGTGTAGGTTGTCAAGACTTGATGGTTTCTTGGGGTGAAAAGCATGTGAGTATTAGGTTAGGAAACTCACAAGAAAAAGAAAAGGAGAATCGGTGGAGGTTGGTGGTGATTTGCGGTGGTCCCGGCGGTGGTTGGTGGCGGCCGGTGGTGGTCCGGCGGTGGCAGCAAGGCGGCGGCAGGGTGGTTGGCGGTGGTGGAGTGGCCGGCTAGGGAGGAGAGGGTGAGAGTAAGTGTGTTTGCTTGGTTGGTTGTGGGGAGACAAGGTGACCCTAAGCTCCTTTATATAGCCTTAATCAAGGTTATTACCCATTGGCTTTTGTTGTGTTGTCAAGTTCTTATGCCTCCTAGCTTTTCTTAATTAGTTGATAAGTTTTATAGATTTTATAAAAGTTTAGGAGCTTTTATAAAATATGGAGGGGTTTGAAGTTTATAAAAATCATAACTTTTTAAAATAACATCCAAGTATATTTAATCCAATAGAATGGTGACTTTTATTTTTATAAAAGTTTTCGATCCAAAATTTATAAAATATAAGTGGGTTATATTTTATAGAACAAGTGGGTTTAAACCAATTAAACATTTTGCTAACAATTGGGCCGAAGCCCAATCGGAAATGGAAAGGGGTTATGGGCCGAAGCCCATTTTGGTTTAAATGGTGGAACGGGCCGAAGCCCATTACGGGTTTGGTTGGGCCGAGGGTAGGCGGGCCGCGAGAAAAGAAAAAGGGATTGGGCCGGTTCGGCCCAATGTGTTTCGGGCCGCGGTTCGGGTATCCGGTTTAGGGAAAATACTCGGTGTGACGAGGCGAGTTATCGGTAAAATTTTCGGGTTGATCTGGGTTGGTTTGGGTTTATTGGGCTTCACTGGGCCCAATAGGTGAAACGGGTTACTCGTTTGGCTAAGTCTTGACAACGTGACATTTTTCATGACGTTTTTAAGTTTCCAGAATGCTCGTAACAGTTTATATCAGTTTTGGTAAAATATAAAAGTCAATTTTTATATTTTATTTCTTGTTATTAAAATTCCATATTTAACATATATCATTTCTCAAGTTGGTCCGGTTTGGTACGCGTGAATGCAACGAAGACTGTTTCGTTTGTTCGCGTCAGTTTTAAGCTCGATTACCATGAGTGATTAGAATCCCAGTTGTTTCTAGTCACGTAATCGCTTAAAATGTTCCCGTGTCGATGGTGAATATCCGTGACACATGTTTAAGAAAAATATAAAAATTTCATTTTTATATTCGTTTCTTATTGTTAACATTCCATTAATTCCTTAATGGTCTTTCATGTTTATTAGGGCGCGTTTTCCAATACAAACGTGGGAATCAGTTTTACGTTCAGTTTTTATTGGTTACGTTCCGTTACCAAACAGTTAATCATAGATAAGATAAGCACATAAAGTCTAATTTAAGGTCAAAGTAAGGTGCGTTGACTTGACTTTTGGACGGGGTGTCACATAAACAAAGCATCTTTCAGCTTGATTTCAAGAACATCAACCTCAGCCTTAGCATCTTTGGTTTCATTTCTTGATTTTTCAAGTTTTGACAGCAAGTCATCAAGCTGTGTTTCAAGCACTGAGTTGGTTTGTTTTAACTGTTCATACTCTTTGGTTAAGTTTTCAATTTTTGAAATGTATGATGATTCAGTTTTCTTAAAACATTCCTTTAACTCATTTAAGTTTGAAACTTCATCAATTAAATCAGTGTTGTGATTTCGATATTTTGCCACTTGTTCTATGCAGGCAGGACTACATAGATTCTCTAAAACCTTTTCAGGGATAGAATTTACCTGATCTGTGATGGAGTCCTGTTTGGCCATTAAAGCATAGTTGATAGGTTCAAACTCAGCAGCGAAGTCTTCCCATTCAACACATGATGTTTGATTTGCTACAGCAGCTACCACGTTCTGATGGTTTTAACTTCCGGTTGGCTTTAGTGGGGTGGGGTGTGAACCTGAGTTGTTTCCAGAATTGTTGTTGTTTGAGTTGCTTCCTCCATGATTTTTCCCTTGAGCATGGTTCTGGTTCTGTCCTTCTCTTCTTGGTTGAGAGCATTCTCTTGCAAAGTGACCAAGTTGGTGACAGTTGTAGCATTTGACTTTGCTTTTGTCAAGGCCTATGTGAGCACCTTTTGCTCCCTTGTAGGTTCTACCTGTCCTTTTGTAAAACCTTTGAGCTCTTACAGAAACCATGGCAAGTTGGGTCATTATATCCATTTCTTCTAAATCATCAGCACCTATGCATTCAAGATCTTCAGGTATGAAACCTTGATAAGAGTCAGCTGCTACGTGAGCATTGTGAGAACTTTCAAAAGAGTTTGAAAAATTCTCTTGACACCTTGGTGTCTCAGGGAAACTGACTATAGGTGATGAGTATGATGATGAGTTAGATGATCTTTGACTGTTAAAATCAGTGGTTACTAGTGCAGATGAGAACAGTTGAGTTGATTCAGAAGATGAGCTTTGTTTAAGATCTAGTTCCATTTCATAAGCACTGAGTATGCCATGAAGTTCACTAAGTCTCATCTTTTTCAAATTCTTGCATTCCCTGATGCTTACTGTGTAAACTGTCCACACAGAAGGCAGGGAACGTAGGAATTTTCTGTTCACATCTACTTGTTCTAGTTTAACATCCACTTTTTGGAGTTCATCAAGCAGTGAGACAAATCTCAAGTACTGGTTTGTCATTGTTTCGCCAGATTTAAAAGTAAAGTTTTCATATTTTTGTTTTAAAACATCTTTCTTGTTTTCTTTTACTTCACTGGTTCCTTCATACATTTCACTTAAGGCATTCCACAGGTCAAATGCAGTTTTATATCCTTTAAACCCACTTAAAATAGAATTAGGAAGTGCGGCCTGTAGAGTCCAGTATGCCTTATGGTCAAATTCAAGAGCAGTGTAGTCAGCTTCAACATATTTATCTAATGGCTTAGGTATTTTGACTTCTGCATCATCAGCAGATGAAACCATTGGTGAGTAGGGTCCTTCAGTGAAAGATTTCCAAATACGACGGTCCAAAATCCTAACAAAACCTTCCATCCTGAGTTTCCAGGTACCAAAGATAAAACAAGGAAGCTTGTAAAGTAAGCAAGTAAAGTATCGACTTTGAAGCACAGAAAGTCTTCAAAGTGAGAGCCAAAGCTCTGATACCACTTGTAGGATCGTTATTAGTTATGAATAAACTAAAACTAAGCCCTTTACTTGCAAATATAACCCTGCGGAATTAAAGTTATATTTCACTTTACATAAGCGATATTAAGCTCTTGTATAATGTAAATGCTTGATTTGCAGAATAGTAAAACAACGATATATCGAATATTCAGCACTATTTGCATTAACTCAAAGCTACACTATTACAAGTGATGACCGTGTTAGTAAACTAAGAGATTACATGCTATATATAGTGCTGATGAGATCAATGACAACCATTGATCTCATGCGATCTAATCTAGACCGTAAACATAAAAGTCAAATATAAACTACCAAAAGAATAAACATCGACAATCGGAATGACTTGCGTGTTGGCAGCAACAATCTATTTTAGGAGAGCGGCTTGAATCAGATTTAGAAGCATACGAGAAGCTTTTGCAGGATTGGACTTCTGAAGAGACTTCTCAGGAAAAGTCAGGTTGAACTCTTTATCTGGTGGATAAACGAGTTCACCCGGAATATTCGCTAAGAAACAAAACTGCTTCTTTCCGCTTGAACTGCCTGTTCCGCTTGAAGTATGAATTCCGCTTCAACTTCAACTTCAGCCGGAACTAGTAAAATTGGCATTTGAGCCGGAAATCTTCCAAGCTCTATTTTTCCTTACATCACCGGTGAAGCCAATGACCCAGCAGCAAAGACACACCGCAAAATCGCTGCAGTAACTACAGGTTACAAATATATTACTTAAATACAACATGACTGCAACCTTTGAAAATGTTATGTTAAAACTTTGCCTATGCCACTGAATTTAAAACTGCATGCCAAGTCAGTAGGTTTATCCCTTAACAAAAGTGGTTTTTTTATATAAAAGTCTCTTACATATGAACTTAAAATTCCTACTTAAATTGGTATGTCAAAATATTGCCCAGCCATCATGTTACTATTACAGTTTGTTTCATGCCATTGTCAAAAGGACCTTATAGATGACTTATGATGCTAAATTCTGCAGATGAACAGCTGTCCTCTCCCAAGAAAATGAAGGAGAGCGAGATAGCCAGCGCATGATAAGTGCAAGTGAACTACTACTTTTGTAAATGAAGGTGCATCTAACCAAAGGCATAGCCCATTATATATCTGCGACGCCTTATGATAACTATTTTGTAGTGGCAGCCTTCATTTGTCTAGAAAACATAACTTTCTTAATAGCCATCAAACATGTAATGGCGTATGGTGATGGCGGATTATGTACATAGGTAGTAGCAACCTAAGGTTGTCTGCACAAGGTCACTTTTACTTCTATCTGAATGGTAAGAACTATTTGTTATGCAGCCATTTCTTTAGAAGTATTTAGAACTTTTGTTATGAATGCTTAGCTTTTGGGTGTGGACTGGCCTTTTGTTATGCATTTCTTTAAAAGTATTTAGAACTTTTGTTGAAGTTCTGCTACCTTTATATAATGCTCTGGATGTTTTGCGTTCGTTTGTTTTGGATTTCTATTAATTAGCTGTTATAGTTGTTATTTGCGATGCTTTGGGTTTGTTAAGTGATTTTATGTTTTTTTGAGGATATTTGTAACTATTTTGTATAGACTTTAGGCTTTGCACCTTTTGGTTTATTTTGTATGGTGTTTTGCCTTTAAACCTTTTGGTTTTTATTTTTAAATTTGGTTAGCAGTTTAGGGTGTCTAAGATTGTCGCTTTTGCAACTTTTAATTTCATTTTGGTATTCTTATATGTGTATTTTGGGGTGTTATTTGGGTATTAAGCCATGAAACTGTTTTGGGTTATTTTTTGGGTTTCTTAATTCTTATTGTTTTTGGTTTTTTCAAATTTTAAGGCTCAAAATTGTTTAGGATGTCTAAGATTGTCCCTTTTTCAACTTTTTTTTTTCATTTTGGTTTTGTTATATGTGTGTTTTTGGGAGTTTTATGGTACTAAGCAAAATGATATACGTTTGATATGACTTTCAATTGACACTCACCTGTTAGCTAAAGTTGAGTTGTAATGGGTAACCTCAAACAATTAAGCTTTGGTTTGGCTTGATTCTTTAAAAGTTACATATGTCATTTTCATGTATTGTAGTCCATGTCAATTTGTTTTTGTTTAAGCAAAATGAACCTAAACATTGATGCAGGGGAGATATCTTTTAGGTAGGCGCATGTCATTTTACGGAAACGGTGAATTGACAATGGAATCACGGTCTCCCACCGCAACGCGCGGGTGGGTAAACAACTCGTATATATATATAGGGGAAAGATCAAATAAAAACAAGATGTTATTGCGGAAACACGAAAACAAATTTTAAAACCTCTATAACTTCCTCATACGTTAATATTTTTTTTAAAAAATTGCACCAAAAGTCTTAAAATTATGTCACCTTTAAATCTGGGGAAACAAATTACACATATAAAATTTCGTGATTTTTTTTTATTATTGCACATGTGCAATAATACGTATTAATTATATTACACATATGCAATATTAACAAAAAGAACATTACTTTTTTTAAAAAAATTTCATGAATTAAAGATAACAGAATTATAAGATCTATGGTACAATTTTTTATCAAAAATATTAACGTATGAAAAAGTTATAGAGGTTTTAATATTATTGCACATGTGCAATAATAATTTTTTATTGCACATATGCAATAATAAAAAAATCTAAAAAACGTTCAATTTTTTTTATTTTATCCAGAATTAAAGATAACAGAACTATAAGATTTATAGTGCAATTTTTTATAAAAAATTTTAACATATGAAAAAGTTATAAAGGTTTTAATATTATTGCATACGTGCAATAATAATAATAAAAAAATTATTGCATCTGTGCAATAATAATTATTTTAAAAAATAATTTTTTAATTTTTTCCAGAACTAAAGATAACATAATTTTAAGGATTTTGGTGCAATTTTTTTTAAAAAATAATTTAACGTATATAAAAGTTATAGACGTTTTAATATTTGTTTTCGTGTTTTCGCAATAAAAATTGTTTTCACATGATCCCTACCCTATATATATATATATATATATATCTTTGTAGGAGAAGGATAAAATGAAAACCTCCGAGTTGGAAACGTAAAAACTAAGCTAAAAATTCGTTTTTTGTTCTGATTTTTTTATGATGACTCTAACTTCAAAAACACACTTTATGAAAAAATAAACAAAACGCCGAGTAATTTTTTTCAAAAAAAATATATTTAAGAACCGATTTTTTTGCAAAAAGAAGTTAACCGGCCAAAAAAGACGTTTAAAATTTGTTATTTTTTAGATGTATTTTTTTATAGATTCTACATTCATTTTTGATGGTTTTGGTGAAAAAAATTAAAAAAGCGCCTAGAGATTTAAAAAAAATTTATTTATAGATTTTGTTACATATGTAAGAAGGCATTTGACATATGTAACATGTAAATGTTACATATGTAACATGACGTAACGTCAGATTTCGGAAATTAAAAAAAAAATTACTAGGCGTTTTTTTTATTTTTTTTCACCATAGGGCTTGTATTAACGCATATAATCACTACAAAAAAATTGAAGAAAAAAAATCGTTTTGTGGTAGTTTTCACGATTTTTGAACGGATTTTTAACGATTAATAAAGCGGATAAATATTAGATTTCGTCATAAAAATCCAACAATATGGAGTTTGATCAAAAACCTCATGTTCGCTACCTGCGGGGCTTTACGAAGCATTTAGGATTCTTCGAAAATCAATTAGACACCAATATGTTGTAAGGATAATGACCAAAGAAAACATTAATAAAAAGAACTGTAGGTTATGGGGATCAAAATACGGACCTCCGGTTCTAGGAACAACACCTAAACCATTGAGACAAAGGGATATTTGTGGTTTATTCCCGTTCGGAAAGGTTTTTATCTTGACCAGCGCGTTTGATCACTTGATCTTGAGAAAACTGAAAACAGAGTTTAATTAAAATGAAACGATGGCAGCAAGGATAGAACCAGCGACCTAGCCTTCAGTACCCCAACACCCAACCATTGCAACAAATGAAACTTTGTGTTTTTTTTTTATTATTCTTATATTTAACATATTAGTTCACGCGTCATCTCCTCCGCCCAACAAACCCTAAACCCGCCGGAATCTCCATGAATATAAACAAAAGCTTCTGAACTACAAAGACGGTTATACGAAATCACGATTGATGCTAAGCTCTTAAGCATACCTCGGTTTAGGAATGATGACAGAACCCTAAGACGATGATGGTGACTTTCACGTCCGATGATGAGGATAGGTCAAGGCTGGACATGCAAATGGCTTAGCGGATACATTTCCGATGATAAAGACCTCAAGAGCAAGTGTCGTATAAAGAACAAGTCAGGAATGATGCAGTTGCGGATGGGCAAGACGCAAGTGCATCCAACCAGCTTATGAAGATGCGACTATAGTAGCTCTATAAATAGCTCGCTTATTCATCAGTAATGTAACTTTCAGTTCTGGAAAAACCACACATTCACTGTGTGTTTTTCCCCAATTGTACTCAAATATAGCAATTTCAATAAAACAATCAATTCATCTATTATTCTTCATTACATAGCTTGTTCCTAGTTGAATTATAATTTCATATCTACATACGGTGTGATTTTGTGGTTCATCAATTGGCGCCATCCGTATTCTCAGGGATTGGTGAAAAATGGAGAAGCAATCGGATGAATCAGTAAAGAGGAAGTCAATTTTTGATCTAGGAGGATCACCGAAGAACATTCTGAGCTCGAAAGGATCAGCTGGAAAAATCGGTGAAAAAGTTCCGATGTTTCCATCACTTAATCGATCCGATGATAATCCGTATTCAGATCATGATGATGCTGATGATAATGTTGATACGAATGATGCCTTGGTTGCCTTACGAGGCTTTGATCGTGATTTTCTGTTGAGAAATTTGCAGGTTTTGAAACAATTACAGGATAAGGAAAAACGGGAGAAGTGGTTGCAGGAGGTCCGCGCAACTCTCAAATTTACTCCAGAAAAGGATTCTGGAAAAAACGATGCTCAAAAGGATCTAGATGATCTTCTAAATGAAGATCGTACAACTGCAAAACAGACAAAATCATCAGGTATTGATTTACAACTTTGAATATGTGACTAAATTCGTTTTTGAAAACATTGGATCGATATACACATTTTGGTTCGATAAGGCTAACTTGATTTGATAATTCAATCACTAATGATCAATTGTTGATTTGATAATTTGATATATTTTGATCTCTATGATATGATAATGATTTAATGATTGCGTGAAATCCTTACGAAGGGATAAACAATTGAGGATGGTTTAATGTAACACGAAATCTGGAAATCCGTTGAATACCGGATGAAGATTTGAAGATTCAAAGAGGATTCTATGAAGATTGCCTATGAAATCTGGAAAACTACAAGAACAAAAATTAAGGCGGGAAAAAATTTCTTCAAAATTTGAATCTTCGATACTTCAAAGGCACACTCCTGAGTTGAGTTGTAAAAAAAAAAAAGAAGAGAAAAGGACATGGATATACACTTCCGAGTAAGACACACGTGCGTCGGAAGTGGTGTCGATATGATCTCTTAAAAGTGGATACTAAGTTGAAGACTTCCGAGTAAGACGTACGCACGTCGGAAGTAATTATGATAGTAAATGAAGACTTCCGAATAAGACGTACGCGCGTCGGAAGTAATTATGATAGTAAATGAAGACTTCCGTGTAAGACGTACATGCGTCAGAAGTGATTATAATGAGATCTCTTGTGAAGTAGATGCTATGTGACACTTCCGAACAAATTACACTTGTGTTGGAAGTGTCACCCTGAAAGACCACATATAAGAGGCAAATATGAGCAATTCTAAAATAAAGCTGTAATTGCTATGGTTGAATTGTAACATTAAGACCTTAATTCTCAAAAAAGGCATTGATCTTATTCTGACTTATGGATTTTATGATACCAGGAACGAAGGATGTTTTTGTCCCTTATTTTCCTGCTTCAATGCAAGAGCATTCTAAGTTTCAAGATTGGATCGAAAATGCTAAGTTCCCAACAAAGCTGAAAATGCCAACTTCCATAAAAAAGTATGGTGGACTAACAGATCCTGATGATCATATATTTGATTTTATCACTGATGGGAGGCTTGAACGATGGTCAGAAGAAACATGGTGCCACATGCTGGTACAAACCTTTACTGCACCTGCAAGAGTATGGTTCGATGCACTTCCAAATGCACAGATAAGTGGTTTTGAAGACCTAAGGACGAAATTCCTAAGGCAATTTAGCCAGCAACGGAAGTGCACAAAGGAGGTGACGTAAGTACATAACATCCGAAGAAGGAATGATGAAAGCCTTGAAAGCTTCGTTATGCGCTTTAATAATGAAACTATGAAAATATCTGGTGCACATGATCAATTACGCATATCTGGCTTTTGTCATGGTGTTCGACATACGCACCTGGTGGAAAAATTACACGAGGATCTACCTCAGACAATGGAAGTGCTTGTGGATCGTGTTAGGATCTATGTAAAAGGAAGAAGCGCCTCCAGAAACATTCAAGGTGTCAATACCCAAAAACCATCTAAAAAAAGTGGTAATTACCGGAATACAAATGCAAGTGTCTCCACTGCACCAACAAAAAATCAATCCTAGAAAAAATTTAAATCTCAACCCTATGATCGAAGGGGGGAGGGTAATTACGGAGGATACAAAAAGGCATGGGAGCCTAGATTTAATGATTTCTCGTCACTTACGAAAACTCCAAGTGAAATCTTAGCAACAGAGAATGTCCAATTTTCAAAACCCCAAAGGACTTATAACCCTTTGGGAAGTGACATGGGTAAATACTGTGACTATCATAAGGATCATAGTTGATGAGGAATAAAATCCCAGTCGTACGTAAAATGAAATTCTAGACCTCACTTTTGAATTCGTAGAAAGAAGTCAGAGAAGATTATGGTTCAATGAAGATATTATATTGATTGATCGGTTTATACAAACTCAGAATCTAGAGAGAAACACACACTAAAGGTGTAAAATCTCTTCTTGTTCTAAAAGTCCCTTCTATGATTCATGAATGTTCTATTTATACTAACAAACTTGGTTCGCAAGTTCCTTAGTGTGAAGCAGATGCACTTGCTGTCGGCTCCGTCGCAACTGCATCCTTCTGTCTTGGAGATATCTTAGTTTGATTGTCACCTGCGAGTTATCTTTGTTGTTATACTTGCATATCCGATTTTGACCTCTCCTCATCAGTGGTCATGACACAGATAATTGTAGACACTTGCGAGGCAGAAAAAGCCATCAAATCTGGAAAACTATCGCATCTGGTTAAAAATATCAAGGAGGGGCGTCCTCCAACTGTTAAACAAACTGTGATCACAATGATACGGAAAGGATCAAACACTTGGTATCGTAGTGTTAAAACAAAACTTGAGGAAGAAAAATGGAAAAGTCGAGAGATTACATTTCCACCGTTGATTGGAAAAGAATCAAGAGAAGATCCAGTAATTGTGACTGTCGGTATTGCTGGGTTTTTAGTGAAACGGACTTATCTTGATACCGGAAGTGCATCAGAAATTATGTATGAGTATTGCTTCCGGAAGATGGGATTGGATGTGTAACAAAGGTTAAACCTTCATAATTCCACTCTCATTGGTTTTTCTGGAGAAGTGGTACATCCGATGGGAGAAATAACTCTCCCAGTGATCTTTGGTGACGATAAGCTCTTCCGAGAAGAGATGATGACTTTTATTGTGGTTGCAACTCCTTCTCCCCACAATGTCATCATTGGTCGCCCTGGGCTTAAAGTTTTAGGTGCTATAGTTTCAACAGCACATGGACTAGTTCGATTCCCAACTCCAAGAGGAATCGCAACTGTCAAAACAGATGCAGATCCATAAGTAGCCTTGGTTGAAAAACCCTTAACACCGGAAGAAGGTTTGAAGAATATAAAAAATGATACTATGGAGAAAAACAAATGGGTCATAAATGAGAAGTTTTCGGATCAAACAATAGAAATTGGATCACAATTACAAGGAGAAACAAGGAGGAAGTTGTTTCAATTATTAATAAACAATGTGGATATTTTTGCATGGGAACCGTCGGATATGACGGGGGTTCCCAGACATTTTGCTGAGCATAAACTAAACATTTATCCAGGTGTAAAGCCTATTCAACAGAAGCGAAGAATTTATGATCAGGTTCGAAACAATGTGGTTAAAGAGGAAGTGGATAAACTTGTGGAAGCAGGGATCCTTCGAGAAGTACTTTATCAAACATGGGTTGCAAATCCTGTTTTAGTCCGAAAACCTGATAATTCCTGGCGAATGTGCATTGATTTTAAAGACCTTAATAAAGCATGTCCAAAGGACTGTTATCCATTTCCAGAAATTGATCTAAAAGTTGATTCTTTGGCGGGATATCGATGGAAGTGTTTCCTTGATGCATATAAAGGATATCATCAGATCTTTATGGCTGAAGGAGATGAGGACAAAACTACGTTTATTACAAATGAAGGTTTATTTTGCTATAAAAAGATGCCATTTGGATTAAAAAACGCTGGTGCAACTTACCAGCGTCTCATGGATAAAACCTTTCAATCGCAAGTAGGCATAAATCTTGAAGCCTATGTGGATGACGTAGTCATTAAAAGTTCTCATGAAGAAGATATGATCAGAGACATTGAAGAGACCTTTAAAAACTTGCAGGGTATCAATATGAAGTTAAACCCAAAGAAATGTTCATTTGCAATGGAGGAAGGCAAGTTTTTAGGGGTCCTAGTTAATAAAGATGGGATCCAGGCACATCTGAGGAAAGTCAAAGCGGTCACGGAAATGGAACCGCCTAAAACTCTTAAAGATATACAAACTCTAAATGGGCGTTTAGTGGCTTTGCATCGATTTTTATCAAAAGCAGCTGAAAGAGCTACACCCTTTATGAAAGTTTTGAAAGAAAGTTTGAAAGGGAGCTTTAAATGGACTCCTGAAGCAAATCAAGCCTTTGAAGAGTTAAAAACAGCTCTGGCTACACTTCCAACTCTGACTGCACCAAGAGTTAATGAAGATTTGATAATGTATTTAGCGGTAACTGATAATGCAGTAAGGGTTGTACTATTAGTCGAAAGGGAAGATAAAGAACTTCCGATTTACTACATAAGCAAGATGCTAAAAGATTACGAGACCAGGTATCCCAAGATCGAAAAGGTGGTCTTGGCACTTGTGCAAGCTACAAGAAGGCTTCGTCGTTATTTTCAAGCTCATACTGTAAATGTTCTCACTTCATATCCTATTCAAGGGATCTTTAGAAAACTAGAAATGTCAGGAAGATTGATCAAGTGGGCAATTGAAGTAGGACCATTTGACATACAATTTAAACCAAGAGTGTCGATAAAAGGGCAAGTAATAGCCGATTTCCCACGGAAGTGCCAATTGGCACAAGTGTAAATGTCATTGCTATTCCTGAAGTCAAAGAGCAAGTATGGATCTTACATAGTGATGGTTCTTCCAATTCTGATGGCTCAGTAGCAGGTTCGATCAATTATAAAATTATTTCTTCTTGAAAAAGAGACCGAAGTTCATAATATTGAAAATTTTATATATGCCAAATGCAGGCTTGATCTTGAAAAGCCCTGAGGGGGATGAGCTGACATATGCAATTCGCTTCAATTTCTCAACTTCTAATAACGAAGCGGAATACGAGGCATTATTAGCAGGTCTGAACACTCAAACTTATGAGTTTTTGAGTTTTTTCCGATAAAAAATATATATATAGATATGAATGTTCATGGTCTAAAAAATGAAGACCAAAAGTATTGAGTACACATGCATTTGCTCCACGAATGCATGTGGTATACATAAACAAAGCTCATATGCATTTGCTCCATAAAGTAGGGGTAAGATAAAAGGCCTAAACATTGAAATCTATTTCAGGTTTAAGGTTGGCAAAGAAAATGGGTGCAACGCAAGTAACTGCTTATGTAGATTCGTTGTTAGTCGCTAGTCAAATCGCTGGAACGTACGAGGCAAAAGGCAAGTACATGGCATTGTACTTGGAACAAGTTCAAGAATTAATCAAAATCTTCAGCAAGTGTGAAGTCTTACATATTTCTAGGGCTCAAAATAGGAAAGCAGATGCACTGAGCAAGCTAGCCTCTATAGCGTTTGAGCATTTAGCTAAAGAGATTCGAGTGGAATTATTAGAATCTCCAACTGTCAATCTGAAAATGACTGCGGATGTGCAAATGCAAGAAGACAGTTGGATGACCCCAATTATTCAATATCTGACCATGGGCAAACTTCCAAGTGATAAGGAACAAGCCCGTCAGATACGAGTAAATTCACTTCAGTACCAAATGCAAAACAATGTTTTGTATAGAAGAAGCTTTTTGGGACCTTTGTTGAGATGTTTAACCCCAAGTGAAGCCAAAAAAATCGTTAAGGAAGTACATGAAGGCATATGTGACATTCATGCTGGTGCAAAGATGGTAGTTGTTAAAATCATGAGCCTTGGATACTTTTGGCCAGGTATGTACAGAAGCACTTGGGAAGAACTTCGCAAATGTCAAGCTTGTCAAGCACATGCTCCGGTGAGCATGCGAGCAAAAAATGAGTTGATCCCCGTTACGACAGCGTGGCCCTTTCAGAAGTGGGGAATGGACATAGTTGGACCTTTTCCATCAGCAAGCGGAGGGGTAAAGTTTTTATTGGTGGCCATCGATTATTTTACAAAATGGATTGAAGCAAAACCACTTGCTTGTATTTCTGATAAACAAGTCAAAACGTTCGTATGGGAACATATCGTATGCCGATTTGGTTTACCTCTCTACATTATAACTGATAATGGACAGCAATTTGCTGGGAACCCATTTACGAAATGGTGTGAGGAACTTCATATAAATCAGATCTTTACATCAGTTGCACATCCGCAGGCCAATGGCCAAGTAGAAAGAGCAAATCGAAGTCTTGTTGAAGGTATAAAAATGAGACTGGAAAAATATGGGGGTAGTTGGGTCGATGAATTACCACATGTCTTGTGGGCGCATCGCACCATGCCTAAAACTAGCAATGGTGAAACACCATTCAGTCTTGTATATGGAACTGAAGTTGTCATTCCGGCTGAAATCGGAATACCCAGTCATCGTTTGCAAGTACAAGTGGCGGATAATCATGAAGAATTAAGAACCAATCTGGATCTTTTGGAAGAGCGAAGAGAAATCACGGCTATACGTGAAAGCAGATACAAAAAAGAAATGGCAAAATATTATAACGCTAAAGTCAAGACCCAACAATATAAGGAAGGAGAATATGTGTTAAGGAGCAATGAAGTGAGCAGAGAACTTCCTCTTGGAAAAATGTCTCCCAAATGGGAGGGGCCTTATATAATCAAAAAAGCGATCAGAAATGGGTCTTACATACTCCAGCAGCTTGATGGAACTGAACTAGTGCGAGCTTGGAATGGAGTTCATCTTCGAAAATGTTATATGTGAAGTTGCAAATACAAAATTTTAGATGAAAAGATAGGAAATGTTGATCCTTATGTTCTTGTTTCTGCATTTATGATCTTGTAACAAGTTTGATGAAGAATAAAATACTTTTGCTTCTAGTACTTACAAAGACCTATGGAGATACTTATTTCATTTTATATGAAAAAATTATACAAATGCTTGATCATTCTTATGCAAAATATTAAGTATAAATGTTTGCTTAAAAATGCTGTGTACATAAACACATGCATATGCTACACAAATGATTTCTTTAAATTGTACGAGATTCACACGTGATATGCTTCACTTTCTATGATATGGTTCATGAGTCATTAGTGGGTGCATTTAAAAAGTATTACATACCAATACCTTAATGCAGTATCGCTGTTATTCCTTTATTTGCAAAGGGTAACCCAAGACAAAGTAAAAATGCTTTTCTTGTCCTCAACTGTCTCACTGATAATTAAAAGAGTGCATGTTGGGAAGAGGTGATCAGGCCGGACACCTTGTTAGTACAATGGTTGCTAACAAAAGCCCAAAAGAGAGATGGCCAAACTTAAGTGGACAAAGGTATGCAATGATTATCAATAAAAGGTCCAACATAAGCTCTCCGAGGGTCACAAGTGCTACTTAATAGTTAATATTATGAAGTGGTCTTGTGAGTTGATCATTCAAAGAAAAAAGATCAACTGAGCCTTACCAAAAGATGTAAGGACTTTATATACCACAAGGAAACGATTTGTATTCGAAATAAGAAATATTTAACTTAAAAAGTGGTATTGACATTATGTTGTTAAAACCCTTTGAAGATGGACGCATTTGATAGGGGGGAAACGCATATGACAGCCTTCTTTAAAAGTTAATGATTTTATTAGAATCTTATCAAAGTACTTGTGAAGGAGAACTCATGAAGTTGCTCAAAAGCTTGTAAGAAAATATTTCACAAGATTAAAAGAGAATGCGAAGAATCGAATGATAAAGTATACAAACGATTCGAAGCATAAAAGGTTGTGTATGATCATTTTGCAACTGCAAGTGCAAATAATAGTACACTTCGTTCACAAATGATATATCACAAATATAATCAAACATGACTCATATCTTATGAACCATAAGAAGATAAAATGTCCAAACCCAAGGAAGAAAGCAGATAAAGCAAGCATGCATATGCATCACCATATATGCTAATATAATCGAAACTACATACAGTTGCAATTCCGACAACATCCATAGTTAAAAGTACTAGAAAATGTCAAATGCAGGATCAAAAGTAAATTGTATAATGCCACAGCATAAGTGGACTTTGGGAAACGATTAGATTGTTTAACAAAAGATCATGGTGGATAAAAAGATCAGTTACCAGTGGGATCAGAAGCATCTGCCTTTGAAGATGAAGGAGCATCAGCCTTTGGGGGAGCAGGACCTTTCGGTAGCGAAATAGGTTTCAGCATGTCCCTCATTATCTCTATGTCATTCAGGCTCAACTTCGAAACTTCATCAATGGAATTGAACGTCATTGATTTTAAGGCATCTAACTGCTTCAACAGCTTCTCACTGGCTTTTTGATCAAATTATTTGAAGGACATGAAGTTGGCTTCACCCTTCACAGCATGTGCTAATCCACATTTGATCCCTTCATTATAGCCCATGGCATTGGCAGCAGAGTTAACTTTGAGGGTCATGGGAATCATTTCAGAATGCACACGCTTGGCTACCAAATCAAAACCTTCTTCAATCAACCACTTGCGTCTTTCCTGCACAGATGCTATTTCCTTTTGCATTTGCTCCCTTTCTTCGGTCAATGCTTTAACAGTTTCAGCAAGGGCAGCATTTTCTAAAGGATGAAAGCGCAAATGTTAATAATGATAAAAGGTATGCAAGCGCAAGTGGGAAGGTGCAAAAAATGAAAAGGATACAAGTTATACCTTTGTTGACAGATTCGATATTTGCATCACATTGAGAAGTGATCTCTAGGCATGGTGGTGGTTTGATCATCAAAAATTTTCTTATGATCCAGGAACTGGCTCTTGAAAGCCATTGCATCATCTTGTGCCTGCTTGAGATCCCTTTCGTTTCTTGCTCAAGTGACATTAGCTTTCGATTCTTGATTGTAAAAAGCTCGATTTTCGCGTGCAAGTCATTGATCTTCACCTGGTCACTGATGGAACCAAAATAGGCCTTATGTGCCAACAGTTTCTTGGTTAACTCCTCCACTCTCGCTTCAGCAATGATCCACCGGCCATACATATCCGCTACTAAACCCTGCTGCTTTGCTTGTGCAAGCATGAATTCATTTGAAAAGGCCTCGTTAGGGATCTGCTGAAGACTGAAAATGTCAGTGGGAGTACTTCCGAGAAGGGCGATCTTCTTTGCAATTGGACTTTCCGTGCAAGTGTCACCATTTTTAACTTCCCATTGGGGGACAAAGGCTGCATTTACATCAACGGAATCGAAACCTCTACCGGTATTGCTTCTAAGAGTTATCAAATCTATTTCCTTCTTCAACCATTCAGAGGTGGGAATAGCAAAACTGGGAGCATCCCTCTGCGAAGAAGAGGATGCATGAGCTAAATTGGCCAAAGTGATCAAAGAGGTGGTACCTTTCTGCAAAATACTTACGTCAGAAAAACCTGGATCTAGTGACACATCAGGTGAATTCAATAAATAATCATCAATATCAAAATCATCAGTAGAAGGAGGGGTTACCACATCATCAATTGTTGTCTGCACACCCTCTCCCAGTTGAGCATTAACTTCAACAATCTCCGTAGAATCGGAAGTGATTTCAGTAGTTTTGCAAGTGTTTACCTTGGAGTCATGGGGGGAAGATTGCAAATTCCAACGAGGAGATTTTCTATTTCGTCACTGCAAGACCACTTGTTTCCTTTGTAACAACTGCTTTTGCGGATCTCATGATCCTGCTTCCTCCCTTGGGTGGTAATGATGCTTTTGAAGTCACATTAGCATGACCATCAATGATCTCCTTGTTCTTACCTCTGAGGGTAATCTCACCACTTCCACCAGCACCACTCTTGGTGATCTTCACAGTATCAGCAACATCACCACTTATAGGTTCGGTTTCCTGTATTTTTTCAGAATCAGCAACTTCCGGTTGCACGTCCATTTGAGATTCAACTTGGTCAACATGTGTTTCTTCAGGACGATAGTCCAAGAAAGAACTGACAGTTTGCCGAAGAAACGACATAGACCCATCTTCCATAACTTCTGCGCTTAGATCAATATCATCAAAACTCTTCAACTGCATCGCTTCAAAGAGATCCATTTCTGCAAAATAATGAAAAAAGAGCTTGTCAAAAAACTAAAAAGATATTTTAAAATCAGGATCGCAAATGATGAGAGGGTAATTCCTTACCCTTCCCATGATTTCGTCAGAATCGGCCACAGTTCAGGAGTAAACCAAGCCCTACTCATTCTACAAAGAAGAAGAATGGCTTCTGGAAGTTCTCAAATGGGGCTTGCACAAGACACTAACTTATCAAAGAATTCCTGACTATAATCACCGTCGTTTGGATTTGGGTCATGAACCACACCCTCAACATCTCTCCATTCCATTTGAATGGGAACACATCGATCATCGATATAAAAGAATTTGGATTTCCAAGAACGAGGGTTTGGTGGAAGATGAGTACTAATTCTCTTAACGGATCTCCTACGTTCAAAGGTGTACCAATCACCAGCCATTGTGATTCTATAAAAAGCCCTAAAAAGAGTGACACTTGGTGATACATTGACAGCCCTACAAGTAGCCTCAAAATGGCTTAAACGAGAAAACCCCTGAATATGCATCTGTGAAATGTGGATCTTAAAAAACATCAAAACTCTCATAAGAAACTTGGTAAAGGGGAGACGATAGTTCCCAAGCTTGAACATATCAAAGCAAACCCCAATTTTACCACCAAGAAAAGGGGAAATTGGAGTTTTAGGCAACGAAAGGGTTGGATTCAGTGAAAGCGGCACATTATAACGCTCAATAACTTCATCTAGGTCGCGAGGCGACATAGATGAAAACGAGATGTGCATATTGTGCTTACTCGAATCATCATCAACTCTAACTGACGGGGATGCCATAAAAAATGCAGTAAAAAGCAAAAAGGAAATCGACTGACCTTTAACTGAAATCTCGACAGAGAATTAGGGCTCGAAGTAGAATAAAGAAAGCGACGGTGATGAGAGAAGTAGAGAATGAAAAATTAGGGGAAAGTATATATTTATATGGGGCAAAAATTTTGGATCAAAATAACCGTTTGAATTTAAAAAATTCAAAACAGAAAACTGAAAACTGTCCCCTCAAATTAATCCCCAACTGACACGTGTATTGGCGGGTACAAAAAGTACTCGAGTACAATTCAACATGCAAGACACGCCTGACAAGTCAGTTATTATATACACTTGCAGAAGCGTTTCCTTACAATAAAAACTTTTAAAATACTCTTATGAGAATGTAACGACTACATTTGCAGAAGCGATCTGTTTTAAAAACAAGTGAAATTTTATGATCTGTTATATCCTGATTCACAAGCATTTCCTATTGTGATCTTTGCAACTTAGTCCTTAGTCATTTCTACAAAACAACATAAGGACTAGGGGGACTTGATGACTAGATCTATGAAATCGTTAGGAATGGAGGAAATTTTTTGATCTTTGAAATCTGTGATTAGCACAAAGAAGGGATGTGTGTTACACTCTTTTTTCCTCAGCATCGGTTTTTTCCCACAGGGTTTTTCCGAGCAAGGTTTTTAATGAGGTAACAAGTCTAAAACACATGGGGACCTAGTGAAGATGATCGATAAAATCTTCCAAACTTATCAGAAGTGCAAAATACTCTTAAACTTCTAGTCTAATAATTATTGCTCGAATAATCAATGGACTAGGGGGACTTGATGACGATAGGTCAAGGCTGGACATGCAAATGGCTTAGCGGATACATTTCCGATGATAAAGACCTCAAGAGCAAGTGTCATATAAAGAACAAGTCAGGAATGATGCAGTTGCGGATGGGCAAGACGCAAGTGCATCCAACCAGCTTATGAAGATGTGACTCTAGTAGCTCTATAAATAGCTCGCTTATTCATCAGTAATGTAACTTTCAGTTCTGGAAAAACCACACATTCACTGTGTGTTTTTCCCCAATTGTACTCAAATATAGCAATTTCAATAAAAAAAATCAATTCATCTATTATTCTTCATTACATAGCTTGTTCCTAGTTGAATTATAATTTCATATCTATATACGGTGTGATTTTGTGGTTCATCATTCGACGGCACGAAAAGTTGCGACGAGTGGATGACGGTGTTGCGATATAGCCTTCTTCGGTGATGTGCTTGCTTGGTGTAGTAGGTATCATGGTGGTTTTAGGTGGTTGGTGGTACACGATGGTGGTGAACCGCTCCGAACCAAACTGAAATTATGTGATCGGAGAGTTTGGGTATGAATAAGTGGTCCGCTCTTTGCCGGTATGTTAGAGGGTTTAGAATAGCTCACATGAGGGTTATCAATGAAGGTGATGATAGGTCGATTAAATGGATATGTAACAGACAATTTGATGATCGGAATTAAAGAAAAATACAACGGAAGTTTGATGAACCGAAATTAAGGAAAAATGAAGGTTTCAAAAGGAATTAAAATCAAGTTTTGCTATTTGACAAATTACACCCTCTGATTCCTAAATGTTTAAAATAGCCACCCTCAAATTACTTGTTTTATTTTTTTGTTCTTTTTTCTTATAAACCCCAATTTAATACTTGATATACAATTTTGTAACATAACATTTAATCCACCCCTATTTCTCATAAAATACCGTTTTTAATAACATGTGAGAATATGTAACAAAAATATGATTTCTATAAAAAAATGCCATGAGGGTTTCCAATTTTTATAACGTAACATTTTCCTAGAATGCATTTTTATATAAAAATAAGATAAAACATATTTTTATTCATATATGGTGTCATATGAAATCATAAAACGTCTTACATAAAATCATAGAATATGTAACTCCACATGAACAAATGAAATCATGCACATTGATCATGCTTGCTTAGTTAACAGGTTGACTAGATAATTCCCTGATATTTATTACCTGAGAATAAATGAAATTGTTCGAATTATCAAAAGGGGTCGAGTTACCGACATGAGTATTTGACGCGTGTTACATAAGGCTATCTCCTAATCAATTCCTTTCTCAAGTTTCTTTCTTCTAATCGTAAAAGTTCATATCGGGCCTCTTTGCCCAAAATTACTTTTGAACTTCCGGAAAAGCGAAAAGATCCGGCAGTTTCATTATCCCCTGCGGATATGGATCTTCATCCTCCGTAGATGCGTTGGCAGACTTAGGCTCTAGTATAAGCATTATGCCTTATTCTACATATAAAGAGCTCGAGCTAGGTGTATTACAGCCAATAAGTCTCGGTATTCAACTGGCTAACCAATAGTATATCAATCCGAAAGGGATTGTTAAGGATGTAATAGTTGATGTTGAGAATCTGGAATTTTCAGCAGATTTCATAGTGCTTGACATTTCTGTTAATAAATTACATCCTATCATCTTAGGACGTCCATTTCTGGCTACCGCCAAGGCACTAATCGATCTGGAAGCTGAGCGTGTCACCTTGAGAAGTGGTGAGAATGACGTTTCAAATGCAAACCATTCTCAAGGTGCTTATCTTCAAAGATAAAGAGGAGACCATATGCTTTATGCAGTCCACTAACTCAAAAGAGTCAGTCTCTTCTTTAACTTTATCTGAAATCCCTCAAGGGGTGTCATCTGAACCAACAATGTTAGTTCCTAGCTTCTTGAGTCTTGAACATGTCAACTCACTCCTTGATTTCAAAAACCTAACGATAGAGCCGCCTGACGAGAAGGTGTGGTCATGCCTCCACTCTCCAAAAATCTAAGTGAAGGTGGGTCTGGCTGAATACCCTATAAAAACTTAGCGCTACTTGGGAGGCAACCAAATTTCAATTTCTATCGTTTCATTTCTTTTCATTTTGCTTTCGTAAGTTGAAGTTTGTTAAGTTCTTGTTCGAATTCCATCAATTCAGTTAACTTGCTCAACTGAATTTGTTCTTTCTTGATATTTCGTTGCCTCAATTGATCAATTTTGCTTAAAGATGCACAAAAAGAAGTTTTGTGAAAATTCTGTTTCGAGTATCGTAACGGCCCGTGATGAAAGATTCACCTAACGGCCCGATACGACTCGTTACCGACTTACTTTCGAAACTTAAAAATAGAATTCTCCAGACGACTTTTCAAAACCCTAAATCGCATTAGACGGTTCCTGGGGCATTCTTGGTGGATTAAAGGTACGAATTTCACTTTTCTTCATTATTTTATCTTGTTTTCTAAAAAGGAACAATTCGAAGAGCAATTCTTTTCAAGTTTTTGCTTTTTCTTGAGATCACAATGGTTTCTTTACTCCTGTTGTGTTCTCCTTTCCAAAAAACTTGATGATCATCACACGTGATTCTTAAAATTTTCAATTATGCTCTTTGTGAAGGATTAAGTGTGGGGATGGCAACAAGTTCCCATCCCAATACGCACTAAATTGCTAGTTTTGATCATGTACTATTTTGATCAGAAAAAAATGAATTTTTAAAAACTTTCAAAAACTAGCTCGTAACGACCCGTTACCCCGTAACGGCCCGTGACGACATCCTTTACAGATTGCTTGGTCTAACGACTCGTTAGCCTGTAACGAGCCGTGACGCCAGTACAGTTTCATTCTTTTATATTTTTATTGTCTCTCTATTTTCTCATAGATGAAAGGCAAGCGTCCTGTTGTTGAAGTCACTAATATGAAGAGCCCTGACAAAGAAGCCAGTTCCTCTCGGATGAATCACGAAAAGTCCATGAAACAAGATGATGAAATTGAGGATATGTCAAACTTCAACATCTTGTGTGGAAGACTCACACTCATGGAGGGCGAAATATTAAGGAGGATTGAAGCTCTTACTCGCATCACTTGCGATATTCGGCATAAAATAGATAAGATCGGTGCGATTATGATGGTAGAAAGGATTCAGCATCATGATTTGGATGATCTATATGCAGCTATTGGTGAACCCTCTTCCTCTAATGAATCAGGCATTGAAAAAGCTTAAAGTCAGAATATTTTTTATTATTATCTATCTTTAGTAAGACTTCTTATGTGCCTTGAATTGCTTGTTTCTTATGTTTTGAATGTTTGTTTGAATAATGACATGACAATAAGACTATGATTGATTGAATAAATGGAATGTTTTATCTTTATCTTTATTTTTATTTTTGGGTAAGGCTTTATTTTTTCTTTTTGTGTGTAATGTTTTTCTTTTAAGTCTTGTAAGTTGCAAAGGAATCCAAGACTGAAGCTCTGGTAGGCAAATGATCGGGAAAGCAAGGGTTAATGAAGAAGCCATGTTCCACAATCCTCTAGCAGTCAGGCTCGTCTTTTCCCTTCTCTTTTATCTGATGTTTTGTAGTGTTCTCAAGTACATTGAAGACAATGTACGATTTTAAGTGGGGGGATGGGAGACTCGCCTGTAGTTTGCATGTTTTATTGTGAATTTGCTTAAAAAGTTTCAAAATTTTTCAATTTTTTTTTTGCATGCTAAACTTTTCACACTGCTAAAACATAAGGTATCAATTGATTTTGTGGATCCTAAAGTAGACTTCTTAACTCTGTATGCTAGACCAAAGCAAAGCTCTTTCCATCATCCATTCATTGCTATACAACTCTAGGCATGTATTTTAGACCCTTATGCATAGCTAAGTATTAAGTTGCTTTTTAGGATAGATTAGACCTGATAAAACTTAGACAACAATTTCAGTGTGCGAGTACAAGGGAGGAAGCCTAGAGGATCAACCAGACTTAAGCCCTATTTCCATTCCCTTTCCATGGTGAGATTTTTTTTAGCCTTAATCAAGCTTTATACTCACTAGGAGCTTGAATTTTATGTTTGTATAACAATAGAGAGTGCCAAATCTGACCTACTTCTAGCACTTGACATTTGTATACATTACGAGACTACATCTTACAAAACAAGCAAATATGATAGACGCAAGCCCTAGGATAACCTTATTTTACTTTACACCTTCTTTTTGTCTTATCTACTTTTCTATACCCCAATTACCAAAAATTTCCTTTAGTTTACCCATGTTGAGCCTATATCCATTTTGTTTGATTACCCCAATTAACCCAATAACCTTAGCCTTTTTCCTTTTACCCTGTTTTTCGGGAAACAATCTGGTTATTATGTTAGAATAATCCCAGCAAGAAAAGAAAAAAATGTGATATGTCGAGAAAAAAAATGATTGTGTATTTATTAAAAAGAGAATCTATGAGTTTAAAGATTCTTCTTCAAGTTATAGTTAGAATAAAAAGGCAGTCTACGAGTTTAAAGACTTGTCCTTAGTAGAAAAATAAAAAGGAAATCTATGAGTTTAAAGATTTTTCTTAGTTAGTTAGTTAGTTAGTTTATTTTATCCACCAGATCATGTACACCTAAGTTTCCACATTTGTAAAATCCCAATTCCATTCCCTACACCAACTACAACCTTAACCCTAAAGTCCTCTTGATTTGTAAGTTAGTATAGCATGTTAGTTGATTTATGATCGTTTGTAAAGCCTATAGTAAGGAAAGTCCATGGTGTTGCACATTTGAGAGCCATATAAAGTCTAGTACATCATTTACTAGTTATCCAGATATAATGCCCGAGTGGAGTGTACATTGTGAGTTAGTCTAGTTGGTTATTAAGGAATACTCCCAAGGAAAGAAGTCCAGTGTTTGTTGTCCATGCTTTTCATTGATAAAACTTATTTTGTTTGGTCTATTCTGAAAATGTTAATCCATGTGACTAACTATGCATTTGTTTCTTTAATCATTTGGTGTTGTAACCACCATCCATCACTTCACTTTAAAAGCTTTATTAAGGAAAGTAATGCTGTAGTTAGGGGTTTGCTCAGGGATGAGCAAAGTCTAAGTGGGAGGATGTTTGATATGCTTTAAATTACACATCATTTTATTAGTCAAACACCCATGAATGTTGATAGTTTATGCATTATTTTGGTCTATTTTACCCTTGTTTGCTGTGAAATGTCATAAACAGGAAATTAGAAGGGGGCCAAAGTGATATTTGAGGATTTTACGAAGTTTCGGGGCTGAAATGTACAAGAATCAAAGACCTGACTTTTTCTCCACGTCACAACCCATGATAGCCATCACGGCCCGTTTCAAGGCTAACCGGAGAAACCCTAATCCGTTAATTCATGGCGACGCTCATGACCTGTGACCGTGTAACGAGTCGTTATGCCTGACTTCCGAAACCCTAATCTTTCACTATAAATACCCAACCATTTGGTAATTTCAAGAGGTTACATAATTCGAACCAACCCGATACCTTACCCGGTGACCCGACTCAACTCACCGAGAGAATGATCGAACTCGTGACTTAACCCGACAACCCAGATACCGGTCCGAACCGGCAAACCGACCCGCGGCCCAACCGGCACAGACCGGGTCCAGCCTGCCCACCTCGGCCCAGCAGGTATCCGGCCCAACCGCATCCGGGCCAAACCGGCCCAGCCCTACTCGAAATTTAAATAGGCTTCGGCCCAATCACAAACATTTTTATTTTAATAGTTTTTGGCCCATGAGATTTTTATAAAATAAGCCCACTAGTCTTTTATAGAAATTTTGGCCCACCAACCTACAAAACTTGCCACCTTTGTAGTTATTTATACTTGGACCAAATTTGTAAAAATTATGATTTTTTATAAACCCCTAACCCCTTCATATTTTATAAAAAGCCTTCACCCTTTATAAAATACATGGAGAGTTTATAAAAATTAATCACCTACAATTGACTAGTTAATGAAATTAGGAGCCACATAATCTTAACAACTCACCTAGTCTAGGTTGTCATACAAATGCAAGTTCCCATGTGTTTAAGGTTAACACATTGCTCATTAACCTATGATTAGGCTATAACTAGGAGACCACTCCTTCACTTGTTCTCTCACACCACACAACACAAACCAACACTCTCCCTCCATCCCTTTGCATGAGCCGACTGAACACCACCCAACCCCACCCAACCGCCGCTGAGTAGCCACCGTCGGCGCCTCACTCAGCCGTCGCTGACTCGTCGGAACCCACCACGAGCCGCCACCAGACCACCGCCATCCACCTCTCCTATCGGTTTTTCAAGCCTCAACTCCTTGTGATTTTTCTAAACCCATTTCTTCTATGTTTATCCTACATGCTTAAACACCCAAGTTACTACCAAGTCTTGACAATAAACACAAATCACCTACACTTTGTTTAATCATAAATCTAATCTCTTCTCTATCCCCATTCTTCTATGATCTAAGCATTTCCTTTGGTGTTCTAGGAACTTAAAATTGCCAAGGAAATGGGTGAAACACTTGGAGAAATCTTATGAAAGTATCCATGTGCACCTAAAGATCATATTTGTTATTGTTATGCATTTACTTATGTTTTGATGATCAAGAAGAAACCTTAAATGGATATTATCCATAAACTCATAAAATGAGTAAAAGTTCTTGGTCTAGTGATTAAACGGATGTAAAATGGCCCTAACACTTGAAAAGTGTTAGTTGATTTAAATGGTTAACAAATATACCTAATAAATGGAAGAAACATTAAAATGGGTGTCTATATTCATTTAATTTGTCCTAACACTTGATAAGTATTAGTTGATTTTTAATTTTCTTGTCCTAACACAAAGTGTTAGTTGATTGTTATTTATTTAAATTGTCCCAACACAATGTGTTAGTAGATTGTTATTCATTTAAATGGTCCTAACACTATATGTATTAGTTGATTTAATTATGAATCATATTATGTTAATAAGTGGACTTGTCACATATTAAGATTATGATAAACACATGGACCTCCTAACAAGACTAAATGGCTAAAATGTTAACATATGGAAATTGCTTGTTTTAGTAAAATATAACACATTAAAGTGTTATAAAAGTCTTGCAAGACAAGAATAATATATTTAATTTTTGCTAAAAATGGAAGGAATAAAATTTGACATAAATTTTTGGATTTATTACAAGTTTTAACCAATTAAAGAAATGTTATAAAAATGGAGAATTTTTGTATAAAAAGACATTTGTAAAATGAATATGTTTTATAAAAGACTTTTATAAAAATAATCAAACAATTAGTTATTTTTATAAACCTCTATTGTCACTTTGAAGAATCAAAGTAAACGAAATAAAATTACGTTGCGTAGTAATAAAACCGGGACCATACGGCGATATACGCGAAAACGTAAATGTTAGAGATCTTAAACCAAAACTTCTTATCATGTTTTATTAAAGACAACCTAAGAGTTTATGATAAATAAACTTTTATAAATCCAAGCATCGCCATGTAATGTTTTAAACAACATATTAAAAAGAAATGAATATTTCATACAAATGAAATATTAAACGATTTCGAAATATTAAATGATTAAATGTCGTGACTTAAAATGTATCCTTCAAATGATTTATGTTTTAAAATAAAATGAACTTTAAATAATTATTCTTTGGCTAATAATTATTTATAAAGTTTTGAACTATGATTTAATTAAAGTTCACCAAGAAATGTTAATCATGATTATTTAAAAATAATTATAATTTGCATGATTAACAAATCAAACACATAATTATTTAATTAAAAATAATTATACAAACTTATGAAAATAATAATGAACATTATTATTTCTAAACTCGATGTTTAGTACTTGACTGAACTATAAAACGATAATCTTTTATAATTTTATTGAACATAAATATAAATCACCACAAATGTATTTATTTAATTAATACTATCTAACGGGTTTTCAAACGAATATAAACAGGATTAAAACGTCAAGACTTGACCGGTATCACTTGGGTGACTTATGTTACTCAATTGATTGTAGACCTTATGCAAATGCCTATTTATTTATTTATTTAGGGCATTACTTGCTACCGTTCCTGCACTGTTTATTTACCGCCTACCTGCTGATCCAGTGAGTTTCACGACCCATTTTCTTTTAACTGTTTTATACTCTTGGGAGAGAAACCATGAAAAGTGATAAATGTTTTTTACTTAAATTTATGGTTTATCTGTTAGCCGTATGACTGCTTGTTCTCTTACTGATTGCCCAATTATGGTACATTATCGTTATGAAATGATGTGATGTTTTTATGAAATTTAAGACATTATGATTTTCAAATGTAAGACTTTATCGTTTCCACTACTCTTTCCGCTACAATGAAATGATGTGATGTTTTTATGAAATTTGAAATCATTAGAAGTCGTTCTATGTATTCGCGACTATGATTCCATCTCGCTCACACCCAAACCCGTTGACCGGGGTGTGACAGTATGTCTCTATGTTTGTTCGTGAATCTTAGCTTCCATGTCCTTGGGTAAAAGGAATAATGCAATGACTAAGTATACTGCATATGCTACGGCATGTAATTGGGTTATAAGTTATAAGTCTATCATGGTTAGTCAGAATAGGAATGGTCTATGGTCCCAGGTCTTAGATCATGTGTTTAGTGTCCTATAGCTAGGTCATTAATTCGTGGATACTTCATTATGGCTGTGGTTATAATTGATTATTTATGAGTTTAGTGACTATAAATCCATTAGACATTTACTATACAAATATCAATGTCAGGTCTAGGTAATGCATGAATAGTGATCAGTCTTAAATGATATCTATTCTTTATTCTGATATTACATCTATTTCATTACTGCTACCATCAATCTGTTTTCTTATTTTCTTTCTAACAGTTATTAGGAATTATGACAGAATCCTAATGATGATAATTAGGTTTAGTTTGATTACACCATTGCCTCCTTAGGTCGACCCTGAGTTGCTCTTTGTGCTACCATACGATAGGTCCGCTTTCCTATATATGCATGCGTAGTTATAAGATGATTTAGGTCTATAAATCTAAAGGTCATATTTGCATATTTATATATATATATATATATATATATATATAGGTGAAAGTTAAAATACAAATTAGAAATTCCATGCGAAGCGTGCGAAGGGAGGAGAGGCCGACGCGTGGCATTTTCTTTCTGGATGCGGAGGGGCATTTTTGTCAATTTAAAGTTTGTTAATTAAAATAGACGGTAGATTACGTCACAACGTTTGTTTTTAATTATGTATCTTTTGAGTGATTGTTGTAAGGTGTTTTATATCGATTTTCTTCATGCGTCAAAATAGAAACAACATGCGTGATTATAGAAAGTCAATTTTTTTTTTAACTTATATTCATTTTTTTCCTTTTTGTAAGAGTTTTTCTGTTTGCATTATTTTATTTAATAATTGCGTAATTTTATTTTATTTTATTTTTTTTTGTTTTTGAACTTACAAGTAATAATGGTGTATTTCAACATGCGTGAAAATACAAGTAATATGCGTGATAATAGAATCTCAAATTTTTGAACTTATGTTCATGTATTTTTAGCGGGAGTCACACACAATTATAGTGTGCGTAATAATGGTGTATTTTATTGTTTCACTTGCGTATTTTTAAGGTTGATTTTTTTTATAGAATCATTGATAATGTTTAAGTAGTTTTGTTTTAGTTTTTTTTACTAGAGTTTTCGTAATTTGATATTTATATTTAACGTTTTTTTTAATAATTATGTAATTTTATCTTTTGCGTGATTAGTTTATAGTTTGCGTAATTTTAAATCGAATTATTTTTTCTATAGTACTGGTTAGTATTTTTTTATGAATAATCATTTTTTGATGTGTTTTTGATTTTTGTTAATGTGTATAAATTAAAGTAAACATAAACCAACACAAATGAAGAATAAAATGAAGAAATACAAAGATTATTATTATTATTATTATTTGATAACAGGATACATTCTATTGATAAGCTTGTAAAAAAGACATTTTTTTAACTCAAGAGAGGCACTCATAGCCTCGAGTATTTTGTTTATTGTTTCCATCTGCTCCATATCCGTTTTCTCCTGGTCTAGCATGAACAAACAGACAATGTTTTCAAGTGAATTCTTTAGCAGACTGCTTATCTTCTGCATGATTTCGTCCTTGGCTTGCGTGTTTTCTTGGAGGTTTTCGAAATTTTGTTCGAGGACGTCTATCAGCAGTTTCTCCTTGTTGTACTCCAGAATTATTTGCCGAGTTAGTTTCTCCTTGAGCGCGTTGTTGGTGGCTTCTGTGGTGTTGGAGGAAGATGAAGACATTTTCCGTTATCTGTGTTTTTGTGATTTGATGTTTAATTGAATGAACTGTGTTTGCGTGAATTCAAAATGCAATCGAGTGCGTAGTTTTATAGACGATGGATGATGAGATTCGCGTGGTATTGAATGCCATTAAATGTGTCACCTGCTTTTTTATTTATTGCCATGTTAATGGGGACGGTTGGGGATGTGAAATGGAAGCGATTTAACTTTTTTATTTTTGAGTTAATTATGTAAATTTTTTTAATACTATCCAACGTTTGATTTTCCCTCCATTTTTCTGTTATATATATATATATACTAGTGGAGTACCCGCGCGTTGCGCCGGGCGACAATTTATAAAGCGTTACTCGTCTTTTGTTCGCACATTGCTGTCACGCGGCAATTTACAACGTGGTATTCGTTTTCGTTAGTGTGATGCGGTGTGGCAACAATTTACAACACTATACTCATTTTTCTGTTTGCATGATGCAGCGGCGGCGGCAATCAACTGATGTGGTATTTTTCTTTTGTTAGTTATAAATCCTTTCGTGATATATTGTATCGTGCGTTTGTTAGTTTCTAATTCATAATATATACACTTTAAACTATATATATATAGGGGAAACCCGCGCAATGTGGCAACGACAATCAACCAACATGGTACTTGTTTTCTTTGTCTTGAGGGTAGGGAGTAAGTTTTAAATCTATATGGTTTGGTTTGGTTTGGTTTGATTTGGTTTGGTTTTAAGTGTTTATTCATGTTTCTGATTTTCTTTCATCTTTTACAATGTTTTATAAAAGTAAAAGTCACAAAAGAAATTAATATGTATACTAAACACAAAAAGATACTAAATCTCAAACAAATCTGTATGGAGAAGATAAACAGTTTTAATCTTCCAATAAGTAAATCATGTCACTAAACCATCTCTCTGTTTGTGCTTTGTGCATTGTTACTTCAAAAATGTTAACTTATGATTTACTAACCTTTATTATTAACTATAATTTTCATTTTCTTTTCAATTTCTTTTATTTTTGTTTAATGTTAGTAGTAGTATTATCATTTATATGAACTATTATTATATTGATTATTATTAGCAAAATATTACTATGTTTATTATTGGTTCGTAATGACTTCATGTCAAATTTTGTATTTCCTTTATAAATTAAAACAAAATTTTATATGAATAACACTCACTTTTCCAACCAACCTAAATAGAGAAATCATAAATCAGTAGTAATGATGAACTAGTAGTAATGATGAACTGAATCTAAGGTTGGGTAGAGGGTTAGAACAGTAAAGAGTAACAAAAACACCAAAAAAAAAATAGAGACATGGACATGAAGCCCACAAAAAAGTTTGAAAGCATGCATTCCCTTGATAGTAGCAGAGAACGAAACATGAAAGGTTGTAAAGGAGGCACACATAAGCTTCCTTACCTACTACAAAAAAACAAAAGAAACTAACCTTATAAAACTAATACCACCAAGAGATTAACACTCAAATTATCAGACCCTCACGAACCTCAAATGGACGAATTTGCACAGAAAACCAACCCATCGAGAAAATTTCGAATAAGAAATCAGAAATAAGAGCAAGGAGAAAAACAGCTAATATCACCTTTATTTGGTGCACCTTGCACCTCCTATGTGCGCTTTGCGCTTAAGCATGATTTTCAAAAGTGGTTGTGATAGAATAGAGAAAACAACAACACATAGATGTCAAGGAAAGCTGAATTTTCCTCGGATAAACATAGGTATCGCCCTCAACTCCTCAAGTTCTGCCATAAATGCCGTATAACAGGTGGCAAAGATCTCATGTATACACATCTAAAATTCTAAAAAGATATCACTTCCCATTAATAAAGCATAAGGTATGGTAACCACATATACTACAATACTAAAGATAAACCTCCACTAAACCAACATTCTGGGTTGAGCGAGACTCCCATCTGTTGAACTGTGCGCCTTTTCACAATCCAAACACCCAAACAGAGACACACGAGATTCAGAGCCTGTCAAGGAAATATTTTCTAGTCCTTCTCGAGTGCAAGGGGTGATCTGACAAAAAAAATTAACATGATAACTTTCAAATCACAAAAACTTATAAACAGCATTGAGAAAACAACTTAACATAGTTCATAATTAACTGTTAATTAAAGACGCTAAAACTTACAATAGGACCATCATCACGGCCATTGGCTCCCAGTAGTTGAGAACCGGGTCTATTTATTGCACGCATAGGCACACATGTGAAATAGAATAACAAGAGGGCTGTAAGTTCAAAATTTTTCTATATCATGTATTATCAAGCAAATGGAATTAGGTTATATACAATTAATTTGTAGCTTTGCTTGTGGCCAATGAATTCTAAAAGAAACCTTATCACTCAGAAGCATGCACCAAACCTACATATATATAATCAACCACATTTTATAGACAACCAAAAAGACCATCTATGATTTATCTGCACTGACGTAAGAAAAAATAGTATGACTAATCTGTACATCATACTCTGGTTTCATCAACAGATCGCTGTCTGCTCCTGTAAGTTTAAAAGTTTTCTCAACACTTCACATAGGATTTGTACTAAAACACATGAAAAGCGTTATTTAAATTTTAAAAAGAAGCATTCTTAGATATGCATCAAAAGACTTCAAAAAATGAAGATTCACAAGCTTCATCAACATACCGTTTAAAAAAACACAAAGGAACAAAAAGTGAGACTCACCCATCTATTGGGGCATTTGTGGCAACCAACTTCACAGGCAACATGGGCGTGCCACAGTAACCCAGAACCTGAAATATTTAGGCACAAAACATTAAAAACGGGCCACTGTTAAATGGGTCATTACTCAGCTATGGGAGAACTGGGCCCTGGTTGAGTTGAATCTAAAATAAGTCTAACAACCCTGCAAATAAATCTTATAAAAACTCAATTTCGCCACGAAAAAAAACTTTGAGAAATAGAAAGCTATCTTATGGTGTAGCCATAAATGCAAACACCAAACCAAGAAAAATATTTAGTAGCTCTAAAGTAAATGATGACAAAATAAATATAAAAAACAAAAGACACCCTCTCATTGTTCAGACTAATGATCTACTTGACGAAAATACTACATATGTAATGATCATGCATATTAATTCTAAAACTCACTTACAGCTAGTTCATTTTATTTCTAAGTTGAAACCCATACAAAATTCATCCACATTATTAACATAATGGAGATGTTCATCCACATTGTAACCCATACAAAACACTAATGGAGATGTTCATACACATTATTAACATATCCAAACAAAATTCATCCAAATGCTTGAGTTTTGAAAGGGGTGTACCGTGTAGTCAATATTCATCCAAATGCTTGAGTTTACACTAAGGGCATGTCAATTTAGTTTTGACTTTTAAACTTGAACTTGAAAAACTTAGATACATTGATGTTTTCCAAATTTAGTTGATGTTTTCCAAAACTTAGATACATAATATTAAGATAAGTAAAGAAAGACAAAACTTCTGCATCAAATTTAGTTGATGTTTTCCAAAATACAAACCCAATGAACTTAGAAAGTATGGTTCTAGTAAACATTGAAAACATATTGTTTTTCCTTTCCTTTTAAACTTGAGAACAGATTGTTTGAGCATAAGGTTCATTAACTCATGCTATTATGTTTGAACAGTAGCTTTATAAAATTATTAATAAACATCTCTGTTAATAACAAAAATAATTGTTGCAAGTTGTATTTCAGCTATTATGCCTATTAAGAAAGTCCATAATTTTATTTAACATTAGTGAGCATACAACTAAACAGAATGTTGGTTTCTGTTTCTGCAAACAAAATGTTGGTTTGATGTCTTTTACCTTTGTTAGCATGTTGGTTTGTATTGCTGAAAATCTAAGCAGAATGGTACATGCGCATGTAATTAGTAAAAATGTAAATTTGTTTCTAATGAAAACAAAAGATGCACTTCTACTTTAATAACAAAGGGGCTGTTAATCCAAAACAAAAGTCAAGTTCTTACTACCCGATATCATTATTATCCAACTCTAGTCTACACAACTTTTGTTAAAATAAATTCTTACTGTATATACACATCTTTTGTTAAAAAAATTCTTATGTTATATGTTTATATCTACATATCTGTTGGTTGTTCCTATATATGATCGTTTGATGAATCTGTTGGCTGTTACCAGTTTCTTCGAATGATGTAATCCCTTGTTACCACTACAACTGATGCCTATGGTAACGGTCAGTTTAGGGTAAGTCTGCGGGACATATATTTTAGCTATACTTATATTTCTTTGATTATTAAAGGACAGCAGTCACCTCTAGCCACTGTAAAACAAATATTAAGGGACAGCAGTCATCACATGTTGATGTTCGTTAGAGTTTACAATGTCTTTTGAAGTCTACATCATCTTTAACCTGTATATCAAACTAATAAGCTCATACCAAACTCAGATTAGTTAAACTCACTTTGAATAAAAAGTTTATCAATCAAACTAAAAAGTTCAGTATTATACAAAGTCAGACTTGAGAACCAATTTTAAACCGATTTGAGAACCAAAATTAGCAGACCACTATTATACAAAGTCAGATTTGAGAACCAGTTTTAAACCGATTTGAGATTATTTGTTGGAAGGCAAGAACACTTAACTAAAAGAACGTTGTAAAATAAAGGTACCTCAAAAACAAACGCAGATTCAAACAAAAACAAATGCCTTAGCAAATACAGTCTTCAATATGATAGACAATTGATATGCTTTGTAAAACTGATGCATTAAACGGAGGAAATACAAGACTTTAAATAGGGAAAATACTCAAAGCAAATACTAAGCTAAACAATAGGAAATACGTTGAACAAACTTAAACAAACAAAGCAATAAACTCGGGCAACTCTCCAACGTTCCTCCAACGTGTGATTGACCCAGAAACCAAACTTCAGTAGCAAGGAATAGCTACGTGGCATACACATCAGCATGTACGTAGGAAATTAACCTCTTTCATTCCCTCCCTCAAACTTGACTTTGATCAAATCAAGTTTGGTCTTCAACGAACACATACCCATCTTGTCCCTCAGTCTTGCAAATGTAGCTCGACCCAACGGTTTGGTGAATATGTCAGCAACTTGTTCTCTTGTTCCGCAGTGTCTAATCTTGACTTCACCATCTTTGACCATGTCCCTCAGAAAATGGTATTTCACAGCAATATGTTTGCACTTTCCATGAAACACCAAATTTTTTGCTAGTTTTATGGAGGAGGTGTTGTCACAATACATCACAGGACTATCATCAATCTTTAACCCGAATTCTTCTAAGACTCTTTTCACCCAAATTACCTGACATGCACATACAGTGGCTGAGACATATTCGGCCTCAGTTGATGACAAGGCCACTGTTCCTTGCTTCTTTGATAACCAAGTTATTGCAGCTTTATCCCAAAGAAATACATAACCTGATGTGCTCTTCCTGGTTTCTTTATCTCCTACAAAATCACTATCAGCATAGATATCAAGTACCCCTTCTCCCTTCTTTGAGTACCAGATCCCAAAGTCCAGAGTGCCCTTCAGATATCTTAAGATCTTCTTTGCTGCATTGAGATGACTTTCACTAGGAGTGGCACAAAACCTGCTAATGAAATTCACTGCAAATTGAATGTCAGGTCTGGTAATTGTCATGTACATCAGGCAACCTACAATCTGTTTAAACAAGGTGGGATTCACTCTTGTGGCATTAGCAGAGTAAAGATCACACCCTGGAGCCATTGGAATCATAGTAGGATTGCATTCAGCCATTCCAAATCTCTTCAACAATTCTTTAGCATACTTCTGTTGTGACATATGAATTCCCTCACTGTTTTGGACAACTTCAATGCCCATAAAGAATCTCATCTTCCCCATATAAGTCATTTCGAATTCTTTTATCATAGATCTCTTAAACTCACTTATCATATCTTCATTATCTCCTGTATAGATCAAATCATCAACATAGATGTTAAGAAGTAAAGTATTACCAGCCTCATCCTTCTTAATGAACAAAGTATGCTCATTATCACTTCTCTTGAACCCAGTTTCCAGAAAATAGCTTTCTATGCGATTAAACCAAGCTCTTGGAGCTTGTTTTAATCCATATAGAGCTTTGTGTAATCTGTAGACTAGATGCTCTTTTCCTTTCACAGTGTAGCCTTTTGGTTGTTGAACATACACTTCCTCTTCAAGCTTTCCATGAAGAAAAGCCGACTTGACATCCATCTGAAGTATATCCCATCCTTTGTATGCAGCATAAGCTATCATCATCCTGATGGTGTCTAATCTGGCCATAGGAGCATAAATTTCTTCGTAGTCAACTCCTTCCTCTTGGCAATATCCCTTGGCGACCAATCTGGATTTATATTTCTCCACCTGCCCAAGCTCATTCACTTTTGTTTTGTACAGCCACTTTACCCCAATGCATTTGGCTCCATCAGGGAGTTTGACAAGCTCCCAAGTGTTGTTCTTTTGAATAGCTTCAAGTTCTCTGTCCATAGCTTTCCTCCAATGTTCAAGTTTCACAGTCTCTTCAAAGAATGTGGGATCATATGGTACTTCAACAGCAACATGAGCTTGGTCATCTTGATCTTGACTCAGGTTGGTCACATAGTCATTGAGATAGGCTGGGGTGCTTCTTTTTCTCCTACCCTCCCTCACTTCAGGAGCAGGTTGATCACTGCTAGAACTAGCAGTTGTCTCTTCTTGAACTTGAGGACTTTCTTCTTCAGGTACCACTGGTTCATCATCAGACAAATTTTCATCATTCCAAGTTAGTTCATATTCAGGTGACTTACCTTGATTGTTGCTGGCCCAATTCCATGACTTGTTTTCCTCAAAGATTACATCATTACTAATGGTAACCTTCATGCTTTCTAGGTTCATCATTCTGTATGCCTTGGATTCTTCACTGAATCCAACAAGAACACAAGTAACACTCCTATCATCCAACTTCTTCCTCTTTTCCTTTGGGATATGAACATGCCCTATGCATCCCCAAATTCTGAAGTGACTCACCTTGGGCTTGACTCCCGTCCAAGCTTCTTGAGGGGTGATGTCATTCAGAGATTTGGTTGGACATCTATTTAGAACATAGAAGGTCCATACTACTGCCTCAGCCCACAAAGACTTGGGCATTTGCTTTGCAGTAATCATGGACAAAACCATGTTCATCACTGTCCTATTCTTCCTCTCTGCCACTCCATTCTGTTGTGGAGTGAAGCTAGTGGTCAGCTGTCTTTTTATGCCATGAGTTTTGCAGTAATCATTGAATTCATTTAAGGTGAATTCACCACCTCTGTCAGTTCTGAGCATCTTGACTTTGTCACCTGTCTCAACTTTTACCTTGCTTTTAAACATCTTAAAACAGTTAAGAGCTTCTGATTTCACATCAAGTAGATAAACCCAAGCCTTCCTACTGAAATCATCAATAAAGCTCAATACATACCTTTTTCCACTGTTTGAACAAGGTGTAATAGGTCCACAAATGTCTGAATGGATGAGTTCCAATCTTGCATTTGTCCTCCAGTTGCTGACCTTTGGGATGGGATTTCTGTGTTGCTTTCCAACACAGCAATCAGAGCATACTTCTTCCATGACTTTAAATTTTGGTAGATCTTCTAGCATCTGTTTTGACTGAAGTTTCTCCATGCCAGTTTTGCTCAAATGGCCCAACCTTTCATGCCAAAGTTTTGCCAAGTTGCTGTCATCAGTGAACATACAACTCTCAGCAAACTTGCCTTTTTGGTAATTCTTGTTCAAGAATTGGAAACAACTTGTTATTGCTCATATTGCTTTCCATAATCAACCCTTTTTCTGGATGGAATATTTTGCAGACACCACTCTTGAATAAGAATGACAGACCTCTTTCCTGCAACTGACCAACACTTAACAAATTGTTCTTTAGTTCAGGAGCATAGTATACTCCTTGCAATGTGTATGTGATCCCACACATTTTTACCTTTACATTGCCTTTTCCAATCACCTTAAGTCTGTTATCATTGCCCAATTTAACAGAATGAGAGAAACTTAAATCAAGTTGTGTAAACTTATCTTTGGAACCACACATATGATTAGAGCATCCGGAGTTTATAAACCAAAGTGATCCCTTGTCTCTTTCAGTGGAGATAACTGTGCAAGTGACATCATCAAGTGTGGCCATCAGCATCATCTCCTCATCTTGATTGAATTCCACATAGTTGTTTTCTTCCTTCCAAGTTGGGCATTCATATTGAAAATGCCCCAACTTATGACATTTGTAGCATTCAACAGTCTCCCTGCTGCCAAATGATCTTCCTCTTCCTCTTCCTCTACCTCTGTAGTTGGATCTTCCACGACCTCTTCCTCCCCTTGAACTTGATTCATCATCATAGGTGACCTTGAATATCTGCTCCTCTTCCTTCTCGGGTTTTTTAAACTTCTGTTCATGTACCAGAAGGGTGCTTTGTAACTCATCAATAGTCATTTTAGTTACATCCTTTGATTCTTCAATTGACACAACAACAAAGATGTATTTCTCTGTTAGTGTCCTAAGGATCTTCTCAACTATTTTGGTGTCATCCATGGTTTCACCATTGGTCCTCATTTGATTTCCAATGGTAATAACCCTACCAAAATATTCAGCAATAGTTTCAGAGTTCTTCATCTCCATCACTTCAAAATCCCTTCTTAACTTTTGAAGCATTGACCTCTTCACCCTTGCATTCCCCTGGTATCTCTGCTTCAAGCAATTCCACACACTCTGGGATGTTCTTCTATCCAGAATCTGCTCAAAGGTTGGTCTGTCAATTGCCTCATACAGGTAATGCTTTACCTGTAGATCCTTCATCTTTAACTCGGCAAGAGTCTTCTTCTGTGCATCACTTTGAGCTATACCCACTGCTGGCTCAGTAATCCCTGGATCAATGAGATTCCATAGTTGTTTGGCTCGATGTAGGTTCTCCATAACCTCACTCCAGTGTTCAAAGTGACCATCGAACTTTGGAATCCTTAGCTTATCATCATGCGTAGTAGCCATCGCTCTTATCTCTCACAGCTCTCTTCTCTCTTCCTCTCGTGATCGTGTTTCGCTCTGATACCAATTGATAGACAATTGATATGCTTTGTAAAACTGATGCATTAAACGGAGGAAATACAAGACTTTAAATAGGGAAAATACTCAAAGAAAATACTAAGTTAAACAATAGGAAATACGTTGAACAAACTTAAACAAACAAAGCAATAAACTCGGGCAACTCTCCAACGTTCCTCCAATGTGTGATTGACCCAGAAACCAAACTTCAGTAGCAAGGAATAGCTACGTGGCATACACATCAGCATGTACGTAGGAAATTAACCTCTTTCACAATAGCCATTGTCATCTTCAGAGCGAGAGACCAAAATATACCTCAAAACAAAGAAAATTGGTTGTCAATGAGGGAGCTTCAAAACCCTAATCATAATCATAACACAGACCAGAGTTTTGCTTCAAAATCAAAATCATATCAAAATTGTATAACGAAATTAAGACACTTCAAAATCAAAACTTACTCCAGACCTTTGCAGATGAAGTTGGTAAAAACAAATGGATAAACTGTGAATTTATAGAGTATCTCAATTGATGGCGCATTCGAATTTGAAATTGACGGAGATGCAGTGGCCCAATTAAATCGAACAGGAGTATCGTCATAATTAGATTAAGCGTGAGATGCTCTCAAATGTGTTACTCGAGAGGAGACCGCTTGAAATTGGCCAACCGATGGGAGAGAGACTGTGATGGCGGCAACAGTCGGCAACCAGATGGGAGAGAGACTGTGATGGGCGGCGACCACAGGGAGATATACGGCTGATGAAGCAATCGAGGGTAGAAAGGTGTGCAAAAAGATAATTGATATCCTTTATTACGATTAATTCGGATGACAACCGAATTAACCTTATTTAATTTCCTTATAAATGTTGAAATTGGGTTGAAAAGCTATGCTTTACAGATTGTACATGATGCTTAAAATTGTGTACTTGTCTTAAAATTAAGGAAATTTGATGACGAAAATACCCCCGACACCAATATGCATTATATATAGTAATAGATATATTCTGTCTTTCTTCATGCACATTTCGTACTCGACCCAAATCTCCCATATATCTCAAACCTAAATTCAATCATCTCATCCTTTTAACATAAAAAATGGCTTCTTCTTCATCGAACCCTAACTCTGCGTCTAAATACATAGTCATGCAATCTGTTGAACAAATGCATGCGAAAGAATCAAAGGATGATCGCATAATGTGTAATTCTTTCACCATGATCAGGGGTCTTACTGTCAACAGCATCCAAGCCCACATCAGGATGCTCAAGGAGCTTGTGGATGAGCCGGAGTCCGCGATGAAAGACGTTGCTGCTGAGTATATTACACAGCAGCTGGAGCTGAAGGAGGAGATTCATTCCCTCCTTAGTGGTGTTGTCGACAGCACCATTAAGAAGGGAAAGGACAGGGTAGAGGCTGCTGAATTATTTAAGAAGATTTAGGCACCCATTTTCTTGGGTTTTTTGATGTTTTTATGATGTTTTTTGATCTTTCGTAGTATATTCCACTTGTAAATTTTTACAAATATTAATATATGGCACTCTTTTCTTTTTAATCTATTATATGCTTTTGTATTATATTGTTTATGTTATTTTATCTGAACAACATGTGTTATTTTATTAAGTGTGACACAGGTGGTTTTTGTGAGATTTTTGGAGTGTATGCGTGATTTTTAGAAAAACATGCGTGATTTTTAAATATATATATATATATGTTAGTTACTTGAATCAGGTAGGCTACTAATGCGTGACTTTTTAAGTATGTTAGGCTATTAATGCGTGATTTTTTAACATGTGCAATTATGTTCCATGTGTTTGCGTTATATTTTATTAACAACTTGCGTTTTTTTATTTACGTTTAAGACAAGTAGTTTGTTTTGTAAATTTTTTTTATAGTGTATGTGTTATTTTTGTATCAAACTATGCGTGATATTATGCATAAAAAAGTAAGGGTGCGTTATTTTATTTTGAATACATGCGTTTTTTTTAAGTGTAAGACAGGTAGGTTGTGTTTTGCGAGTTTTTTAGAGTGTATGCGTTATTTTTTTTATCAACTATGCGTTATTTTATGTATAAAAAGTAAGGGTATGTTTTTTATTTTGAATACATGCGTTTTTTAATGTGTAAGACAGTTAGGTAGTGTTTTTGTGAGGATGTGTTATTTTTATATCAAATATGCGTAATTTAATGTTTAAAAAGTAAAGGTGCGTTATTTATTTGAATACATGCGTTTTTATTAAAGTGTAAGACAGTTAAGTTGTGTTTTGTGAGGTTTTTAAAGTGTATGCGTGATTTTATGTAAAAAAAAGTAAGGGTGCGTTATTTATTTGAATACATGCGTTTTTTATTAAAGTGTAAGACAGTTAGGTTTGTGTTTTTGTGAGTTTTTTAAAGTGTATGCGTGATTTTTATTTCAAATATGCGTTATTTGTTTAAAGGTTAAAGGTTGCGTTGTTTTTTGTTTGATGTGTAAATATTTTGCATATGCATGTTTCATTTAAAGTTGAAAAGACTTTAATACCCCTTTTAGTGACCCCACGTCCTTTTTTTAAATTAATTAAGCGTGTTTCATTTTAGCGCCGTCAGATAAAAAAAAGCCCGCATATGATCGGCCGAGATCCCTTCGCACACTTCGCAGGGAAAACGTCCTTTGTACAATAACTTTGCCATATATATATATATATATATATATATAATACATTAATATATATATTGGAGAGAGAAAGTTAGGGTGTTGAAAAATTAAGAAATTTACAAGTTTTTAAACATTATGTACAAGTGCTTAAAGCTTGAAATCTTAAAATTTAGATTGAAAAGAGATGCTTTCGATTTTGGTCAGGGGAAAGGGAATCAGGTAATTTTACCAGTCGCAGAGAAAAGCTTCCAAATCAGTGTTTCCCGCTCATCGTGATGTTCATTTTCAACCCTAATTCAAAACCAATCTGAACACACAGATTTTGCAGACACCTAATTCGGGAAAAACAACAAGCGTCTCGATCTGGTTTCAATTGAAAAGGGTGAAAAAGCTTTCTTCTCTCTCCATTTCTTTCTTTCTTCCCTTTTAGGGTTCCGTAAGATCCATATGAGAGATTGAAGAGGAGATCAAAGTGTATTGCCTTCTTCTTGGAAATCATAGGTTTGTGTGTAACCGATTTATCTTATCTTGACCCCATTTGGTTGATTTGCGTGTATTTTGTGTTCGACATTACGTACAGAATAAATTTCTAAACTGCTTTTTTCATCTCTGATGCTTTCTAGGGTTTGTTCATTCGATTTCTAAACTCCAGTCGGCGGTAAGAATCAAGAATGAGTGATTTTGAGTAATAATTTGGTTTCTTCATCTCTCACAGGTATGATTCAATCTTTTTTGGGTTTTGATTTCTGGTTTTCATGATTTGCTACACGTCTTCCCTGGACCTTAAATCATGCCTTTCTCTTTCACTCTTCTCCTTAACTGCTTCGATCAAGACATATCCTTGATTCTTATGTTTAGCCACATATAATGCCGGTGGTAGAGGTGTTTTTGGAGGTCTCACAGCTTGTCCAGAGTGCTTTGGATGGTTATAAGGTGATGTACCTTACTCATTGCCTTCAAACATTTTGAGTATGGCTTATTACGTTTTCAGGTTTGCATCTTTGCATATGTTCAAACAGGTTCTGGAAAAACGCATACAGTGATGGTTTTATAGGATTTAGAATCCAAAAGAAAGTCTTCGGGCTGCTACTGATGCTATTTACCCATCATCCAATTTTCTACAACTTGCAGAAAATTGCATTTTTTTAGTTCATTCTATATTTATATCAAGTTCTGTTTCCTTGTTACATTTGCATTTTTTGAGTTCATTCTTTTCTTAAATTTGTTTATTTAAGCATTTAACAGTTTTGATCATGTTCTTGAAGTAATTGACTAATGAATAGTGACATTTGTTTCTTTGGAGTTACATTCAGCTATGAAATGCTTCTACTTTGCATATTTGTGTAGATTTGTTACTTGTATAATTCCTTATTAAAGGAATGATGTTTGGTAAAGTATTTTGTAATTGCTTGATCTTTAAATGATGGTTTATGCATTTTAAATTGGAATGTAGACCAGGTAAGACTCATATCATGGTTTTTTTTTTATTTTAATTTTTGGTGCACATAAACATATAATAATACTCATGTTATTGATTTGTAGGTGGTTATGACATGGAAGAAATGGTAATGCTTTCCTATTACTGTAGATGTGGGAACAAATAATTAGAGGCAATCAGATGATACTGGGTGATGAGTTCTATATTGGTCTTTGACAAAGGAGGGCCATGGAATTGGTACATCAAGATTGTTCATATCAAATTGGGTCATAGTTACTTTTTATAGATTAACTGTCACCTTATTTGTGTCTTTCTTTGATATAGAGGAAAACTTTGAAATCTTTTATCCATCAAAAGACTAACCCACCTGCCATTTTTTCTTAGTTATTTTTCTTTTTTGAATTGCCAGGGATATCCAGGGGTAACCCTGTTTGAAGGTATGGCTTTTGGTGTTGCTGCTTTGGCTCACTATCTTGTGGATAAAGCTAGCTCATGTCAAATAGGATCTAACAGGTTTATGGGTTTCCTTTTCTTTTGAAGTAATTTCCTTCTTGGCTATTTTAATCCTTTTAAGGTGGTTATGAGTTATTGGGATAAACCAATGATCAATTCAGAACCATAGGACAAGTAAATTCTGCAATGGTAGTGTATTTAATAACATTGACTATGAATTATCAGTTAATTTATAATTCTCTGGTATATGAAGAATCATAAAGTCAGGTCTTCGTAAAATAATAGACGATAAAAAAAAAGACCTGTGAATGGTTTGTATGAACCGGCCTGAGAATGGGTTGTGTCATCTACAGTAATTTCACATCTCTTTGCTCTTTATTTTTCTTTTACTATGAAACAAAGAGCATATATGGAGCACCAACTATTTAATTGAAAGTATGCTTTTATCATATAATAAAAATTATGTATTTTTCTTAGTCTGAAAGTATTTGGTTTTTCTCATTGGACATTTGATTGATTTTTTTCCTCAATGGTTTAATGTTAGATATCTATTATTATCGTGTAATTTTCACTGTTAAGGGGTGCATGATATCTTTATAAAGCTTCATGGCTGGAACGCTAACACACAAGATTGGTTCCATTTCAAGAGAATATCATTGTCATTTGTCATATAGATAGAGATTTCGTGTTCTAGGTAGTTCTCTTGAAGATGTTTTCAAGAGAAAGTGAGTCAGTTCCACTCTAAGTTCATTACTTCATTTAGCACATAAAACATTTGTTACATTACATTATGCTTCAACTGTTTAAACAAATATTGCTACTAATTTTGCATGTTGGGTTTCATAATCTGTTATTCACCACGCTTTAATAATCAGATTGTGATCCACCACCTAATAAATCATATGAGGATGAAGACAAGGCTACTGTTCTCTGCAGGTTTGGCAACCGAAGGGCTTAAACCATTTTATGTTATTTATTCATCGTTTCTTCAAATAGGTTATGATCCAGTAAGACCATTTAGTATTTTAAGCTTTTTATGTTTTGTTTTTGTTGGTATGAATCATGATGTTGATCTGCAAAAGCTTCCAGTGAGATTCGTTTTGGATTGGTTGATGATGTTGATTTGCAAAAGCTTCCAGTGAGATTCGTTTTGGATTGGTTGATGATGTTGATCTGCAAAAGCATACAGTTTGTTGATAACTCTACGAGTGTAACTCTTAATTTTGACCCATATAAATAATGACTGTTTTGTTCTTGATGTACAACCATTACATTGTCCCTCAGTTAGGCCCTGAAGTTAATTTATCTTATGCTTCAAACAAGGTTGTGAATGAATACAAGAAGGCTAAAGCTGTAAGGGTTCTTGATATGTTCTTTAAGGATTTGAATTTGGCTTTTTATGTGCATTAAGAATTTAGGATCACGTGTTGGTGGTTACCGGGGAGTACGGTTGATTTGAGTTGTGTTTTATCCAAAGGACCAAAAATATTATTCTAACATGGAGCAAACAATGTGCTCTATATCAGTAGGTTGTTTTATTTTTAGCTTGCCCATCAGAAAAGTATATGTTTTTAGGTCTACTTTTTTACTGAATACACACCTGATTACTTCAGTAAAGATTTATGTATCATAGTTTTGTTTTCTTTTACATAGGTATGGTTTAATTAAAATATGTAGACATGGGAGCTGTTCTTGGATGATTCCTATTTTATCAGCCTTTTGTTTCATTTGGCCAACAACCTAAACTACAATTTCGATAATCTTTGATTGAGTTTGTGTGGTTTGACCCTGGTTTAGCATTCAATTGCAGGACACCAACTTTACATGTGTGGCTGATTTGGTATCACAAAGAAGAACCCAAGCGGCGGTAATTACTTCGACTAAACCCTCTAGAACAGCAACGGACGACTCGATGAACCCCAATTGTTTCAGTGGATAAG